>OX359245.1:73829232-74364649 GCA_947179485.1 Allacma fusca
CACATATTTGCATAATGAATGTACAATCCTATTACTAAACACGTAATTCTCATGACAAAATCTATGCTTGTCAGGGTTTATCTTCGAATGTTTTTAATATTATTTCAATAACCACAGGGTAGTCATGCAGGAAATCTCAAGTCACATTTACGAATCAGCCATCCTGAAATTTTTAAGATGGTTGAAGAACAAGATGCTGCAAAATGTGCAGTTAAAAAAATGCCTGCCGAGAGTTTTAATACTGAACCGGGAACATCTGAACCGAAGCAATATCGACAGACGAAGCTCGAGAGATTTTTCAGTACAACGCCAACGTCCATAAAGATCAGTATGGACTCTTCAACCGTTATTAAAGGATGTGTTCAACTAGTCACAACCAACGGTCGTCCGTTTTCCATCATTGAAGACAGCGGGTTTCGAACACTTATGCAGCCAGTTTTTGATTCACTGCAATTAACTTTGAATCGAAAAACGGTAGTTGATGCATTGTTGGCACAATATACTGAAGACAAAAATGCTCTTGTAGGTCTCCTGTCCAAAAAGCTTATCTTCGTGAAAATTGATATGGCCACCAGACTTGAACGGCACTTTTTGGGAATCAACGTCCAGTTTTTTGATAGTAGCCAAATGAGACTAAAAACTCTTGCAGTAGTGGAGATCAAAGATGGCAGAACAAGATCAGAAGACATTCAAAAACATCTAGAAGAGGCATTAGACAAATTTAAAATAGCACCAGATCAAATTTTATCTATAACATCTGATAATGGAAGCAATATGCTCAAAACTGTGCGCCTTATGAATGACAGCATTGCAAATGCAATGGAAGATGCAATTGAAGGAGATTTAGAGGATACCCAAACGTTTACTGAGGATTGCGACGATATTTTGATCGAAGATGAATTGCCAATCACTGACAACGAATTTGAGGACGATACTGCTCCAGCGATTTATGACGAGTTCCAATTGGACAACACCACGATTAGCATCCCTAGCATTGTGTCTACAAAATGTGCAGCACACACAATTGAACTTGCCGTGCGGGACGCCTTAAAAATTTTAAGCATTAAGAGTAGCTTACAAAGAATCAGGCAAGTAATTAAAAAATTGCGAACTCCGACCATGGTTTCCGTTGTGATTAAACGGTTTGGCAAAAAACCAATTTTGGACAACGCGACCCGCTGGGGCAGCTCATACGACATGGTGGACGTATTTATTCAAATGAAGGATGGTATTACAGAATGGGGATCAGCCAATCGTGACTTACGAATAAGTCCTCGTTGCTGGGAAACCTTACACACCATAAGAGACATACTTAAACCGATCAGGGAAGCCACAACATTATTGCAGTGTGAGAATCTGACACCAGGTGACTTTTATAAAATCTGGACCAGCTCTAAAATACAACTGCAGAAATTTATTGCTTCCCCACTAGCAAAGCTTCTTTTGGAAAGAATGAGTGTTCGGGAGAAACATCTAATGGACGAGAATCCAATGATGCTAGCAGGAATATATTTAGACCCCCGATATTTTGTCACTTTGTCACCAGAGCAAATCATAACGGCCCATGAAGCTATCCTTTCAGTTTCCAAACGGTTAGAAAAGCTTAGTGAAATTGAAGAGCAAGTCGTCGAGAAGCCTGAAGCTAATGTTTCTGATGACGAGGAGGACCCGTTCGAAATATTTCTGAGAAATAAAGACAAGAACAAAGAATCTGCATTTACGGCTTCTGTTTCCAGCAGAACAGCATTGTTGGAAGGTTTAGCCTTATATGAGAAAATTCCGCGTGAAAAAAACAAAAAAGGCGTAAAGTTAGATCTATTCGAATGGTGGGCCAGTAATGGTCCAACTTCGTTGAGATATATAGCTAGAGTAATTATTTGTCTTCCTGCGACTCAAGTCAGTGTTGAACGCCTGTTTTCAGCCCTAGCATTTGTACTATCTGAAAGACGAAGCAGTATGAAGGACGAGGTACTGAACGCCGTTTTGTTCCTTCGAACCAACGGATTTTGAATGGTATTGGATCAGTGGTTTTGAAATGTTTGAATAATATTTTTGTTATTAGTCTAATCAAATATAAGAAACGTAAGAAAAATAATTTTGACCGATCTTCACCAAATTTGATATTAAGGAATATTTTATCAAAGCGCATCATGGTATTGCCTTTGGTCAAAATTTGTCGAAACATTCGATGCGTAGTAATTGTTTTGTGTTATTGCTTTACATGCTGTTGTCAAAAATGGAGTACCCGTGGAATTTCGATATTTCAGAAATTTTCAATATTCTCTTAAACTGTAGCACATTAGCTGTTTTATTTTGGTTGGCGATATGCCACTCCGTTAGAAAGATTAGGAGTTGAGACTGCGGTGCCGATGGAAAATTCCAAGGTATATTTTCATTAATTTTGCAATAAGTAAAACAATTCCAACAAACTTTTAATACCAATGGCATCAGACAAGAATAAAAAGAACCGGTGTATTGTTTCTACACAAAAAATTACAAATTCGGGATTTTTACAATTTTTTCTTTGAAAAATTTCGAAATTTTAATAACATCCTATACTTTGGCACAGTTTCAATTTGTGTAGTTTGTTTCGCCATGCGCCATTTCATTCAAAAGACTTGGAATTGAGAGTGAAGAAGTGACAGACACGGTCAATCTATAATGTCGGTTCGCTCATAAAAATATGTTCTTTAGGGGAACACTTCGTAGTATTATAGGCGACATCATTAGCAGCTCTGTCATTTGATAACTCCGCCCAATGCCTCCGTAAATGGCCAATAAATAAACTGTGCTAGCTTTGGTTTCTTATTTTCGAATAGGGCTTCAAAACGTTTTCATTCACTCATGTGTATGAACCAATCACAAATTTTTTGCATGAAAAACATAAGTTTAAAAAAAATAAATATAAACAAAACGCACATAACCGAAATGTCCTAAATAAATCCGCCGGTACAAAAAGCCTTCAGAAATTCTAAAATATTTCTTTTGGTTGTGCTCAAACAACAAAGATCCAACATTGGTTGCTATTAATTTTATTGCTAATCAATATTAATTTAATGTCCTTTTTAAAAAACACGCCATTCTGCAGAAACTATTGGCATGTGGATCGTTTATTGAATTTACAAAAATTCCTGAAACTACCACAGACTCACGAGCAACTTTCAAAACCTGCGATGCAAATAAATACTTAATTCTACATTTTGTTGATGAAGTTGGACTTTTCCGTTATTGAGTCTAAGAAATTATAATCGATTATTTTAACACAGCTAACGACAAAATTTCAAAAAACGGATGTTATTACTCACGGATCAAACAAGCATGCAGTTTTTGTTACCAGTTTACAATGTAAGGAAGTACTGAAAATATTTGAAGCAATTCAGGAGCTTGCCAAATTTACACCAAATTTTTCAAAACATTTGGAGTTGAGACTGAGCAAGTGCTGGACACGGCCAATTTATAATGTCGCTTCGCTCATAAAAATATTTCCTTTATGTAGAGAACGCTTCGAAGCATTATAGACCACAGCACTAGCTGCTCAGTGAAAATACATTCTTAGATGTAATTATACCACAAGGTCTCCCATTTGATAACTCAGCCCAGTGCCTGCGTAAATGGCCAATAAATAAATTGTGCTCCCTTTGGTTTCGTATTTTCGATTAGGGCTTCAAAACGTTTTCATTCACTTATGTATAGGTACATAAATGATTAAATTTTTTGCATCAAAAACAAAAAACAAATTTGACATAACCGAAATGTCCTAAATAAATCCGCCTGTACAAAAAACCGTAAGAAATTCCGAAATAACTCTTTTGGTTATACTCAAAAAAACAGGGTTCAAACATTGGTTGCTATTTATTTTATTGTTAATCAATATTAATTTCATGTCGTTTTTATAAAACACGCAATTCTGCCGAAACTACAGGCATGAGGATAATTTATTCAATTTACAAAAATTCCTCAAACTACCACAGGAAAGCGAGCAACTATAAAAACCAGCGATGTAAATAAATATTTAATTCTACACTTTGTTAATGAAGTTGGCCTTTTACGTTATTGAGTCTAAGTAATTAAATATCGATTGTTTTAACACAGCTAGCGACAAAATTACAAAAATGGAATTATTACTCCCGGATCAAACAAGCCTGCAATTTTTGTAACCCGTTTACAATGTAAGGAAGTACTGAAAATATTTGAAGTAATTCAGGAGCTTCCCACATTTACCCCAATTCTTTCCAACAATGTGGGTATCCCGAATTTCAATTGAAATTTCAGTCAGCTTTCTGTTTTTAATCTGCGTTCACAAAGTTGACGCTGAAAAATGCACAAATTGGTTCAGATTTTCTGATTTGGCCCATTGGCAGGAAATATTTGAGGGCTGCTGGCAAATTATGTACATCCCGTTTATTTGTATTGAGAATTTACACGAAACACAACACCCACTATTACTTTTTAATGAAGACAGCCCTGGAGAATCTTATGATTTACTAGAGATTCGATTCGAAAAGTTTTTTTGGAGAAGCTCAAGTTGTCGCGCCGTGTTGTTGATCTACATTTTACCATTTAAGGAATCGTGTGGAAATTTTCTAGATCAGAGTACTAAACTGATTCAGTATTTTAGGACCTGTCGTTGTAAAATATACACGAATATCGCCATTAGTCAGAAAAAATCAAAAAAGTGCATCAGATCCGTACAACAAAGAGCAAGAGATTATTACGTCCAGTTTGATCTTAGTTGGCTAAGTTTCTTTACAATGGAAATTGGCCGCCGTCAGCAACACGAAGTGACAAATTTCAAAGAATCCTTTGCCGAAGAACTAATAATCCAGAAGTGGTACACTGTTTGCCTAAGTTGCTTCATTTTCTTTGGGAAGGTTTTTCCCTTGCCTTGGCTCCAGAAAAAAACAAACGGAAAAGTTTTTCGCAGTCAATTGGATCACATACATGAAAAGTTGAATCGGCATCAAAGTCACCATGCATCGGGATCCAACCTCGTGCACTTGACTGAAGACTTGCCTTTACCGTTATTGAGAATAGAAGAGGAAGGAAGAAACGTTTTTATTCGGAAAATCTTGCTAGTGGATTATTACGAATACATTGTCATTTCAATTGTCTCGAGCAAACTTTCCAATTCAACTTTTCCACCGAATTCAAATCAAATTTATCGAAACGTTCCAACCTTCGTTGTATATCTCGGCACCAAAAATATTATATTTTCGATATTTTTGCCTGTAATGTCCGATGGCATCACATTCATGTCCTGTTATAGAACAAGAAGCTCTCTAACTTACATCATTTACACAAAGGCCTTTGAAACCTCCGTTTGGATATTAATCTTCTCATTTGCAACAATCGTCGGAGTATTCATTCAAAGCCGTTCACAATTTGCTTTGGGGGAACGTTTTTTCATATTTATTTTGCCTTTTCGGGCTTTGTTAGAAAATGTGAATGTTTCGGACGTTGACATCTCAAAGTCAAAATGGTTCAATTTTACCATCACGATTTGGCTGTACGTCACGATTGTTTTGAGCAATGCATACAAAGGAATTCTGACATCTGACCTGACAGCTCCAAAGTCTACAAAAGGTATGGAAACATGGGACGACCTAAATGGGGTTGATTTGATTCCTCAATTAAAGCCAATTATTTTAACACGAGCCGAAAATATACCTTCTTTGTTTCGGAAGCATAAAATTCCAATTGGTCCCCTTGGTCGAGCACCATTCAAATATCCGATGACTATAATAGCAAGAATTGGCGACAGTTTAGAGATGCAGAGCACAGCGTATACAGAAATGCTAGAAAAAGGATCCAACGATCCAAGCTCTCACTTTCGGAAGGAAAAATCACTTTTTTTAAAATTATTGGGTCAAATCGTCCTTCCTGCTACAGAACCATACGTTAGCATTGAAGAAGAAATCTCTGGATGCAATAACGTGGCTTTTATTGATTTCCAAAGTACCATTCAGAATTTCAGGGTTCCAAAATTTCGAAGAAAAACAGTACTGACCAATCCGTTTTTGATGGGAAAGGAATCTATTTTGCATGGACTGTATGGTTGGGGAATTTTGAAATTCTATGGGAGTAAGTTATTTGAGTTTCTAGAAAAATTAATGGAAAGTGGGATTATCCTGAGGGTTCGGGCAAGATTGGAGGAATTGCACCGCGCAAAGTCCGACTTGAAGTACTTGCAGAGTTTACCTAGATCAGTTGAAGCACTCAAGTTGCGTTCAAATTTCATTGAAACGCTGTTTATGCTTTACGTGCTTCTCTCTGCTGTTTGTTTTGGCTTTTTCTTGTTTGAAATAATTGCATCTACAAAACTTGTGTTTGGTTGAAAATTCGGCATTGCATTTACGAGTAGTGGATTTAAGATAAAAGTTGTTCCCAAAGTACGAACGCTTTAGAATCTGTAAATTTAGTGTTAAGTTGATTTTAAAAATATAAATTTATTGTTGTGGGATTATGTCCACACAAAATATTCAGGACCAACTTAAACGCATTGTAATACCTACTTAAGTTAATTGTGACAACTACATCGGAGGTGACCTAATATTTCAACAAATATCCTATGAATATAGTATATACAGTATAACTCCCCATCTCCCAACACTTAAGTGAGATCACAACAAGAATTCTTCAAACAGTTTTTCTAATCAGGAATGCAGTTTTAAATTTATGAGTTTTTATCTCTATGTAAAATAATGATTAGCAAATTGTGTGTACTCTCAAAATTCATAACGTACTCTTGAACCACATGTGTTTTAATGTAGGAAAAGGTTTCGAAATACTTAATAAAGTGTAATTAAAGCAAGTATTTTCTGTCAGCCATTTGTGGGGTATATTTAATTTATTGATACAATATTCTGTAGATAAAATATAGTCAATAACAGTAAATGTTTTATTCTGTTCCAGCGGCCAACTTTCTCAGCATCCATCGCACAAAGCACGAGTTTTATCACAGACCTGTAATCAAACCGCATATTATTCATTTCGTATTTGGTTTGTATTCGAATTTCGAATATAACTTCAATTTTGCATTATATTCGAATACAAAACGAATATTCGATTTGAATTTGATTCGAGGTTTTTTCAATAAAACTTATACATACAATGGTTGCATTATGATTAGTCCTTGAACTTGAAACAAGGCATTAGTACTGACACTAAATATTTGTTTATGTTTTAAATTGAGTCAATGAATTTACTTAGGAAATACAAAATCGCAAGTGCAACTGCTCTCTACACATAAGATATAACTAGCGTCAAACTAAACATCTAGCTCACCCATCATCTTGTTGACAATAGCAATATTAAGACATTTGTTCAACTCTTCAGTGTTAATAAATGTAAGCCAAGCTTTTAAATACATTTTGATTGTAACTGCAGGCAGTCTCTTTGAGGGTTATATGTAAATAATTTCCAGTTAAAAATCCGCCTTTCACGGGAACACCCGTTGCGGCCGCCCCTAAAACCTCCCGCGCCATTTTTGCACGGTGATGTTACAGAAGCTCATTTTACGAGTAATATTCAATATTGAAGCAGTTACAATTATGCAAATATATAATTCAAAAAATCGCCTTCGAAACCGAATCGAACAAAATTTGTATTCGCATTTGAATTCTATTCGGATTTCAAAACACATTATTTATTCGTTTTGTTTCGTATTCGGTTTGATATTTCAATCTTTTTATAGCCGTTATTCGTATTCTGTTTGATTCGTATTCCAATCGAAAATTCGAATAGTATTCGTATTCGAATGCAGGGCTGTTTTAAAAGTACTATATGCATTCGATGAAAGTGAAAATGATTCTACAGTATTTTTACTGATAGCAGAGTATTTATTCCCCATGACGTAAATACTTAAATCAAGTCATGTATTGTTTTCATCGAATTCCGCCTTTAATATTAACAATGGTGCATTTGTATTCGATCAGATAATAATAGGGGTGGATTAATAAAATATTATTTATTGGCCGCTAATTGTAAGTATCAAAAGTGCTTTGTGATCCTTTCCACTAATAATCTGAGGGGCCTCAATTTTTTACCCTGGCCAATCCACCATTGGTTATATATAATAAGCTCCAACACATATTATTATACTTTTGTACCTCGACTTTTACTGTTTTGGGAAAAATATTTCCGTATTATCTAAGTCCAGTACAACGTTTGTAGTTTATGAACCTGCTGCGGTAGATAATTCAAAAAGATTGCATATATGTAAATAACAGGTTTGTATTTTTACATAGCATTCATTGGATATTTTTTAAAGCAATTTTTAGCTACCAATAATCAGGAAAAAGCCAGAGAGAAGAACTAAATTGTAAACTCATCAAGAGGCGAAGGAATACTTGCCCGAATCCTATCGTTCAATATTGTATTTAGGTCGTTGATTTTTTTATCAGTATAATTGCTAAATTTAATGGTACAAGTCAAAATTTATCTTTTAACTAGGAACTATCTCATGAGATGAGTACACAACATAATGTGGTAGTTCCTGTAAAGCACACGGCAGGGATTGAGTCACTATTAAAATATTTGATTCCCTCAACATGTGTTTGTGGCATTAAGTCGATATTTGGAGCCACAGCCGTGGAAATTTTAAGTAAAGTATAATTTTAAGACGATTCGAATTTTGAAAATATTTGTTGAATGTGTTGTGCATAAATTGTTTGAATATTTGCAAAGGCTCGTTTTAGCAAATTTTAAAGGCTTTTCAGACTGTTTTCAGATGTAACCTCTTATTGGAAATATACCGATGAATGTCGCTACCATGGTTGAGGAAATCTATTCTGGATCCCTGAATAAAATTATTTCCCTTCGAAGGTTCACAAATTAAAATTTTTAACATTAATTTTGTTAAATTGTTTGTTCAAATTTGGAAGAAATATACTAACAATGTAGCAAACATGTACATATATATATATTAGAACTCATGTCTTATATGATATTACACAACGACGAAAAGCTCCAACAACGAAAGATTTTGTAGTGATAACAGTGTTATTGCTTTTATGAAACGAGGAAGCAAATTACAATTACATCATTGTGTCATTATAAGGTATCAATTTCCTGGTGGAATTTAAAAATACATTCAGTTTCAAAAGTGTACACAATCATCTCTATGAATGTTTCAGGTGTTTGTGTTTTAAGTTTTGGTTTACATTGTAACTAGCCTTATTGATACAATTACGATAGACACTGTCAACAAATTCCAAAGTGAGATCTCATACCAACCACACTGGCAAAACTTAATTAAAGGATAATCCACTGACCAAATAGCTAGTCTAACTAATAGCTCAGTCTAACTCACTTGCAAAAATTAATTGAAAGGTAATTCAGGGAGTAAATCTTAGCGATGCAGATTTTGCTAGCCATCCTGATTGCTACTGCAGCTTCACAAGTTCAAGTAAGTTCATATCAGAAAATCTATTTTAATTATGAGCTCAACGTTTTGTAAAATAGTAAATCAGAACACCTGAAAATTGTAATACTAATTTCGGGTTGTACAGTGTACGTAAAATAAATTTCCTATCACATCCGGTATGAATAAATAATGACGAATAAATCAATTAAGACTCCCATTACACTAGTGCAAAATGTTAATAAGGGTTGTCTTAAAAGTTTTAATTAATTTACCTGGTTCAATAATAGTGCCAGTCTTTGCGCCATGAATCCACTAACTTCAGGACGTCAGATACCAGTTTTGTGGCTTCTATGTAGAGCTTCAAATACTGTGCTAGAATGAATGATACTTTAGAAACTTTATTTTACAAGATAATCCTGAATAGCAGCATTAAAAGCCAGAAGGGTGCAAATAATTTTAATTTGTGTGAAAATACATTCTGGCTTTGACAATTGAAATGATTCTGTTTATGTTTGTCCATATGGGCTCTCATTGCTACCTAAGAATGAGTAACGAGTTCTATCATTAGCTGTTTGTAATCACAGTAATTTTGAAGTCATTTAATCCTATGGAAATTTCAGAGTGCTGGATTTGCGTGTTCCAAATGTCCCACACTTTCCAATTTGTACAGCTTAGGAATAGATATTTCGGGCCGGAAAGTACCCGAGGCACCAGACTCCAGTTCTGGAGACTATTCTTATAATTTACTTCAACATTTGAACGGCAAACTCATTCATTTTATAAAACAATATGAAGTTGCGGAGACCGAAGTTGACTGCAAATCTCTTTTATGCGACCAGAAGCTTGAATTTTTATGGGACGTAAACGAAAGGACAACAGTGTCAAGCATATTCGAGGAATACAATGTTTTATACGAAAATTATGTAGAACAACTTGGTCGAGGTGTTTACAACCTGAGTTCCGAATACTGTCAAGCAGCTGACAAAAAAATACAGGTGATCGTATACCTGGCTGGCCCTGTGATCGAAAAACTATCGGAATACCTTTTAGCTCCTAAGTTGGCTGTAAACTCTAATTTCCACGGCTTTAATGATTTAATTTACAGCGATATATTTTCAAAATTTGACGGCGCCGATAGAAACAAATGCCGATACTTGAATCCCGAGTTTTTAAAATGCGTCGGCCGTGATTTTTCTGAGTTCGATTTCAGAACACTTCCAAAAGCGCTGCAGAACCAAATAAATTATTTTCTGGAGTATTGCAACAAAATTAAGCATGAGTTGGAATCCATGAAGGGGCCTGGAATAGATTGTGATTAGGATAACTTATTTTAGCAACGTTTTTTCAAAGAATTGCAACTTTTCATTACTTCATCTCGTCTTGTAAATCAGTTGAAATAAAACAAAAGCTCAAACTCATGAATGGATTGAAAGTTTATTTAATGAGATATTCCAAATTTTGATAAGTTATGATACCTTGGATAATACCTATGTAGTTTAGCGAATCTATTTGTACACGTAACAAAAATAGACATAATCATTGAAATAAAGTTAAGGGTAAGGTCACAACGCTCGAATATGCATGGCTAAGAGAATGTTTGCTAGTTCTAGAGATATATATTTATTGTTTTATTCCGCTGAATCTATGGTGCAATTTCCTTGCCGGAATTTCTTGTACCTCTATTTCGTAATTTTGAAAAATTACTCACCAAAAATATTTGACAACATAATAAAGTATCCCTAGGCTAGAAACCGCAAATAATCATATTTTACATTCACGTCGGCAATCCCAGCAAGAATTCACAAATTCCTAGGTGAATTTCTGCAGACTGGAAATGAAAGCAGAATTCATTTCATATTCATAAATACGTAAACTGCTGTCAGCCATAAAAAGTTAAAGTGTGCTCATTTTATTTCTGTGACAAATGAATTTTGAAATTGATGCTGCCGATAATGTTATAAAATCAAACATTTATGACTTGCACCAAAATGATAAGTGGCGCAATGATATTTGATGGCTACAATCGGTTCATATTGTTACAAAATATTAAGGGATTTATGCGGGGACATTAGTACCTCGGATAGCTCCTGCTTATTATGAAGTGCTCAACTTTCGCAGTATTTTTTCCAAGTCAAACGGATGACAAGATCTGCGCCAAAATCAACAAGGCTTTGACGCATTATTCCTGATTGAATCACATTTTTGCTAGAGCAGCGTCCCATTTAAATTATTTTCGTACGTCCCAGACGATTTCTCGGAAACTACCCAACGGATTTTATCCAAACTATACGCAGCAAAGGACAATACTTCCGCAATGTTTGGGACACAGTTTGGTTGAAATCGGTGGTTCTGTTTGGCCAAGTTTGAGCTTACTGAAATAGTTTCATCTTTACAGTCAACAAGCTCCATATGTCAGTCTCCAATGCATCAGGAAATGTATCTTCTCGAAATTACTAGGAATGTTTTAACATAATGATGCTCTATTGAACTTCTAAGGGAAAACCACTTAAAGCATAAGGAAAAAAATAGTGTCATGCATTACTTATTTGTCAACTTACACTAAGTTGCTCAAAAACGTTTCTCTAAATGAATTTTCCATGTAATTAAATACAATTTTTTTTTGGATTTTTTACATTCAATTTAATTCAATTGATTCATTTTTAAATTGATTCACTAAATCAATTCATAGAATATTTAGAGGCGGTGATGTAAAGAACTTATAAATAACAGACCAAGTGAGAACGAACCGTGTAAAGGAAGAGAATGAAGATTCTGTCACTTTTGTTTTACGCTATCTTCTGGCTCTGCCAAAGATGCATAATTGAATCACAGTACATACATCCTTCCTTTAAATGGTATCAAAATATTGTCCTACATTTTCCTATATCTAGTACAAATGCCAGTCTCGAGCCCTACCTATATGCATGTATTTTGAAATCATGGACAACTCTACCTTCCTATATATTCCTATTTCCTATATAGGTTCCTTTAACATACAACACGCATGCTTACAGTATCCCTTAAAGAAACGTTGGCATTGCTTATATCGTTGGCTAAATTATAAAAAGTACCATTTTCAATGGAGATCCCATTTAAAAAGCACGTGTTACGAAATGGAAATGGTACCGTTTAAAATTTAGCCGACGATATCTTCGTTAAAAAGTCAATGTAGGCCTTTCCCATGGCCTTTCCTATTTCCTACATACATGCTTTATGCTTTGCCAGCCAACTCCTACCCTTCCTACAGTATTTGTACTTTTCCTCTGAAGGAGGCTTCCTAGCCTATCGCTACTTTTAATTATTAGATTCTTCATGCCTTCCTTTTCCTACGTATAAATTCTTGCAAAGTCCGTTCCTATCCTATAAATATGCCTATTTATAGGATCCTTGTAGGAAGAAAATGCATCTTTGGGCTCTGCTGTTATGACCTGCAAAAATCAATTCTATCAAAAGTGCAAAAGAGTGCGTAAATTTCAAAAATTTGCAGTTTGGGGCCATTGTTGGGTTTTACGATCGTCTGTTCTACTTTTATTTTTTACTATCAGACATTTCTGATACCCAAAAACAACATCAACAAAAGATGCTTCTTGTCGCAAAGAAAGGGTTAATGAATGAGGCGAAAAATTAAATGTGTTTACAAAAGAAAATACAAGTTGAAGTGTGAGCTCTTCCACAGACCGCGGATGCTATTAACACAACCAAATGGTATAAATGTTGAACTGGGAAATTGTTTATTCGCAGAAATGTTGAGCAATCCAAGAGCGAGACTTTTCCAATTTGAAGGCCGTTGGGGGTAATTATTTCAATTTGAACAAATTCCAGTACACTTTCAAATTTAACGCAATTTTGATTTCAGTACAGTTGTCGTCACGGGAACGAGTACAGGAACTAGTTCGGGAACAAATATTTTGTTACCAACCGGTTTGGGTACAGGAACAGGAACATACTCAAGTGGACCCTACCGTTGGGAACCGGAACAACAGGAGTGGGAACAGGAAAGTTGATCTTCATTTTGCTCCAGTTCCCATCAGGAACGGGTACAGTCTACGCATGATCCCATTCCCACATCTGTTGTTCCCGGGTTCAATTGCGTACTCTTACAATCTCCTAGAAACACACTCAAAATTGATCTTGGGAGACTTGAAAGTATTTATTTACCTATGTATACAATTTGTTGAAATTATTTAAGGTTAAAACATTAGGAAATAAGATTATTGACTAATTGTGAGAATGATTTGTATCATGAATGATTTTGTCATGTATAAAGTATTTATCATGAGTGAATGTCAAAAGTATTCACAAGTAAAAAGAGGAACTGAATGTGACGACTCAGCGTTAACACACTCACACAAGAGTTCCAAGAGGAGGAAACTTGACCGCGAGGATGCAACGCATTGGACTTCGCTGACACTACACATTGATAGTTTTATGATGGCAATAAAACTCGGGACTGACTCAAGACTCAAGACCAGCTCAAGGCTCAAGACTCAAGCCTATAGTTTTAAGGTCTATAAGAATTTGTCTGACAAAATGACTGATGAAACTTCCTCTTGTTATTTAGAGTTTATTTAGATGCTGAATTCAAATTGATGTAAACTTGGACTACTTAATTTGTATTTAAGGACCGTGACTTTTGCAGAATAAAGACAGACAATCGATTATATTATTCAAGAGGAATATAGAGGTTATTTGCATATTAACCAAATATTCACAATACGTTATCAGCACTGGCTAAATTCACTGCAAAAGTGAATGAGAAGATTTCTCCGACGCGAAAATTTTCAAGATTATTTTAAAGACTCCGCAAAGGTGTTTTTGAAACGTTTGTGAGTGCAAAACTCTAGAGCGATATTTTTTTCGAAAAAAAAACGATATCAAGTTTCATTTTATGAAAGTTGTTGACGTACAACATTGAAGATCAAAAGTGATAAACTTATAGACAGTTTCAGAATCACTTTGCCCCATTTCAAAATAGTGCAAAACTATTTTAGCCACAACTCAGAATCCCGACTTTGGATTAAGTTGAAACTTTCTGTGACTACAGAAGAGAGTGTGTACTGCAAGTTTATGTACATACAGTGAGACCAAAAATTCCGTAAACGAATTTTTACCCAAGAAGATCATAGTTGACACGCAAAATGTCCACTACTACCAACAACCACTACATCACTCGCAGATTCGACACTGGCTCTATTACAAAGCTGAATGGGGACAATTACCGGATCTGGAAGACGAGGCTGATGAGTGTTTTTACTGCACACAAGATCATGGATGTCGTGAATGGATCCTTGACCAGATCATCTACATCTGAAGACAGCCAGGACAAGTGGGACCAAGCTAATTCAGAGGCTTTGACAAGTATGTATCTCTCCATGTCAGACGAGGAGGTAGACCGGATATCTGGATGCAAGACAGCTAAAGAGGTATGGGGAAAACTTTCCATTATGTATCGCAGCACATCCGGAGAGAGCAAGCAAGCTCTACTTCAAACGTTTTTTAGCATAAAGGAAGGAGATTACAACTCTCTAGTGAAGACCATGTGTGAGGTGCAAAACCTTGCCGCTCAATTGAACTCTTTAGGATCAAAGACGGACGACGAATCAATTGTTGCACGAGTAATTTATAGCCTTATGGCAGAGAAATTCAGGAATTTCAGAGAAGCCTGGAGATCTGTAGATGTCAGTATGAAAACTACTGCACTTCTACTATCAAGATTGAAAACTTGGGAATTGGAGGAGCAAGATTCTGGAGGTTCTTCCAAAGCCAGTGAAAGTGCAATAGCTTTTACAGCCCAAAAGCAAAATGGGAAGAAACCAAAACGGACCAAAGAAGAAATTGTTGAATTAAAGAAGAAGACAAAATGCCATGTTTGCACAAAACAAGGGCATTGGGCACGGGAGTGTCCAGAAAAGAAAAGGAACAATGAGTCAAAGCAGACAACAACCACAAGTCAACTCAAATCGGGAGGTACTGCATATGCAGCTGGAGACCTCTCAGATGAATGGGTTAATGACTGTGGAGCTGATGCACATTATTGTGGAAGACTGGAATGGTTTTTGGAATACGCAAAATATTCTAAACCACAGCAAATTGGACTAGCGAATGGAACATTCATGCAAGCCCTAGGAATTGGAAATGTCAAAGTCTTTGCTCTCAAACGAGGCAAATAGGAGACTATCGAGATAGGCAACGTCATGTACATACCTGGAGCGTCCAATTTACTCTCGGAAAATGTACTTCTGAAAAAGGGGTACAGAATTGAAAAAGAAGGCACAGAAGACTTCATTTTTTTCAAGGATGGAGTACCGGACATTCAAGCCTGCATGAAGAATGGACTCCAGATCATGCGATTCAAGCCCATAGTTAACAACGCATTTGCTTGCAAAAAGCAAATTGACTGGCATTCAAGATTGGAACATATTAACTGCGGTTTTTTGAAGAAAACTAAAAACAAAGGAGCAGTATATGGTCTCAAAGACATGAAAACTGATGACGCACCATGTTCAATATGTAAGATTGGAAAAGCTGTCAAACAGTCTTACCCAGAAGTCGCAAAGACTGGGGTTTACAAGACTGGTGAGGCTTTACACGCGGATTTGATACATGGACTCACACCATCAAATAGAGGTAGCCAATACTGTCTATTAGTTAAAGATGAAGAATCATCTTTCAGACACGGATATTTTAAAAGGACAAATAATGAGACTGCGAAAAATATCATGGATGTGGTTAACGTTCTGAGTACCAAACTGGGACTACAGTGAAGATTTTCCGTTCGGACAATGGAACCGAGTTTGTGAATCAAACTCTGAAGCAATTCTTTTCAGAAAAAGGAATTGTCCACTGAGTTGTTCAACTACCTTAACATAACATTGCCATGTAGAGAAGACTGCCCTGGAGAATATGGGACTTTCCAAAGTTGTGTGATGGACGAAAACAAAAAGGCTATAACATTGGACTTTACAGTTCCAATCGTTAATAGGAGCTTGGTTCGAGTTCAAGCAGATGCCTTTGATATTATGACGAAAAGGAATAATGTTAAATGCAGATTAAAATACACCGGTCCCATTTTGGCAACCATCTCAGCAGAGGAAGATTTTGTATACATTAAACAATTCCAGGAGGAACCAAGACAATTGTCACTAGACATGTCATTAAATTGTACTAACAGTTCCATATTTGAAGACGGAACGTACTACAGAACTGGGAGATGCAAAATCTCCAGAGAAGCAGATGAGAAGGAGTTTATTCAGGTTAAACTCTTCAACAACCTATATTATATATACTGCCCTGGAAGCAGTTATGTAATTGGAAGGAGAAGTATTTTGTATCCACTCCATGTGTTCACACTACCCCTATCGGCTACGTTCACTTTGAATGGCGTAGAATACAAAGGATCTATTCTGAAGGTCATTTACCGAGAAAAAGAAGATCCACTGTTAATTGAGCAAATCAATTATCATCTGAACCCAAACATCAACTGGAAGAATCTTACAGCCGAGATTGATGAAGATTGGAAAAAGAGAGAACTAGAGATTGAAAGAGAAGTGCATAACTTGTATGTATTTCAATACTCCAATAGTTCATGGACTTCAACTGAAATTGTACTAATTATCAGTGAATCCATATGTGGAATCAGTGCACTTTTGATTACAGCAAGAAAATGCATCAAGAAGTTCAAGTCACAAAGACAAGGACTAAATGCAGCAGCAGAAGATGGAGAAAAGAAGGAGGAATGCATTCCACTTCAAGACATCGTAGAAAATAATTTTTACAATTGAAAGATGCGTAATAATTTTCTGTATATGTACATACATAGAATAGTAATATTAGAAAATTGATTAAGGAGGATGTTGAAATTATTTAAGGTTAAAACATTAGGAAATAAGATTATTGACTAATTGTGAGAATGATTTGTATCATGAATGATTTTGTCATGTATAAAGTATTTATCATGAGTGAATGTCAAAAGTATTCACAAGTAAAAAGAGGAACTGAATGTGACGACTCAGCGTTAACACACTCACACAAGAGTTCCAAGAGGAGGAAACTTGACCGCGAGGATGCAACGCATTGGACTTCGCTGACACTACACATTGATAGTTTTATGATGGCAATAAAACTCGGGACTGACTCAAGACTCAAGACCAGCTCAAGGCTCAAGACTCAAGCCTATAGTTTTAAGGTCTATAAGAATTTGTCTGACAAAATGACTGATGAAACTTCCTCTTGTTATTTAGAGTTTATTTAGATGCTAAATTCAAATTGATGTAAACTTGGACTACTTAATTTGTATTTAAGGACCGTGACTTTTGCAGAATAAAGACAGACAATCGATTATATTATTCAAGAGGAATATAAAGGTTATTTGCATATTAACCAAATATTCACAATACAATTTAATTTGCATGATCCAATCTACTCTTTTTTTCCAGCAGCTTCTACAGACGGATCCTGGCCTAAAATTTCAATTACAACGCTTAACGGCTTGAATGAGAATAGAGCTCCTGTTTTAGGATAATAGCTGAATTATGTCCAGTAACTCTGAAGTGTTCTAAAAAATTAATATAAAATATATTCAAATAGTTATTATTGGCTTGTGCAATTTCTGCTAAATGTGGAAAAACAAATTTAAAATAACCAGTGCCGGTATAAATTCTTCAGGTACCCTCATCAGCAGGAATCAGAACGAAATTCCTGAACAATTAAATAATCAGTTATTACGAGGTAACGTTTCGCTTCGGGGGGATTAACTCACCCTGCGTATGCCAGCTTTTTATGGTCAAAATGATGGGGTTGGTACTTACTGAAATCCTGGTCATAGTTTTTACTACACTTACAAGCAACCCACGGCCCATGCCCACTCGGGATCGGAATGAAATTTTGTGGGAGCTTAGGTACCTGGCCCAATGTCCTAGAGAGCGCAAAAGTTTGTGCCATCTCGCCCTGGTTTGCGCGGGAAATCGCGCTGAAGTTTTAAATTCTAGTTCGTGAACAGAGGGTCCCCCTGTTCAACTTAAATTTTCCAATGTTAAATCCCATAAAAAAACTTCATTTTCAAATTTCACGAAAAAAATAAAAATGCAATCAAAGCTATTCAATATCCCTTATAACACAACATTACCATGTTTTCACACTTGATTTGGGCCATCTCGCCCTCGTTTAAGGTGGAAACCGGATTTACGCTAGAAATTTTTTAAAAAGATATAAGGGTCCCCGTCTGCTTTAAAATTTTATATCCCATAAGCGTTCAAAATTTCATATCCCCATTTTCAAATTTCGCCAAAAAAAATTGTTGAAAATGCGTAAGAGCTCATTAATATGCTATACAACATTATATTAGCACATGTTACCAAACAACGCCAGTAGGACAATATTAGTGAATATGTCTTTATTGATTTTAATTTTATACGGTGTTTCATAACATTGGAAACGTACATTGTCTTTCAGAGGAGCTATTTAGCAGGTCTCTAAGTTGCGAATTGTGGTCATGACCCGTTAGAACAAACGACCAGTTTGGGGAAATTCATCTTTAGGGGCAAAGACGTCTGTTGATCAGCTCATCTGAACACCCAGGAAATTATTTCTTACAAATAACGCTAAAATTTAATTGAAACAAAACATGAAATTTGAGTGAATAATTTTATCCTTTGAAGCCCAAATTCGATTTTTTTTTCGATAAAAAAACGTGGCATTTTACGAATTTCCAATGTTCAACGGAAATGGTTTCTAATTTTGCAAAACTTAAGTTTCCTTTTCGCTTAATTCCTCTCGTAATAGCAGGAAGTAAATCATTGCCACGTTTTTAACAAAAAACAACAATTTGGGTTTCAAAGGTTAAAATTATTCACTCAAATTTCACCTTTCCAACCAATTTCAGACCTGCTGAATATCTCCTCTGAAAGAAAATGGATGTTTCCAATGTTATGAAACATCATATAAAATTATAAACAATAAAGACATTTCCACTACATCTTTTAAAAAACATTCTAACGTAAATCCGGTTTCCACCGGAAACATGGGCGAGATGGCCCAAATCAAGTGTGAAAACATGCTAATGTTGTGTAATAAGTGATATTGATTAACTTTGATGGATTTTGTTTTCGTGAAATTTGAAAATGAAATTTCCTTATGGGATTTAACATTGGAAAATTTGAGTTGAACAGGGGGGACCCTTTGTTCACGAATTAGGATTTAAAACTTCTGCGCGATTTCCCGCGCAAACCAGGGCGAGATGTCACAAACTTTTGCTCTCGCTGAGACATTGGGCCAGTTACCTAAGCTCCCACAAAATTTTATTCCGATCCCAAATGGGCATGGGGCGTGGGTTACTTGTTAGTATCAATTGGACCCGGGAACACAAGCTGTGGGAAAGGGTACGGGTACAAAACATTTACAATTTATGCGTACACTAACAGGAACGGGTCCGGGTACGCATTTTATACAAACTCATAGGAACGGGTACCTAAAACATTGTTCCCACGATGACGGGATCACTAAAGGGGAGTACCCGTTGAGTGGGAACAGGAACGGGAACGGGGACAAACCTTTTTGTAACCTTGACGACCACTGTCTCAATATAATATTCTCCATTGACATTATTGATATTATTTAAATAATAGGAACTTACCCACCGATTTCCAAATAAATCTAGATTTGCAGCAAGTAGTAAAATGTGTCCCTAGGATTAATTATTAAAAACTAACAGTGTCCGTACTAACGATCACCAATCTTTTATTCATCATTAGTTGGAGTTTCTGAGGAAGTGTTGAGATTGTATGTGTCATATATTTTGGACATTTATTTTTACAAAAAAGTGAAGACTACCGTTCATCACTGTCGCAATCCTCATACTTAAAAACGGAATAAAAAGATTTCAAGACATATCATTCCGTTATGGGAGACACGCTCAAAGGAGCATTTGCTCTGGAGGGGTAAAAATAATAAACACATTCCCAATCGTCACAATATCAATTTCCCGCCTTATAAAAGCATGTGAATTTCGCATGTCAAATTTGTCCCTTGTAAATTAAATGGGTGAAGCCTCTTGTAAATAATTCAATATTCCGTGATGACTTAAGAATTACATAATTATAGATCACTGAGATATTACTCAAACAGTTCCTAGAGTGCAAACAGAGCAAGAATCCTCTTCCACTGTTTTAGAAATTCTTTTAGTAAATGTTGAACTTAATCTTAAATTATTTTGGTTCTACATTATATAAATGTACAATTTTGTCACTTTAGTGGCTATATAATATGACGTGAAGAAGAAATACTGTCATAGAGTTGGAGGAACCTTGTAAAAGTGGTAATACTTATACACAACTATACTCTCGTTAACTATATGGAAAGTATAAGCGTACAGATGCATGTAAATTGAGTAGTGATTCTCTTTATGCTTGGGTACTCGGAAAGCTTGGAATTAGTGAACATTGACCAATCATATAGCGTGGAAGGAAAGCTTCATCTATATGCGCTCTATTATTGAAAAATCAAAGTTATAAAATTATAATGCAGATTCAGGCAGAAGTAAACTCTAATGAATTACAATTAGACCTGTCAGTCGAATCTCCGCTAATTTTACCAGGTCTCATGGTATATGTTGTAGCAGATCCCAAAGAAGTTATTATTATAGATGAGGACACAGAAAATTATCCTGTGCATTCGATTTATGGCATAGCCCTCAATAGAGGTGACAAGTCACTGAGGTATGCAGTGCATTGGCTTCAACTGGAAAGGTAGCAGATTTTAAATATGTATATTAGCTCTGAATTGTAACGATATTGAAATCTAAGAGTGGGATATTAATTTTCTATGGAACTGTAATTATAATCTTAGATTTGAAGAACCCTGGAACGATACTTGGGAACCAATCAAACATTTAGAACGAATGCTCGATAAAGTTCAAGATTTTCAATTCGCTGTTTTCGAATACTTGCTTAATAATTTCTTGATGGGAGAATTTAGTTCAATTGAAGAAACTTGGTTCAGTAAATTTCAGAAACTACAGATGCATCCACTTGATGAAATTACCGAATTAGAATCACAACAAAGGGAAAAAGGACGTCTTCAAAAAAGGGCAAGAAAAAGTGAAACTCTTCCTAAAAATATTTCAATGAAAAAATCAACAATCAATGTGAAAGACAAAAAGGCTTGTTGTCGTAATTGTACCAAAAGATATACCACGAGCTCCCATTTGCTGCGACATGCTAACACAGTTCATCGTGATACCAACGCTTCCAGCAATAATAGTTTTAATGACCAGGATGTTGTGGTAGTTATTTCTACGTTATAAGCGAATTCTAGCGAAAATACTGTTGATAACCGTGATTTGTCCAGTCCAACTTCGGAATCGAATTGCGGAGAAAAGGAAATTCTTCTTGAGCAAGTGGTTGTACAAAAAAGTGTAGAAATAAATTCTGAAGGGTGTTCAGTCAACAATGAAGTGACGGGTATAAATTGTACATCTGGAGCGGAATTTGGGACTGGCCTGGGAGAGATTGGATTTCCTTCTGCGGAGAATTCCGTACGTAAAACATTAATTGATGTGGAGGTGGTTACTAATTCCATTGTTGGCAGAAATTACGAGACTGGTCCGGTAGAAGTTGCGGTTCAATCGTCAGGAGGAAAATCCGGGGAGATTGCAGGTAGTCAGCAGGATGTAACTGCAAATGTTACTTCTAAATTACATTCCGAAGGTAATTCACTTCAAATTTTCCGTCTAATTTTGTATGTTGCCTGGTTTTCGATTCTTGTCAAATCGTAAATATTTTTCTTTCAGACACAACTGGGTGTAAAGCATGTGGGAGAATTTTTACGACTTGATAGATCTCAATAACCATCTGGCAAAATGTTGTCAGTTTAAGCGTTGCAGATTGCGATTAGTGAATGCTGATGATATGGTCGACGTAGGAGTTCAGACGGATTCAGTTCTGCAGGAAATTATTGAAGAGCTTGCTCAAATCCGACAGCACCGAGAGAGATATAGCCAAGATTGTGAAAGACAAACATATTCCTCAATTAAAGTGCAAACCAGTATGCACCAGGAGAGTTGTGAAGTCAATGATGGGGCGTCAAAGAACATTTCAAAAGCAATTAATAAAGATACAGATTCAATGGAAATGAAAAATTCAAGCAAAAAGATTGGTGAGTAAGCTACTTGTAGGATTCGTGTTCAAACTAGCTTTAGTTAATAATTTTATTGGAGTTCAATAAAATAATGTTATTTTTGTGAAAATCTATGTAAGCCTTATGAAATTATTGCAAAATGTTAAAAAATAGTGTGGAAATATGATTACTAAATTATATTGTAGGATTGAACTGCAAGGTCTGCAAGAAAAAATTTTCTTCTCGGTTTTCACTGAAAAGGCACCAAGAAACGAAGCACTCCAAATCTGATCAATCCGAGACTTGCCAAAATTGTCAAAGAACGTTTAGCAATACACCAAGCCTGCAAACACATCAGAGGATCAAATGCGGCAAATACACGAGTAAATCCAGGTGAATAAGTGAGGATATTTATTAAGACATCTTGGCATTTGTGCTGTAATAATATCGGAAATGTAATTTCTACACTATACATTCTTGAAAATGATATTTTTTGTCTATTTTTCTCAACTTTGGTGTGTAGGATTAATGAATATTAACATATATTAAGATGTAAATGGCTTTCTATGTTTAAAAATACTCAAAGATTATAAGAATAAAGTTGTCATTTCCAGTTAAACAATAGATTCCACATATATTCAAGTTTTCAAACATGTAAGCAAAAATGAAACTATTCAATTCAAAAATTAAGAAAATTAGATCGCTAAAATAATTTTTTGTCCTGACAAACTAGTAGTAATAAACGCTTAATATTTATATTTTCCATATGTAGGCTTAAAATAGTTAATTTTTTAATTTTGAATAAACACGGATTACGAAAATTACGATTATATTCTCGGCCGAAAATTTAAAAGAACACTGGTTTCGTTCTTTGAAAGATCCCACGGTTGAAAGAACTCGTCCAAAAAATCGACACGCAAAACGTTTAGTTGTTCACAGTTGACTGGAATATATGATACTGGATGAAATTCTTTTTCAACTTCCTTATTTGGTTCTATATCCATAGGAACCTCAGCCAGCAAAGGAACTACATGATTTTTGTAAAATGGATTTTCTGCACAGTTTAGCAAAACTAGCAAACGTTTTGATTCAGATAAAACTGAAACAATTTCATCTTCACCCTCCTCAGGTTCACGCATTCGCTCTTCTTGTACGACGATTTTGTGACCAACTTGGACGCGCGTTCCATTTTCAAAAAGTGTCAGCATTGGCAACTCAAAATACTTCTTTACTGGTACAGGCAACTCAATGGAAAAGTAGCGAGGAATTTGATTGACAAACATTTCTCCGTTCCCGTACATGAATTTTATGTCAAATTCTGGAAATTTTTCATTTTTAAATGTTTCGTTTAGTTCTTCTATTACATCGTTGACATTCATTGTTTTTGGTTCCTTCAATGGTGGAAACATTTTGCTGGTGTAGCCCAGTCTAAAGTAAAGTGGCTCTTCCGCTGCAATTCGTCTAAATTCGCTTTCATTTATAGTACCATCGGCTTCTTGACGACCAGTTTGAATTTTCTCACGATTGAATCCTAAACTTCGGATAATTTGTAAGGGAAGATTTATGTAATCTGAACTATGTCCTCCAGTAACTCTTGATACTGAAATTGTGCACTTGTTGCCTGCGCTTATTTCAAACTTCACATTAAAACCTGATTCCAGCAGACGTGTTGAAAGTGCGGAACAAAAGCCTGTCACTGTTGTTTCTTTATGTTTGTAGCAAACAGCTTAACTTTGAAATTGTTGATGCAACATGATCAAATTTCTCTTATAGTTGTGTTTCACAATTGAAACTTCAAATTGAGTTTGCTGTGTCAGCTTGTTATACATTTCTTCACTCACAATATCTTCGGCGGTGTATAGACCTCGCTGAAATAGTTTACGTTTAAATCCCAATAGCAAGACTAGATTCTGTGATAATTCCAGAACCTCCTCCGGGTCATCCATTGTATTAGATACTGTGATTACGTAATTAGCATCAGACAATGCGCGGATATTGAACGATATTTTCTGTTTACTTGCTTTTAATGAATCGTTGATTCGCACAACAAAGTTCAGTAAACTGGCATCTGTATTCTTATATTTTAAAGTTATTTTAGCAGGTGGTAGATAGCCAGGGAACAATGGACATGACGGTATTTGCTCGTCAGATGGAATCACACGACGGATAATCCTTGGTCGCGCCACCTGGCTGACCATCCTTATTTTGCGCACTGTTTTCGTTTTTGGCTGAGAAGTATATCGGAGCCTTACAATACCAACGTCGTACATGCCTCGTTGAAGCTTCAGAGGACGTGGCAAACCGTTGACAATATTTCCAACCAATCCGACACCATCAGGATTTGATTTGCTGGAAAGAACTGTGTAAAAGTTGCGCAGAGAATTTATATCACCTTGACTACCCTCCGCAGTAAAATCTGTATACATGGACATATTTTCGAATCAAAGTTACGTTGCTGTTTTCTTATTTTCAATGTCCACTTCTGCACTGTTTTGTTTTTCCGGACTATTTAAATCTTTCGTTGCGTTTTTGTCCTCGATTCTTGCAAGTTCCAGTTCTTCGAAATAGAATTGTCCTGTGATATCTTCAGGCGGATCTGATAAATCTTCAAGTAGGTAGGTATATGGCAATGTATCTTGCACTTTAGTAATTCGGAAAATCTCCCTGGACCAGTTTTCAGCGTACCCTAACCCACACAACTTTCCTATTGCAATGACATGCTCTGTCCAAATTTAAATCTTTATGAATAGTTTGTGAAAAGCTTACCTTTCTCAAAAAGAAGTTTTGCGCGCGAAATTCTCACCAAATCGTTAACTTTGAATTTAGGAGGCTTTCTAGTAGGATTTTTCATTTCCTGTATATACCTACCGTACATACGTGACCAAATATCGTACTGGTCTCGCACTGTAACAGCATTAGGAGCTCTCGCTATAGTGGAGTGGTATGTGTTATTATATGTAGTGACAAAATCCTGGAGAACGTCATATATACGACCCGAGTTATGCTCGGTCATAAACCGCTGTAATTTGCTAAAAATAGAACGGATAAATCTTTCAGCGATTCCTGCTTTAATATGACTATAAATATGATATCCTTTTATCTTGTGTTCTTTCAAAAAAGTACGAAATTGTTTTGAAGTAAATTCACGTCCCATATCAGTAAAAAGAAACATTGGCTTTGTCCTGGCTTCTTGAAAGATTGATCGAAAAGCTTTTATCATGGATTCGGAATCTTTGGATTTAATCATTCTTGCATAAGCCTTATTGCTAAAGCTGTCAACTACTACAAGGATAAATGTGTTGCAATTGTTCAATGGAGCAATATTTGCAATATCTTTTAAATCAGCAGACCATGTCTGATTTATACAATTTACCATTATTTTGCGTCTTTTAAATTTATTGCGAGCAGGTCGGTGAAGAGCGTAAGAATCCAGTTTTAATAATTCCTTCTCCACCTGTCGTTTGTCTGACCATTCTTTTCTTTCTTTGATAAAAGTACCAATTCCAGAAAAAGTACCACTTAATCTTTGATTCAGATAACTTTGTCGTACTGACATTTTTTAAAAATATTTATTAATAGTTGTATACTTGTGCAATGTAGTGCTGTGAACACGTCTATTACTATAGTTTCTTGCAAGTGTAATTGTGTAATGTCGATCGAGTGTATTTGTGTAAACTGAACTGTTTAAATTATGCTCAATCCTTATCTATAAAAATAGAACATCCCCCTATGAAAAAATCAAAACATATAACAAACTCCGAATCTTGCCATGGGAGGGAATGTCGGGAACGTGCCCAGCGGGTTTGTTCCCGGAAATTCCCCCCATTATATTCACTACTGGTGTCAATAAAGTCTTTATATATATATATACATATTTTAAATCGCACACATGCAACCTTATTCTATTTTGGTTAGGTTGGATATGGTAGCGAAATCCTAAATTAAATTGCATTTGTGGCCTTTTTTGCTGACCAATACTGAGTGGTTATTAATTTTGTGCAATGCATACGGCAGCAACATTTGCTGTCTCATTAGCCCAAAGAAATAAATTACGGAATAAAATAGATGTTTGATTCCGTAATTTTGTAGCAAAATTCGTATCAGGTTTTTATGATACAATATTTGCAATACGTTATACTGTTGATTATTGACACTTTGTATTTCCGATATTACCACTTCCTCCTAAACAAAGTAACTTTGGATTCTTGAAATAGTCAATATTATTTTCACATTAAATTTCATCAAAATTGTTGAATAGCTTGTCAAGTAAATTTGTTCGAATTCCCGTAAAACAAAGGCATAAACAATATCTACGAGAATGAAGAATCTACGACCCATGGGACATCCTATATCATAATTTCAAGATGATGAAAGGATTTTAAATCTTTGCTCTCTCTTCTAAGCGCACTTTATAGATCCGCAAGAACACACTACCAAATTGCTAAACGGCTTATGCATATGAAATATATATGTAGCTTCCATCGGCGAAGCCGATGGCTGTTTACGATAGTTATAAAATAAAAGAAGGCTGCACCCATGAAAAAATTCAAATGAGGTGCACAAAATATTAAATTTGTGTTCTGCTCAACTCAGCGCATGTAGAGTAGGCTGCTTTTATGATTTTACGTTTTCATAAAAGTACCCAAATATTTCAGGTATTTGTAGGTCAGGTACAGGTATTTCAACCACTCGTACCTGTACCTGATCTAATCGGCTCAAATAGGTATTCTCCCGTACCCGTTCCCATACCCCTACATGTACCCAACTTTGCGGGTGCAAATTGTGTGTACCCAGAAAGTACCCAAAATGTTTGGTTACAAAATTTGTGAACTCATTTTGTACCTGGACCTGTACCTGTACCCAAATACCCGGGTACTACCTGTACCCATGAGAGGCACTAATCGGAAGACTTAATATGTTTCAGCAGCATGCTAATATAGATGTTGGATTCCGGCACCGATCCCAGATGAAACACGTAATTTTTCCATTATCACGACTTGGCCCACCACCAGGTAAAATACTGTAGCTTTGCACCGATCCGTTTCGTGCACTGTATACATATTTATTCGAAGCTGAACAGGATACGAATTCCATACATTTTTTTTAACCCGGACGGGCTGAAAACTCGGTTTTTACAGTTTTGCAAATTATGGTAACCCCGTTTCATTGTTAACTATACGGTTTGGCGGAGAAGAAATGTATGGGCCATCCTTTACATATTATTGGTCCCAGTGGAGGCTAAGTTTATCAAAGAAGACCTGGTAACATTCGAAATTATTATATTTAAATGGCCTTTTTACAAAACTAAACAAACTTCTGCAGAAACTATAGGCATGTTATTATTTATTCAATTTACGAAAATTCCTAAAACTACCACAGATTCGCTGTCAACTTTAAAAATATTCGATGCTTATACATAAATATTTAATTTTACATTTTTTTGATGAAGTTTTGCTTTTACGGTATTGAGTCTAAGGAATCAATAATCGATTAATTTACCACAGCAAACGACAAAATTACAAAAACTGGATATTATTACTCACAGATTAAACAAGCATGCAATTTTTGTTACCAGTTTACAATGTAAGGAAATACTGAAAATATTTGAAGTAATTAAAGGTTGTTTTTGAGGCTTCCCATATTTACCGGAATTCTTTCCTACAATGTGGGCATCCCGAATTTCAATCGCAGTTTCACCCACTTTCCTGTTTGTAATCTGCGTTCACAAAGTTGACACTAAAAAATGCACACATTTGTTCAGATTATCTGACTTTGCTCATTCCCAGCAAATATTCGAGGGCTGCTAGCAAATTATGTACATCCCGTTCATTTGTATTGAGAATATATACGAAACACAACATCCGATATTGCTTTTTAATGAAGACAGCCCTGGAGAATCTTATGATTTACTGGAGATTCGACTCGAAAAGTTTTTTTTTTGGAGAAGCTCCAGTTGTCGCGTTGATGATCTACGTTTTAGTATTTAAGGAACCTTGTGCAAATTTTCTGGACCAGAGTACTAAACTGATTCAGTATTTTAGAACATGTCGTTGTAAAATATACACTAATATCGCCGATAAATAAATAGTAGAACAAAACCGAGTCTAAAAAATTAAGCCAAAATCTTTGCATCTAACATTATGTAACTACATTAAAGTGGCACGCAATTATTTCACACGTAATGCGTACTGACACTACAAGTCACAGTGAGGGGCGGTAACTCACTCTTGAGTGTGTGAATTTGCTGGATCCGGATTGCAACCATATAGTTAAATAATAAAAATCCGAATTCCACTCGACGAATCGAGTCCATATGGTGAGCGAAGCGATATAAGGTGAGTGAGGATTTGTGGAATGCGTTAGGGTGGTTTGGGCAAATGAACTTATTTACTGCGTGTTTTGGTGTTGTGTAGAATCGTCATCGAAATAACATGATTTGATTTTCTTAAAAGATCTAATAGTTGTAATGTTTACTGCCAAGGTTTTACGAGCGTTATTAAAAAGTGCAATTAAAAACGTTAAGGTTGTGTAATTACTTTTAACATTTAGTAACATTACATGTAATGATGTAGTTATGACAAAGGTGTTGACATTAAGTTGCAAAAGCAAGTAAGCGTTTTTGACAGCAAGGGAGAAGTAGTGAAGGTAAGAGGTAAAAACAAGAGAGTTTGGTCGAATATCATTTTGATTGTAACTGTAAATCGATTTATATTTTGTTTGAGGAATTTGTCAATCAAGTGCGGCATCGAAATCATGGTGAGTTAATTCTTACTAGCCGTAATCCGAGTTAAAAATGTACTTTTATAAAATGTCAAAATTTTTCAAAATTGCAAAATTTTGAAAAATAAAACCCCTTCCGAGCATCTGCATGTAAAGCTGCATCCAACAGTAGTGGTCCCATGCTTGTAGGGATCATAGCGTAAAAGTACTAGTGGAGAGAAACTCTGGTACCACTCCACTGCTAGAAAAACTGTTTTAAAATTTGGAAATTTTGGAATATTAAAATTTTTCCGAACATGTAACATATTGGAGCTTTGTTGAGTTATTGTACAAGGTTGGAAAATATCAACTCAGAAATTGGCAAAATTTCGAAAACTTTTTCAAAATTTCAAAATTTTGGAAAATGAAACCCGTTCCGAGCATCTGCATGTAAAACTGCATCCAACGGTGGTGGTCCCATGCGTTTGGGGCCCAAAGCGTAAAAATAATATTCGAGAGAAACTCAGCTCCCTTTCCGCTGAGACGGTTCCAGTATATCGCTTCGCTCATAAAAATAGTGATACAGTACACTGCATATATTGGTCCCCTCTAAGAGGATTTTTCCTATATAGTGGTCATTTCAAATCCTCCCGTGAATTTGGCCCTGTATAAGGTACATATATCGAATAGTGGTGCTCCCGTATAATGGTATTCGCTATATGTATATACAATTACCACACAAATGGTTTCCAAGGCCAATTATACTCTTTATTGGTTTTCAATGTTAAAACTTCCAATTGGACTTTTAATTAGATTCTCTGTTCAATTATGGAACGACACAAGCATTTCATGAAATAGGTACACTATCTGTTAAAGTAATAGCACTTAAATACTTAAGTAATTACATACTTGAGTTATTTTTCATAATTATACGCTTGAGTACATGCCTGCGGGATTTTGCGACCCACCTCTCGTTCATAGCATGATTTTAATTGTGAAACATTGGTACGTAAAATTATTAACTAGTATTTCAATCATAATGTAGATTACATTATCTTACAATTTTGCTTATTATAATCCTCGTGAACACAACAAACATACATAGTGGGGTTGAAATCCAATTTTCTCATCAAACTATGACATTTAACGGACAAGTGATTCCGTATGTTCTGATTTTGAGGTTTTAATACAAAATTGCTTATTTTCTTTATATCGTTTGTAATAAAAATATTAAAAACATTAAATTAAAAAAACGTTATTAAATTTTAGTAATATGATACATGGGGTACATTCCCTGGATATAATCAATTGAAATCGTTACATATTTTAATACAATTGTCGCTTTAATCTTAATTGGGATAATTAGTCCCAATTTTTGAATATTATTGTGTTTGATCAAACCTCAATTTTCTGTGGTAATATTTCGTCATGCGCCTTCAATTTCATTTATAAAGCGTCCGTAAGAAATAATACGCCCTGCTTGTTGGAAATTATAGTAAATAAATTGTGGCCTGCTCGTTTGATTATTTTCATACACAAAATTGAAATGCAATACCCAAGAAATGAATTCGTTCGAATCGGTAAAGGTGATTGGGAATATGCGAACCCAATTTTTAACCAATGATTTACTTGTTGGGAATACATTAAAGCGCTCATTTACTGGACCCCCAATTTGTAATGGAATCACGTAACATAGAACGTTTTCACCTCCCTTAGAGGGTTTTTGATAAAAATTTGTTTCTTCTGTGTAATTGTTTATTGTAAACTGAGTAATGCGGAATTTGAGTACAGCGCCTTTGAGGTATTCAATTCGATTTTTGGGTCCTAATCGGTAAGATACGGCTCCGAAAGTATTGGACAGTATAAATGATTTGGAATTAGATTTTTCAATTGCAGAAAACTCAACCAAGTCCGGGACGTAGATTCTTGATTCTCGATTTTTAATCGGATGACCTACTAAATTATCACTCAAGGTTGCGTCCGCGAATTCGTCCAAGAGACAAGGTGCAGCGGAAAACACTTGGGTCAAATTGATGTTTAACTTTTGATTAGTATTTTCTCTTCCCGGATAAATCGCTAACGACAACCCAGTGCAATGCGATTCGCTGAAAAGTCTGATGCATTTCCCAAAGGTTGCTGCGGACTTAATTTTTTTGATTTTCATCATTTCAAAACATCCAATAACTGCATCGGATTTGGATATGCCGGAATGATAATCTTCAAAATTGCCTGAAATTCATCAAAACGTTTTGGAATGTGCGCAAAACAATTGTCTTCCATTTCAAAGATAAGCAGTAATTGGCATTTACTTTTCCTGTATTAATTTTATAGACCTTGGAAAATCCGCATGCACGCACAAGCATGATTCAGTTGTTTGAGCGAAGTTGGAATTATTTTTAATCATTGAAAGAATTTAGAATTTCGTAATTAAAATTCGTCTTTTAAACGTTTCAACGACCTTGACAGCAGACTAGTGTATCTGTTCGGTATCGGGAATTCCCGAGGTTCCGGTACGGTTTCGGGTCAACGTTTTAAAGAACCGTGACATTTCGGTTCGGGTCATCGGTTTATGAACCGTCAAATTTCGGTCCTATTTCGGGTACAAAAATCAAAACCGAAAGTTTTCGGGGAAGCTGCCGTTTTGAATGAAAACGCGAAACTTGCATTTGGCCAGCATTTTTCAATTATCATTTGTAAAGGCGACACAATTTTGAATTCCATAAAACTGAATTATATAGATTTTCTGTCGGTTCGGAAATGAACCGGAACCGGTTCGGGAACCGCTTTTATTTTCCGGATCGGTCCCGGGAAGCCAAAAATGTCCCGGACTCGAAAATATCGGTTCCGGTTTCGGGAGCACAATTGGGATTTTTTTCGGTTCGGGAAAACGAGTCGGGTCAAGTCCATTATTTGGTACTGTTCAGAAACACTACAGCCGACCTTGACATTCGGCTTAACTTTAAATTAAAGATTTAAAGGACAACAAAGCAATTTTGTGGAGGACAAATAGCCTGTCGTTATTCCCGTTACATATATAATTTCTGAAGTTTAAAAGGTTTAATTCGCAAATTTCAAAAACAAGTATGAGAGGTAAAAGGGGTTCATGTCCAGCCTGACGACATACTTGACTAATATTTTTAGCAATAGCATTTACTAAACGCATTAAAAAGGGGAACTAAAACCTCGAGGTTTTCGAAATAAATTTTCATAATTTCATGAAAATATCCTGTCCTTCCATTGTCCCTGTCCCAAAAATTTTGAACTCGTTGTTTTACTGAATTTTGCTGTTAACATGTGACTTTTAAGGGGTCTATCTATTACGAATTCCCTAGTTTTTGACATACTCGTTAAATTTTCCCCATCGAATAGCCGCACCATCGGGTTCTTAAGCATTTCTGCAACACAAATTTCCGTAGGACTAAATTGGCTGTTATCAAAAAGATTTAAATAACGTTTACTTCAAACTAATCTGTTTTTTTACCTTCTATTGTAGCTTTAGCAGCAGAAGACTGGTTAATTTTTCTCTGGATCTCCTTGTCAAATTTGTGACAACTCATAAAATTCGTATGCTGATTTCTTGTTCCTCCATTGAAGTGTGATGCAGAAACATTGTTGATGATAGACATTTCCACGTTTTGGGAATTATAACTGAAGCCCGCTTGAATGTTGGTTAAGTTGATGTTAAAAACTGGAAACGTTAAGAAATTCCATACTGAATTCACACTTGACCCATTAAAAAGTAAGTTATTTTTCCAGACCTTTACTGATAAAGGACAGAAATGTTTTGAGTTTTCAATACTTTTAACACTAAAATATTTAACTATTATAGTTCCATTTAAGTTATCCTGGAAAATTAGGGCTGCTCCGTAGAAAATTTCAGGAAGCATTGGAAACAAATTTAACAGTTCATTCACTTGGATATAACGTAACGTAAACTTTTATAGATGTACATTTTTTATAATTATCCTGAGATATGCAATGTGGCTTCATTTACATTCTTTGTAGAAAACAATTTTTTCTAAATGTTATTCTTGAAAATTGTATAACACATAATACACGCTGAAAAGGTCACACAGCTATAAAAATCTCCAAAAATGTGGTTGACATGACCTACTTGAAGGGGTTACATGGCCGAAGGATAGATTTTGAAAATATTTTCCGAAATAATAATTTTGATAATACCACCCACATTTAGATACTGTTTCCAGTTTGTAAATTTTTGGATTATTAATTGTTGGTGACTCAAAATTTTTGAAATACCTTCAGAATTTTTGAAATATTTTCATTATTTTTGAAATACATTCAGAATTGTTGAAATATTTTCATTTTTGAAATACCTTTAGAATTTTTGAAATATTATCATTACTTTTGAAATGCCTTCCGAGTTTTAGGAATGTTTTCATAATTTAAAAACAAATTCATGATTTTATAAACATTTTATACATTTACAAATATTTTCATAATTTTGAAACATCTTTATAATTCAAAATATAATTTTCACAAATAGTGAAATAGGTTCCCCAGCTTAAAATATATTTTTCACTGTTTTTGAATTTAAAGTAAAATAATTTAATAATAAGAACAGGTTGTGTGATAAAATTTTAGAACCAAACTGTTTCCACATAAGGCTTACACCTGATGACTACAATCAGGTGAGACTCAGAGTTGCACACAGAGCTGCGTTCATGTTAAGTTGTTTTGGACAACTTAACTTGAACTTGACTTGAACTTGAAAAAATTGTCTTAACGAGGTATCCGCACTTGCACTTGATAAATCAAGTTTCTCCAGCAACTTGAGTATTCAAGTACACGATTTTCAAGTTCATTTTATAGAACTTAAACTTGATAAGAACTTCACGTTCAAGTTTGACACATAACTTGACTTGAACGTGAACTTGAACTTGTACTTGAACTTGAGTATTCAGGTATTTTTTAGTGAATGAATAAACAATACCAGACATTTCGTCCACAATTATTATACCTTATAATGATTAGGCCGTAATTAGGATACACTAAACGGCATACGGTTGATATTCTTTACTTTGAAATTGCTAAAATGTTTAAAACACTTGATAGAATAACTGTAAACATTGAAGTATAATTTACTAATTTCCACAATTAGCAATCATATTATTTTCATGTTCACATTAGTGCTGCAGTCATCTGGTGAGTGTACCTAGTAGTTATATTCATGAATATTTGTCGTTAATTTTACTTAACCAATGTTGGTTTATAATATTGTTTGTAGTTCATCTGCGCTATCATGTTTATTATCAGCAAAACTTATTCTTACATGGAATAATATAAGGTTCTTAAACTTCTTCGCTTCATAACGAACAGGTGAATTAAACAATAATTTTTTTTATAATTGAACAAGAACCCCGGGTATTAAGAACATCCTTATAAACTTAATAACTGACTTAATAAAATAAGAAATCGTAATTATTCAAAGTACGGAAACAGGACAAGAATTATTCTCGATCTCGACCACTGGGAATTGTGGAGGTGACTTTAATGTCGATTAAATAAAACCAAGCACAAAGATGTCATTATGATGATTGAAGCTCAGTATTATTTTTAATGGGATGCAATGGTACCACTAATTACTCAATGCTTACATTGCTTTTCAGTGACAAAAACTCAAGTTATAATCAAGTTTTATTCAAGAACTTTCACTCAGTGTATTTGAACTTGACTTGATTTTGCAATCAAGTGATAAATTATTAACTTGAACTTGATCGAACTTGAACTTGAAAATTCAAGTTAAAATTGTAATTGTACTTGAACTTGATGTTCAAGTTTTAAGTTACAAAATTGTTTTCACTTGACTTGACTTGATACGTACTTGAATTATTCAAGTTATACTTGAACTTGAACGCAGCTCTGGTTGCACAAAGGAAAATGCCCTTGGTTTGATGCTTGCCCACCTGGAAATGCCCTGTAAATGCCAAAAATGCGAAAATTCCCTTAAAATGCCTTACTTTGAAAATGCCTGTCATTTTGGGCATTTTGGGCAGGCATGTTCGGCATATTCAGCAGTTGGACAGAAACATATACACCATGACCACTAAAGATACTGTAGAGTTAACATGGGGCTTTTTATGACATATTTATGCTCTGAACAAATGTAACATTTTGATTTTTTAAAAAATCAAATTATTCTATTGAATTATTCATGGCCAGTGTTTTAAGAATCGGTTAAAATAGGATTCAAAAAACTCAACAATTTTGCAATATTCATTTGCTTTAAAAGTTGCAAGTATTCATCTCTATTATAGACGACTTTAGGAGATTTTCAAAGAACGACTTGACCAGTGCCGGTGAATATTTCTACTTTTGATAATGGACGGTACTCAAAAAGCAACGCAAAAATTTCTATCAAAAATTAAGTTTCATTAATAATTTATTTAATTAATAATAAGATTTATAACTTCATTACTTCAGATCTTGCGGTTATAAAATATTTCAAAACGTGGAGCTTCCCCAGGAAAGATTTTTCTCTGGCTCTGTGCTGTTTCAGTAACGGAATGCTGGCTCTCTGCTGGAATCGGTAAACTGCGGGAAATACCATTGAGTTTTTCTTGGGGCTTCATGAAGGATACAATCCCGCGCGTAGCCACTAAATACATTTGCAAATTTTCCAAAACGAAAACTGCAGTCAGCCAGCACATACTTTTTCATAAATATTTTAGGCGCGGTAATTTATTATAAAGATAACGGTCTTTGTGTACTCGTGTAGTAAATGATTTTCACATTCTCGTGTGTATCCGCAATTTATTATTTCAGTATATAAAATATGTTTTGGCGTGGTGGTGGTCATATTATCTAAGGTGAGTTTTGGTTACAAAATCTTTACAAAACGAGAATTCTGTGTTGTAGAATTCCTACTTTATAAAACGGTGGCTCAAAAATAAACAGACTTGCTTTTGGCCTGCGAACTTTAAGGGGAAAAAATTCAAAACAACCATTAAGAAGAAGACAGCCGGCAAACCCCGCTGGATAGAATATGAAGTAAAGATTTATCGATCATAAGGTAATAAATTAGATTTGATTATATAAGTATTAAATGCTTACACTAAAATCAAATTCAAAATAGAAGTTACATCGTGGAGTAAGAATTTACTACAAAACTATTAGATGATTACGATTGCGGGCTCCTATTGGCCAGAAAGGCAGAGTTTGAAGACGGAATTTGGGAGGAGGTTAGTAAAGACTACACTAAACAGTGATTTTGTTTATTCCGAAGTGATTCCGGAGTGAGATGAAATATCCCATGCACCTGTGGGCAGTCAGCCGCAGTCAGATAGTGTGGATAACATTATTGAACCAGAGAGTAACCTCTTTTTGCGTAAGTATCATTTATAATTAGTGCATACGTCCTGTCTAATTATTGCTTCTTTGCGGGAGCAGAAAATTTAGACGCAATACGACATTCACGGCTGGAAGATTCCATCAATTCAACTGCAGATGAATCAGTAGCTACAGATGAAAGTGAAAATTATATCATGGAGGTTCTGTTTTCTCCAAGCACTGCAGTAAGTAATTCCATCACATCTAACTCCGAAATAGAGACCCTCAAGGCTGAAGTAAATGGTAAATGCTATATTTTTCAATCCTTGATTCCTAACATGAATTTTGTAAGAACAAGTGCGTTTGTGATTTAATTGTAACTAAATGCAAGCATTACATAATTATATAGTGATTTTAATATCAGATTTGCAAGCGTTTGTTGCTGAGCAGCTAGTTTGCTTAAAAGATGGAATGCGAGAATCTTCTCAAGCCCAAAATTCCCCAAGTAGTAGTAGAAGCGTTTCCAGATTTGATTTTGAACCACGGAGGAACATAATTCGAATATCATCTGAGGAATGTGCACTTAAGTGGTTAAAAGACTCCGCATATGCTAGTCTACTGGTAATTGTTTTTATTTTTTAACTTGTTTGAACTGAAATAACTGCATAAAATGTTTATCAGTTATAAATGTTGTTTACTGATCCTTAATATAGAGGCGTTATTTCCACAAAATCGGAGATACTAATGTCGGTAAAGTAACCCGATCAGTTTTGGAGCAACTTTGCTATCAGGGTGTTCTGCAGAGGAGAAGGGGCGCATGAAAAAATACAGTTCAAATATTGTCCCATTCGCAATATTGTTATTGGTAAGCATGACAACTATTAATTATTAAACATAAGAGATCCTACTTACGATAAACTTTGAAACAGCCGGATTCCATTTTAACTAAACATTATATGTAGAATCCGTTCGACACAATTTTACCCAATCTGAAATTGTAACATACAAATTAATTAACACGGGAATCTCAAATTGGTTTCGCGGATCTAAGGACATGCATGAAGGACGAAAGCGCCCTCAAACTGGCATCAGTGAGCAGAGCAAAAGGCGAAGAATTGCACAAGACAAGAAGATATTTCAAGCTGCAATTCAGGTTCCAGTGAACCAGAAATGTGAAACAGCAAGAAGGGACTCCGAAGATGGAGAAATCTTCCGTTCTACTATAACTACATTTTAACAACATACACTTCAAGAAAAGTTACACACATGGAAGAAGTAAAAATACTTACAATTAAGGGTATACATGTTTCTACTTTGACGGGAAATAACTGTTTCCTGACTAAAGACAACACAAGATAATACAGTCGGTATAGACTAATTTAGCCAATTTAAAATTGATTGTTAAAATATTTAATCAAAAGGCTAAGTTAAGCAATTATCCATTTGACAGTTTAAAATTAATCATTGGAAATGTTAATCCTATACATTTTTTTATGGATGAAATACTTGTTCCAATGTTAAGTAAAAAATGTATACTTCTACCTTATAATCACCTTCAAGAAAACTTCGTTATGTTTCCTATGTCTGATTGTTCATTGTAATAAAGGATAATAAAAATATGGCTCACAACAAAATTCTAAACCAATTGTCTAATTTTATGTATGTACATGTTCATTCACACTGAAACGCCACAAAACAAGCAAAACATTAGTAATGGGTGGCAGTGGGAACAGTGCTGGCACCACGAAATGCCAGCATAGAAACAACAAGATGGTTAAGTGCTGGCTGAATGTGTTTTCCAGTGTGCTGGATGAGTCGGGGGAAAGCGGACAAATCCCATGTTTAGCCAGCACAGCTTTCCAGCACTAAACCTACTGATGGGCCACCAGTAAATTCATTGCTGGGTCTATAGAAAATTGTTATTGACCCAAGTAAAACACTGTAATTGTAGGAGTTCAACATTTTACAAGGCAAGTATTTACAATTTACAATTTTTGCTGATGACGAGTTTTGAAACTCATCATCATATTTGTGTGTTCCATGTTTACAATATTGTTTCCTGCCGAAGTCTTATGATAATTATACATTAACTTGCATGCGAATGAGATCTTCCAATAATACAAAATAAATAATTATCTGTGTTTCATGCAAATGGTTATATAAACATGCTGCTTAGTGCTGTAGTTTGCAAAATTAGTAGATAGCTAAAGCCCATAGTGAAAACATCGGGAGAAAATGTTACCAAAATTCCTGCTATAGGCTAAATATGCTCAAAATGCCATAAAATAAAAATGCCCAAAATGCGATGGCATTTTCAATTGTGCATCCCGGGTGATACTACATTTTGAATTTTCAAAATTTAAAACATGATTTGTATTTTGTGGAAACTTAGTTGCGCTTAGTCTCTAGGCATAAGCCATAGATTAATTATTATATGAACCTAATTTTTGAAATCACTTCGGTGTTCCCGGGGCTATTAAACTAATTATTAGTTAAACAACTCCAACCACTTTACATGGAACACAGAGGCGAATTCATGGTGCAAAATTATAATATTTTATGGAGTGTCGAATTCCTACCTTTGTGTTTCTCTTGGAATTGAACGTACGGCCGAACGCGGTTTAAATTTTTGCCCGCGTTATTGGTGATTAGGCCGTAATAAATGGGATATAGCGAGTGATTTTGGTGTCCTAAATCATAAAATTTCTGGACGGTGTAGTAAAAGTACAGCGGTCTAGTTTGATTTTCACCCTCATACTCAAATTTCAAAGCGATATGTTTGTGGCTTGTCACATCAACAATAAGGGATGTAAAAAGGCCATACCATTCTTTCGTACAAGACTGACATGCTGGAAATCTATTGAATGTTTCAATTGACGTTCCACCAAATTTAGGTGGGATTGCGTAACCAACGACGTCTCCATCTTCCATTTCCATCGTTTCGGAAATATACAATTTCTCCTTATTCAAAATAGTTGAGAAAATATTGGAAATATTAGAATACATGTACGCTAGAATCCACTCGGTTCTATTTCTTGGTCCTGTCGAAAATTCGTACACGACCCCACGGCGAGATGTTATATATGACATTTTAACATTCGAAAAAGAAGCAATAGCCGGATCCGGATTGTAATTTCGTAACTGAGCGTTCTTGAAAATAAATATAGGAAAAGAGTTGTTGAAATCACCCGTCAAAAACTCGCTTTGAAAACATGGTCCAATTGCACTAAACGTGACAACCTTTGGTCCTAGCGATTTCTCACAAATTGAACTTCCTGGGTATACAGCTATCGAAGAACCCGCGCATAAAGACGATTGAAATAACCGGACACATTTTCCAAACGTGAACACAGATTCCATACGTCGTGCCAATTTGGTTAATTTGGTGCACATTCCTAGACGTTTACTGCTTGCAAAACTATAGTATTCGATATCGCCTAAAAATTCAGTTCCACAAAACATTCTTTAAATATTCCCAAAATTCCCGTTAAAATAAATTTTAAAATTTACAAAACAACCGCCACTGTTCCTGCGGTTAATACTAATTTAAAAATAAACAAGAGCCAATATGTTAACATGTTTGCTTTGTTTTGATAATAGAAAGGAGTAATTGTCCTTCAATTGTATGGTTTATCTAAGATTTGCTGCTCTAACAAATTTGTTGCATATGAATAATGTGACACATACAGATAATGTGTTGTAGTACAGTGTTACTCAAATACTTACCAGAATATGAGTGAAAAAGCCTAGCCCTTGGGTGGTCCAGCATTTCTGTGAGGAATTTTGTTTAACAAATCATTTCGAATCTTTATAACAAATTCATGTTTTTGAGATGGTTTTTAAAATTTGTAAATTAAAGAAATTTAAAATTTTGTATGTCGACACATTAACAAATTTATCAGAGACCTATTGATTTTTGGGAAGATCTGGTCATTCGTTTGACATCAGGAGATTAAAATACGTCATATTTAAAAGCATTCTAATACATAATTACTTACGCCTCCGATCAAAGCCCTGTCCGACGTACAAAAGTCACGGAACATTAGATTGTGGCAGTTATTTCTACAGTAACGCATACATGTCGTTTCATTTCGCCCCATTCGCGACTTTGCGCTTCAGTTCTAGTCACACTTGTTTTTTATTTTTTACCAAGTTGTGACAACCGTGTCTACGTACATTACAGAAATGTAATTGCGTGTGCAATGAATTATAAATGGAATTACAGTAAATTTCCTACATTGGCTTCCTCTTAGGCAGCAGTCCAGTTACATTGACATGTTTGAATTTTCTCCAAGGTTGCAATTACTTTATATTGTATGTAGTAAGATGTACATATGTACATAGTGGCATCGCCATATATTGGCAGGTATTTTGCAATCCCCTGAAAATTGCTTGAAGAGTCAATGTAATGGAGAATTCAGGGGTCGGATTTTTGTAAATCTCCCTGGAAGATCATTTCTGAATTTCCCTTGCGAATATTATCTCCCTGCTAGGAGGTCCTCAACGATTTTATAAATCCCTGCTGAAAAAATGTCAGCAGTTTTCAAAGTCCCTGCTGACAAACAAAATCCCCTACAAGAAGAGCTTGTCATACGAATCGAAATTAGAATTGGAATCGGTATTCGATTCCTATTGTTTTGCATTTTTATCGGAATTGGTATTTTTAAATACAATTTTTAAGTATTTAAATCTATATTGAATCGAAAAGAAATATCTGTATTCGAATTAGTATTCAAAATATATTTGAATACTGTATACAATGGTTATATATTCAAAAACTTAGTGAGATTTTGAAGTTTATCTCGTAAATTTAAACAACAAAAGAAGTTTTCAGTCAGCCATTACAAGACGTTTTGAAACTACTCATTGGAATGCAAAATTTAGGATTATGTTTGCCTCCATAAAATGACTCCGAGCAACTACTAATTTTTTTCTGGAAATTATCTTGAAATAATCTTGAAATTATTAAGCAATGAATTCATTTGTCACTAATTTTCGCAATTGATAAAAAGGGGTCTAATTTTGTCAGGGAAAAAAGCATGCAGCTCACGTTTTTACTACTATAATATTCCTGAAAAACAAAGTGAATCAACTTATATACGGCTACGGTACTTGTGTAGATTAAGCAGTAAAGCCTTTATAAAATGGTCGGGGATATTCACTGGCTTCTTTTCATAATTGCCGAATTTAGATATATTATAAGTATTTTAATTATATTGGAATTTATAGAAAAGATTCAAATAAATTGAATTTTCATTTTCATTTTTTGAAACAAATACGTTTAAATTGGGATTGGAATCCGTTAGGGTTAATCTTAATCTGAATCGTATCCATATTTTTCGAATACTCCAGCCCTGCCTACAAGACGCGAAAATCCTGCAAATTAGGAAAGTTATTCTAAAAATCCCTGTTTGCCTAACAAATTTCCCTGAAACACCGCAACAAATTTGAAAATCCGTGCCAAAAAAGGTCAACAATTTTTAAAATCCTTGTTGGTAAAAATAAATCCCTTCCCTTTGAGATTTTCCCTGCCATAAAAATTTTTCCTCTAGGAAGAGTCTTCCCGTTATCCCACAAAAATCCGGCCCCCGGGAGAAGTTAGTGAGTAAATCAGGGGAATGTTTATAGCAGTGGAAGAGCTTATGTAAGACGTCACAGTAATACCAGAGACAAGTATAGGCTCTCCCAATCCCCTAGTACAGTGTTGTTTATTTGTATATCCGCAATGAGACTCTGGTATTGTTCTAAACCTCCATTGATCGCCTCACAGAAGAAGATCATCGTTTCTATACCTAACGACAAACATGCCCAATATGTAGGTCACATTGGAAGACTGCTTGTCAGTGTCAGTCAGTCATCGGTCAGTCCCTCATTGTTTCAGTCAGTCCTTTAGCATCAGTCTAAGACTGGTCTATCCTGCCACAATCTACTTCGTTACATAACTACTACGATGAACATTGTTCGACTTACACTCAAGTTGTTGAGCTTCTAGAACACCAGCATTAATCAATGCAAAACCGCACAAATTTTCAACGCATTATAACACGTATCAAGTTGTTCTTTAAATTTAATTTTACCCGCCCTAAATTCCATTAAATAAACACGATAAATGAGCCTAATTGTTTTTAGGTAAAGTTTGGGCGTGTATATATATTCTTGCCTAGTATTGTACTTACAAACCTCTTCAGAAATGCCTTGCATTTTGCTAATTGCCTACAGATATATCTGTATAGGCCTACGTGTAGGATAAAAGCCAGCCCTTGAAATCACCCCTTGAATTAGAAAGAAAATCAATGGAAATGTAACCATACCGTGAATAGAAGAATTTAGAAAGGAGTCCCTGCCATACTTATTGATCAATCTTTTGTTCTGTTCCACACTTAAAAAAGAAACGTTTTGACAAGTTTTCTCATTTGCTCGCCAAATGTTGTGGTTCGGCACAGTCGATAAGTTCCTGTTATTTATCAAAGTAAACTTCTTTGGAAATCCACTCTTGTAATTTTCTTCAAGTTCAGTTAGCCATATTGGGGAAATACCTGAAAATTGGAATTTGGCAGTAATTATTGCTTGAGAGATTTTTGCTTCCAAGGAAAGGTCAAAGTTTAGGTCAAAAAAAGTTTTACTCATGGTCTTGTATGTAGTAACATTTTGTGGCTCTGGAGGGTTGCAATTTCCAGCAATAACTCCGCAATTCAGGATAAAAAAATAAAAATTAGAATATTGCAAGTCACAATTTTGTCACCTTAAAGATTTTATTTCTTCGCTTGTGGCTTTGCACCTTGCGTTGGCAACCCAAAAAATATAGTAAATTATTTTTTTGTAATTCTGTGTTCGAAGGAAACTACTACAACTGTAAATTATTCCTTGTTGGAAGTAAGTTTTCCTGAATTCAGTTTCCTCCATCCGGGTCTGGATTATACGATAGTAGCATTAACGAGAAAACAAAAATTCATAAAAATAAATACACTCATAAAAGCTATCGTTCCATCCATCATTTCCATTGTTGTCATCTTCAACACCATCTTCTCATTTTCTGTTGAAAAATCGAAAAATAAATAAAGATATATACATACATAGATATATAATATATATGTAGATACCTATATCAACATAGTATAAAGTGTATTAGTTTTTATCAGTCTAATGGGATTGGGTCTCTTGATTTTCGTTCCTTTGTGTGCATCTTGGCGTGGTCAAATATACCAAATTTATATTACATTTTAATTTTAATTTGGTCAAACATATTGCCTTCCCACTGTCGAATATATAAAAAAATGTGGTTTATTGAGGAAAATTATTTAATTCTACTTCCAAGGTTTGAGATTGTTATGTAAACGTGGATGGGTCTCAGCTATTCTGAGGAACTAATGAACTGGGGTTTGCCTCCAAGTTTTGCTTATTTTGCTATGTGGTAAGTATATTTAGATTGAGTAAGACGTGTATATTATCTTCGCAATAAGCAACGGACAGTTTTTGTTGACTATTTCTAGAAAGGGTATGAGGGTTTCAATATATGAAATCATATGCACTGATCAATTTTGTAATGTATATAACTCAACAGTCTGAGCTAATTAGAGGAACTAAAGCTTTCGCAATATTTTCCTACAAACTGTGCTGTGATAATTTGACGGAAAATGTACAAGAATTTCTACATCTTATCTATTCAGTAAAACAACTCCAATTTCAAGTAGAATTTTCCTGGAAAGGATGCTTGAACTTATGAGTGCATTGTTGGAAATGAAATAAGAAATTACTTTGAATTATTATTTTGATAAATTATTCACGCCAGATTCTCCGTAAGGACGTGTCTTTAAAATTATAGAAACTACTAAGGTCCTGAACAGTCCTGAATAAACTTGGCAAAAAAATGTTGTAGTGTGAATTTTAAAATTATTTCTGCCCCTCTAATGTACTGCATCCTGTCTGGGTATATCAGAAGAATGTGGGTGTGAATTTTTTGCACTTTAACACAGATATTGGTTTCCGGCTTAACTTGAGGATCCATGTCAGAAGAAACACGTACTTTTTTATCAGGCTACCCGGTCAAATTGTATTGCTTTGAACCGACTCGTTTCCTCCATCGTACATTTAATTGGCGCTAAATCCGTCTCAAATTTGATCCTTGCAATATTTAAACCCGGAACCGGTGAAAATCCGACTTTTACATTTATTTAAATTATGTTAAATGCTCAGTATATTCTTCCCCTGTCTCGAAACCACTATATGTAGTTCAAATTTTATCTTACGATATGCAAATGTTTAACACCTTTGTTCGTATATCATAACAACTTTTAACCAAGGAATTCGCAAATTGTCGCTCTTTATTTGCATTTTCGTAGTACAACTTGTGCAAAACATTCCATAGCATAGATATTTAATAAGCCACGATCATCGCTTCGTAACAATTTATGCCAACTTTAACGAGCGATACTGCAAAGAGGCCACGCTAGCGTATTCATGTCAACAATCCTGAGCAACATCAAAGCTACTTTACCTTTTACAAGTAGTACATCTTCATTCGAATCTAATCTTTATGCCCAGAGATAATTTATGTACTGTAAAGGCTAATATATGGCTCAAGAATAACCCTTACAATGACTGATGCAGAATAAATAGCTTTTATTATTTAAACAAATGGTATCATTCAGCTGAGCACCCCAGCCGATACTCGTACTCAAGGTCTGAGTTCCTCAAACCATTAAGCAAGATTAACTTTACTTCACAGGATTCGGCCCTTTTATAGAGTGGCCGGTACGAAATGATTGGCCGGGTACTTTTAGCAATGACAATAATATAAATGAAAATATTAACAACAAACATGAATTATTATTTAGCAATTACAGTAACCATAGAGAATAGATAAAGAAATATACTTTATACAGTTCCCTCTTAACAGGGAAAAAGTGGTCATCCTTTTTGTTCAAACTTGGGCTTATAGGCAAAGTTCAGAACGAGAATTTTGTCCACCCACCAAATAATCCGATTAGTCAATACCTTGGTCCCGCAAGCCCTAGCCAATATCTCTGAATCTTGACCTTTACAGCATACTCGGTATTCTTTCACTTCCTCCCCATGATTCTTCTTTTTCACAGTCAATTTATAATTAAGCGCAGAGATTTTTGACGAGAAGGACACTTCGGGATGATTCATGATTTTCCACAGCTTTGTAATAGTGTAGACAAAAACTACATCATTAAGCACAGGTGATGGTACAGTCAAACCTTGCTCTTCCTCCCTCTCACGTACTGTTACAATCTTGTTTCCTGGGTGAATCGGCAGATACTTAATTGTACTCTGTTCAGGGATCTGAACTCGCCTGCGGGGTACATAATTCTTAATTTCGTCAACCTTTTCATCAATCTCCAGTTTACAAAATTCCTTAAACGTCTTTGCAGCTGTTTTTCGCTCTATCCCTCGCTTTAAATCCGCTTCAGCTCTAATTAGGGACAAATGTTGTTCCATCGCTCGATCTCGTATGGACGCATGATTAGCCGTTGATCGACATAATTGACGACGAAGTTTAGAAGGTTTTACTCTCCTTCCTCCAACCTTTCTCACAGCCATATTTACGGCAGGACATCCGCTCTTCAGCAATAATTTAGTCCTCTCTCTCACATCGGCCCTCACTACAGTAAAATTTTTAAAAGTAATACAGATTTTATATTATAATTCGGTACCAATATCAACCTGGATCTCACTCTTTACGTTATTCGGTCAATAATTACATTAGAATTTAACAAAACACTCTTACTCTTCTCCGTTTTTAGCCCCAATGAGTAATTACTCGTTGAAAACGGTTTCATGTTTAGGAAAACGGGATAAATCGTACAACAGGAATCAAATGACAAGTACACACTTGAGAAAGACCAAGCGAAGATTGACGATAGAAATACAATCATATACTGCATCGATTTAAGTATCGCATCACATCGGAGTAGACAACGAATCATCTTGCTTTTCCCAGTTCACAATGACTAATCCATTCAATAAACTCTACGGTAACATCATGCAACGAGTTTCAATTGTTTACTTCAGGTAATGGCGGTGAAACATTCGGCTATTTATAACGTAGTCTTAAGAAGCATTTCTAACAACGGCCAGAATATCTATCGGCTAATAAAAAACAATACGTACAAAGTACACTGTTTACTTCAGGTAATGGCGGTGAAACATTCGGCTATTTATAACGTAGTCTTAAGAAGCATTTCTAACAACGGCCAGAATATCTATCGGCTAATAAAAAAACAATACGTACAAAGTACACTACCACCCACTGAATGAAACTTAAAAGCAAAACACGAGAAGATGGATAACAGTAAATGCAAGAAATTTCTAATTCTTATAACTTTATCCCTAATACCACAATAACACAAGGAAATTAAATTGATTATTTATATACAGAACTCAGTGAATATCACGTCGCTGGGAATTTTACATTATATTTCATCACCAAAATATCTACAACTTAACTCTCAGGATAAATTCAACATTTCTGTCGTTTTTCGGCTACCATCCATGCAACTCACATATGCAACTCAAATATTCACATTCACTCTCTCTGCTCCATTCACTCTTACATTTTTCTCATACGCCGCCTACTTCTGCGACAGCATTCACACCAATTTATACTGAGTGTTACATTTAGTGTTGAGTATATGCTGGTTTTAAACGAGAAACATGAATTCTGCCAATGGTTTTCGAAGATTTCGGACACGTCAATTCACAGATATTATTTGTGATCATTTTAGAAATAATAAAGGGGCCAGAAAATTTCTTACATAGGGAACTTGTTATCCCCTTCGCGGCATTTGATATGTTCAAAGCAACTGAAAATACATGGTCCCCCACCTTATACCTGGACGCAGTCTTGTTCTTATTATAAATAGCCAAATACCTTCTTTGGCTCTCATACGTATTGGTTTTTGCCAAATTCAATAAAAGTTGCATTCGCTCACTAAAGGAATCATCATTTTCAACTCGAGATAAATCGACTTTCAATGCATTATCTAACGGAGTCCTTATTTCTCTGCCGAAGTTAAACAGGTGAGAAACCCGTAGTACTATTTACAGCAGTATTTACAGCAAAACTTATTTCTTCCAACGTACAATCCCACCTAATGCATTCCTCAATTTGCGTTATTATCCGATCCTTTATTGTACGATTATAACGTTCACAGGGGTTACTTTGTGGGTGATATGACGCCATTTTCCATGATTTGATATTTAATGAACTACACCATTCTAGAAATGTCTTACTGTTGAACTGAGTTGCATTATCGCTAGTTATTGTTAACGGGAATCCCCACTTCAAAAATACTATCCAAAGCCGTTTAATAATGCTGGTAGCAGTCGCTGCTCGCAACGAAAAAAGCTCTACATATTTCGTAGTATTACATAAAATAACTAAGAGATAGCGATTACCTTTTCTAGTTAACATATGGCCCACATAAGTCAATACATATATTATCCCATGGCTCGCCTACATTAGGTGAGGACCCTAGACCAATATTATGTGATCTTGCTGACTTAGATTTCTGACAAACTGTACAGCTTCTAACGAACCTTACAATATCATGGCGCATTCTCTTCCATTAAAACCTTTCCTCAATTCTCTTAAACGTTTTAGAAATCCCCATATGCCCCGCCAGATTATTTGAGTGGAAATAATGTAAAATTGTGAAAATATCATTTTGTGGCACCCATATTTTCCAAAACTTTGCTTCATTTTCCCATAACTTTGAAAGACATCCCACATACTTATATAGACATCTATCATCGGATACATCAGCATCACGAGCTAATTTAATTATCTGATTGGGATAATCTAGTGACGGGTCCTTACAGTAATTAATAATTTGGATTAGGATAGGATCTTTTACTTGACTAGATATTAATGACTTACGGTCGAGAGGTTCAATATCCTCAATAGAGTTTACCTCATAGATTCTTGATAGAGCGTCGGCTGCTTCATTATGGATTCCCTTACGATACCTTACCTCCATTTCATATCCCTGGAGTTCCAACATCCATCTTGCGATACGACCGGTGGGATCTTTAAGGGTTTTCAAATAAATTAGGGCCTTGTGATCTGTTTCAACTACAAATTTCGTAAGTTCAATAAAGCCACGAAACTTTCGTATAGAATATATTATGGCCAACGCTTCCTTTTCAGTAGTGGAATAATTCGATTCAGCAGCTGTTAATCCTCGACTCGCGAACCAAATAGGATATCTATTTCCATCCCTTTCCTGCCCGAGAATCCCCGATATTCCAGTAGCGCTAGCATCAGTGTTGATAATAAAAGGCTGACTAAGATCAGGCATAAATAGACATGAAGCATCATTTAAACCTTTCCTAAAGCTATCAAAAGCGTCCTGACAATCTTTTGTCCACAAAAACTTTTCATCCTTTCTCAACAGCCCATATAATGGCCTTGCAATAGTCTAAAATTTTTCAAAGAAATGCCTATAGAATCCCACAAAACCAAGGAATCGTTGCACACCTTTTACATTTACTGGAACTGGATATTCTTCTAAAGCCTTCAATTTTTCTGCCAATGGTCGATATTTCCCTTCACCAATAAGATAGCCTAAAAACACTACAGTCTTTTGAGCTACTTGAACTTTCTTGGGATTTATATGAAAACCATGTTTATTCAAAGCTGTTAAAATCTGTTCAAGATGCAGTAAGTGGTCCTCAAGGTTATTACTCCAGCAAATAGCATCATCCACATAAACTATAACATACAACCACAATCCCTCATCAAGTGCCATTTCCACTGCATCTTGAAATGTAGCTCCCGAATTCTTTAATCCGAATGGTAATACTTTAAACCGGAATAATCCTTTAGGGCCCCTAAAAGCAGTTTTATTTCGATCTTCTTCTATTACCTCTATGTAAAAATAACTCGATGGAGCATCAAGCACCGTAAAATACGTTCTGGTAGACAATACAACTATAACATCCTGTAACCTCGGTTCACATATCTTCTTTGGGACTGTCACTTCGTTCAACTTCCTATAGTCAAATGTAACCCTATATCCAGTGGTTCCATCACCATTTTTCTTAGGAACTATAACTGGTTCCGAACACCATGGACTTTCACACCTTCCAATTAAATCCAAATCTAATAATTCATCAATTGCATTCTGGTATACCGTACGTTTTGCCGGTGTCATTGCTCTTGGTCTTGAAGCCACTGGCTTTGCGTTACCCGTATCTATTCGATGTTTCACTAGATGACATCTACCTGGGTGTTTTGATAACAATGGTGCAAACTTACTAAACAACTCTTTAAATCTAGCTTTATATTCCGAACTCAAATTAGAGTTTGCATCTATTTTACCATTAATTATACTTATGCTGTCACTAACTTCCATATTCATACATTCCTTGTACATAAACATCTCACTTGTATCAATAAAATTATATTCTTCTTCCAAACAATTTATTAATTCTGACGACCATAGCCCCTCACTCACATGTACAGAAATTTTATACTTTCCCAAGAAATCTCTCCCTAATATACAATCTCTAGTAGACGATAAAATAACAATAAATCTGTGTTTAATTACACCAAAAGGGCTATCTACATTTAAATCAACATATCCATCAGTTTTACCTAAACCCCTCACTGTCCAAACCTCTCGAGCATCAAACTTTACTTGAATTCCATTACTATTTATAAGACTAACAAAACTTGTACCTAAAAAAGACATTGTTGCACCTGGATCTAAAAGAGCCTGAACATCCCTACCTAATATATTAATATCCATTATAACAGCAGGAAACTGCAACTTAGAAAGATAAACATTCTCATCCAATTCTATGTGAGGATTTGATGAAACCACCTGAGTCTGCCTCACTGCCTGCTCGGTGGACGACTGTTTTCCTGCCTAGGATTATTTCGTCCTTGTTGTGATGGATCCCTAGATCTATTACCACCCGCAATTTCATCATTTGGACGTCCCCTATCTTGATTACCATTTATTCCCGGACCTGGACTGTTAGATCTACTTTGCGGTGTATCCGGAATAGGTGGTTCGTTCCAATTACTTCGATTATTTTGATACCCTTGATTGTTATTCCAAAATATATTTTGATTCCCTTGGTTATTATTCCAGAACTTATTTTGGTTATTCCATTTTCTGGGATGAGGACTATTACTCCTTTGGAACTGAACTCTCGGCTCTCTTCTCCAATTATTAGAATTAGCGTTAGAATCCGAACTAGTACTCTGTCTATTATGGAAAGCCCCATATTGATCAAATGAACTTTGCTGTAAATTCGAAATAAATTTTAGCTGTTCAATAACTACAATATTTTGGGATTCTGTGGCATTTACGTCATCCTCCGCAGTCATGCTACCTGTTGTAAGTCCCGCTTTAACATGTCCTGTATGATAAGCTAATGACGGTTCTAACCCTTGGTTAGGAACTGGAGATTTATATTCTCTATCTAATGCCACACTAAACTGAGCATCATAGGCAACATCCATCATATCTTTTAAACTATTGAATTCCCTTCTAAATGATAACACTTTAGCTCTGTATTCTGGATGCATCAACTCTAGTACTTTATCACAGCGTATCCTTTCACTAGTAGTAGGATCAATCCGTTCATAAAAATCATCAACTACACAAATAAACTTTGACAATGGTTCTTCAACACCCTGATACCGATTATCCAAATCTCTAAGCATATTTCTGCCATAATTTCCACTCTGAAATTCCCGTCTGAAATATTTCCTAAAATCATTGAAACTTTCGAACGAATACATTCGCATCACTCTCCTATACCACAAGAAAGCATCGTCAATTAATGCATAAGGGATTACCAACTTCAGCATTTCATCGTCCGAATGACCCACAGCAATTTGGTATTTCTCCAGTTCCAGTAAGAAATCATAGGGTGTTTTGGCTTCATGAGAACCTGCATACTTTGGAATATTGACGTCCTTAGCTTTCAGCCTCTTCTGTCTCATTGGTTCAACATCGCCATACTCCCTCCTACTCCGAACACTCTGTCCATCGTGTTCAGTCCATGCCCTATTTCCATCATTATACTGGTCACCTGGAACATGTTCATTAAATTGTCCACCAACATCATAGCCATTATTAGGCTGTTGGAATTGTCCATCATAATTGAAACGTCCATTATAATCGTTGTCATTTCTCATAAACTGATTATTGTCCATAATATTTCGTCTGGTTTCCTGTATAATAAGTCGCTTCTCAATATTAATCATGCGTTCATCAATTTTAGTTAAATGTACGGTCATTACATCCGTCAACTTCTGCATCAGTTCATTACACAATGAATTATCATCCGAAACAATTGGTCTCTCAAGTGGTGGAGCTAATTCCTCACTCCTAGTATTATTCAACATACTCTCATTGATAGTACTTGAAAATCTATAAGCCACTCTATCATTCCCATTATTCCTACAATTACGCTTCGGCATCTTGGAATGTAATTAATAGACACTATTAAACTTGTTGGTATGGGTAATTCTAATAAATTTTGAATCAATTCCCAATAATCATTTAACTTCCCAAACAACTTTAACTGAATAATAATACTCCCCCGAATAATAATTATTCCCACTCTAAATGTTTATTTAATTTCACATCCAAATTATGACCCCTGGTTTACACGTCATTCTGTATGATCAACATTTAATTTAATCAAAATAAAAACCAATATCCCAATTTTAAAAGTCACCGTGTACGTTTTACAACTTGCAACTAATCAAAACGTCATTTGACAATCAATGGCTAAGCACCTTAACCAATAAAATATTCTTTGATCTAAGAACCTCAGATCGTAAATAATTCAATCCCGGTTGAGCTTTTGTAAAGGATAATATATGGCTCAAGAATAACCCTTACAATGACTGATGCAGAATAAATAGCTTTTATTATTTAAACAAATGGTATCATTCAGCTGAGCACCCCAGCCGATACTCGTACTCAAGGTCTGAGTTCCTCAAACCATTAAGCAAGATTAACTTTACTTCACAGGATTCGGCCCTTTTATAGAGTGGCCGGTACGAAATGATTGGCCGGGTACTTTTAGCAATGACAATAATATAAATGAAAATATTAACAACAAACATGAATTATTATTTAGCAATTACAGTAACCATAGAGAATAGATAAAGAAATATTCTTTATAGTACATGTAAAAAGTTTAATTAAAATCGGATCAAGGGTTATGTAGATTAAAAATCCCGAGTAACTCGGGAGCGGTTCGACCGATTAGGTTCATCTACGCACTCATCCAAGCCTAATGGCTGCAGGCTATGTACATCATCTTTCAGCCAATTCGATTCAGTAGTTTCGGAGTACCCTGCTCGCGGTCGTTTAATGTACATACAAACATGACTACATGTAGCGACGACAGTGTCATTGTTTTTATGCAACGAGGAAGCATATTACAATTGCATCATTGTGTCATTATAACATATTAACTACCTGTTGGAATTTTAAACTGCATTCAGTTTTAGAAGTGTGCGCATTGATCTCTATGAATGTTTCGATTTACATTGTAATTAGCGTTATTGACACAATTACGATAGGTACCGTCAACAAATTCCAAAGTGGGATGTCATATCAATCACACTGGCAAAACTTAATTCAAGGATAATCCACTGACTAAATAGACTAGTCTAAATAATATCTGAAGCTCAGTCAAAACTCACTTGCAAAAATTAATTAAAAGATAATTGACGGACTAAATTTTAGCGATTCAGATTCTGCTAGCCATCCTGATTGCTGCGGCAGCTTCAAAAGTTACAGCAGGTTCATTACAGCAAATCTATTTCCATTGTGAACTCATCATTTTGTAAAATGTTTTCAAATTAGAACATCTGAAAAATTTAATAATAATTTTGGAATGTACAGTGTATGTACATAAAATCACATTCCCATCACGCCCAGTATGAATAAGTAAATGACCAATAAATAAATTCCGACTCCCATTGAACTAGTGCAAAATGTTCATAAGGGTTGTCTTAAAAGTTTTAATTTATTTACTTACTTCAATAATAGTCCCAGTCTTAGCGCCATAAATGCAATAAACCATGTAGGAATTCAAAAATCATTTTTGTAGCTTCTATGTAGAACTTAAAACGCAGGGCTGGAATGAATGATAATTTAGAAACTGTTAAATTTAAAATATAATCCTAAATAGCAGGAATAAAATCCAGAAGGGTGCAAATAGTTTTGATCTGCGTGAAAATATATTCTGGCTTTGACAATTGAAATTGTCCTGTTTATGTTCTTCCATATGGGTTCTCTTATCTTCTTGGAAATGAGTAGAGTGTTCTATCACCCGCTGATTGTATTCACAGTAATTTTGAAGCCATTTAATCCGTTGGATATTTCAGAGTGCTGGATTTACGTGCTCCAATTATCCCATACTTTCCAATTTGTACAACCTAGCCCAAAAAATTTCGGACTTGAAATTACCCGTGGCAGAATCCGAATTTGAATTTCTACGGCATGAATACACGATCTTACAATTTAAGGAAGCATACGAATTTGGGGAACTACTCGAAGTTGAATGCATACCTATTTTATGCGACCAGAAGTATCTAATTTTAATTGAAGGAGACGCTGGGACAACCGTGCCAAGCATATTCGAGGAATATAATGTGCTACACGAAAATTATGTAGAACAACTTGGTCGGGGTGTTTACAACCTGAGTTCCGAATATTGTCAAGCAGCTGAGAAAAAACTAAAGCAGATCTCAAACCTGGCTGACACTTTAACCAATAAACTGGGGATTTTCTTTAATCTTAAGACTAATTTTCGCTCTTATTTTGATCACTTTTATAATTCAATTTGCAACAGTGTACTTGATAAATTTTCCGGCGCTGATAGATCCAAATGCCGATTCTTGATTCCCGAGTTTTTAAACTGCGTCGGCCGTGATTTTTCTGAGGATCATTTCAAAGCACTTCCACAAGAGTTGCAGAACCAATTAGAATATTTTCTGGAGCACTGCAACAAAATTAAGCATGAGTTGGAATCTATGAAAGGGCCTGGAATAGAATGTGAACGTTAGAAGTTCACGTTTTCCCCCAAAGTCTTCCCAAGGAATTACAAAATTTCACTCCTTCATCACGTCTAGTACATCTGTTGTAATAAAACAAAATCTTACATTCATGATTGGATTGAGAGTTTATTTACTTACCAAACTCTGACAAGTTATAATCTCTTGGATCGACATGGCTCATCTAAAGTGTGGGTTGGCGAAAATATTTGTAATACCACTGTAGTTTAGCGAATCTACTTGTACACTTAACAAAATTAGATATAATCATTGAAATGATGTTAAGGGTCGGATCATAACCCTCGAACGTGCATGGTTAAGAGATTTTTTGTTGTTGTTCTAGAGATATTAAATGTTTCATTCCTCTCAACTATGATAAAATTTCCTTACACGAGTTTCTTGTTTCTCTGTGTCATAATTTTGAGAAAGTACGTACAAAAGTTATCCGACCCAATAACAAAATATCCCTACGCTAGAAACAGCAAATAATCATACTGTACATTCACATCGTTAATCCCAAGCAAGAATTCACAAATTCCGAGGTGCGTTTCTGCAGACTGGAAATGAAAGTAGAATTTATTCCTTGTTTATAAATGCTTGGACTTCTGTCAGCTATAAAAAGTGTGCTCATTTTATTTCGGTGACAGAGTAATTTTTAAATGCAAGCTATAGTTATAAATCAAACATTAATGGCTTGCACTAAAATTAAATGGGAAGCAATGATATGTGATGACTCCTACCAGTCCAAATTGTTACAAAATTATAAGGAATTTATGTGGGGACATTAGTACCTCGGATAGCGCCTCCTTATTATGAAGTGTTTAACTTTCACTGTAATTCCAGCGTATGACCCGATCTGCGCCAAAATCAATAAAGCTTTAAAACAATATTCATAACTGAGTCTTTACACAACGATGGGTATTACTTCCACCATCTTTTGGGACTCATTTTGGTCGAAGTCGGCGGTTCTGCTTGACCAAGGTTGAAATAGTTTTGATTTGACAGTCAACAAACTCCATACGGCAGTCCGGAAAGGCAACAAGAAATGTATTTTTTTGAAACGACTTGAAATCGTTATCGTAATGATGTTTTATTGATTTTCCTGGGGTAAAACCAGCATGAAGCATAAGGAAAAGGTTTGTGTCAGGAGTTCATTAGCTATTTGTAAACTTACACTAAGTTCCTTAAAAACCTTTCTCCAAATAAATTTTCCATGTAATTAAATACTGATTCTTTGAGAATCTTGTTCCATAAACAAGAAAAACATGGCCAGCTTTCGTGTTGCTTTACTTTACACCAGTAAATTAATTCATGGAATATTTACAGACGCCGTTGTAAAGAACTTATGAATAACTGACCAAGTGTCAAGGAACCGTGTAAAGGAAAACGAAGATGTTATTACTTTTGTTTTGGGCTATTTTCTACCTCTACTATAATAATGTGCAAAAATGAATTCTATCAAAAATGTGAAAGAGTGCGTACATTTTCTTCTTTGGGAATCTTGGTAATAACCTAGAAAAGGGTACAAAATGGGATTCGTACACTAGTTGGGATTTTTAATGTACGAAGCAATTCAACGGTTTGAAACTACAATATTCCTCGTAATATTGGAAGTGTTTGTCAAAACGAGTCCACTTTACGCTTCGATCGGAAGCGAAGATCAACACATTGGGCTATGAATTTTTGCACTAAATTCAAAAGTTCGCAAATTGGGGCCATTGTTGGGTTTTATGCTCTTCTGTTCTACTTTTCATTTTTTGGCAATCAGAAATTTTTGAGACCCAAAAAACAACATGAAGAAAGGATGTTTCTTATCTCAAAGAAAGGGTTAACGAATGACGGGAAAAATTAAATGTGTCTACAAAATAAAGTACAAGTTGAAGCGTGAGTTCTTCCGCGGACCGCGTATGCTTTGAACAAAACCACATGTCAGAAAAGTTGAACTGGGAAACTGTTTACTCCCAGAAATGTTGAGCAATCCAAGAGCGAGACTTTTACAATTTATTAGAGACTTTTTATGAAGGCCATTCAGGTAATTATTTCAATTTGAACATATTCCATTACTATCAACCATGTTGAAATAATTGGAATACGTGGATATTGCTTAGAATCAATTTATTTGCCAAGCTTTCGAACTCAAACAGTGTTCATCTTCAGGGCTTAATTATGACTAACTATGCTATCCTTGTTTGATGTAGTATTTATAAAAATTTTACATTATTTTAATTTAAAATTATTGAGTTGTGAATATTTTGCAAAAAATAATTATTTTTTCAACAATTTAAATTAAAAAACAAGATCAATCTATTAAATTCGGGATTATTGGCTTCCATGCGTTGCTTAAAATAAAACCTTGGTTGACGTTCATCAATGACTGTTTTGATTGTTGGATAACTAAACCTTCCTTTATTTGTCGTAGGAAATGATTATGTTCGGGAACAACAATCTTTGCATCGTCCCATGTAATATGATGACTTCTGTTTCTTATTATGTGTCTTGCAATAGCTGATTTTTTATATTCTTTTCTTCTGACATTATCTTTATGTTCTTGTACTCTTGTGTTTAGGTGCCTATAGGTTTCCCCAACGTATATTGAATTGCAAGTATTACAAGGTATGATGTATACTCCAGCATTCTCAGAATTTTCTCCATCTTTTAAACTTTTCATTCAACGTTTTGGACTTTTATTCCGGGTAAAAAAGTAGGTTTCCATTTCAAGACTCTTCGCAAGTATCCTGCGATCCTATTAGAAATATTGCCTATGTATGGAATTGGAATCCATGGTTCAATCTTGTTTTCTGTTTCTATGATTGATGAGAGCAAAATTGATGTGTCTGGTGCAGATACAGGTGTTGCATGATTTTTTATCATTGTTGCTTGTGCGACTATGGTTCTCCTCGGATGTAACTTGTTTCTCATTCGGTTGATTCTTTTTTCTATGAATTTTATTCCATTACACTTTCAAATTTAACACATTTTCCATTTTAATATATTATTCTCTATTGACATTATTGATGTTAATTAAATAATTGGGACTTACGGACAGATTTTCAAATAAATTTACATATGTGGCAAGTTGTAAAATGTGTCCGGAGATTAATTCTTAAAAACTAACACTGTTCCTACTAACGATTTTCAAGCATTTATCAATAGTTTGAGTTTATGAGGAAGTGCTAAAATTGTCTTGGACATATATAGTGGTTATTTATTTTTAGGATCAAGTGAAGACTACCGTTCATCATCGGGAAATAAATATTAATTAATGTGCAAACCCCTATTCACATTGGGTGGACGAGTGAAATCCTTTAGGAAAATGCTCTAGGTTATTTGAAAAGAACGATTGCCAAGGTTACCTAGTAGCAATTTTCCTATTTTATATACGAAGATTTTAGAGTATGTTCCTGTATCCTATTTCTCCTACATGGTTCTTTAAAAATGTGTACATGTAGGCCATGTAAGAAAGGCGGACACGTTTGTAATTACCCTTAAATTAAGAAGGTCATCGATACAAATGTAACCAAATCGTTAGTAGAAGAATTCATAAAAGAGTCCCTAAGAAATGTATTTGTTGATGATTTTTTGGTTGTGTTCTACACTAAAAAAGAAATGTCTGAACACATGTGTTTTTTATACAGTTACACGTAAGTTTAAAATTATAGAAAAATTGAATGTCCTCAAATATACTGAATGAACATTAGCATAAAATGTAGGTGTCACAACTGGGTTGATATTTTCAAGCCGTTTCCACTTCTCTGAAGTGGAAGTGACTTGTTGTATCGGAAGACTTAATGTGTTTCAGCAGCATGCTAAAGTAGATGTTGGATTCCGGCACCGATCCCAGATGAAACACGTATTTTTTCCATTAGCACGACTTGGCCCACCACTAGGTAAAATTTTGTAGCTTTATTGCACCGATCCGTTTCGTCCACCGTATATTTAGTTGAAGCTGAACAGGGTACGAATTCCGTAAACCTTTTACAACCCGGGCGGGCTGAAAACTAGGTTTTTACATTTTTGCAAATTATGTTAAACCCCGTTTCAATGTTACTTATACGGTTTGGTGGAGACGAAACGTATGGGGCATCCTTTACGTATTGGGGGGGTCCCAGTGGAGGTTAGGTTTCCCACAGAAGACCTGGTAACATTCGAAATTATTAATTTAATGTCCTTTTTACAAAACACGCCATTCTGCAGAAACTATAGATATATGATCATTTATTCAATTAACAAAAACTCCTAAAACTACCACAGACTCGCGATCAACTTTAAAAACCTTCCACGCATACAAATATTTAATTCTACACTTTGTTGATGAAGTTATACTTTTACGATATTGAGTCTAAGTAATCAATATTCGATTGATTAAACAAAGACAACGACAAAATTACACAAACTGGATATTATTACTCACGGTTTAAACAAGCATGCAATTTTTGTTACCAGTTTACAATGTAAGGAAGTACTGAAAATATTTGAAGTAATTCTGGAGCTTCCCATATTTACCCCAATTCTTCCCAACAATGTGGGCATCCCGAATTTCAGTAGTAGTTGCTTCAATTATAGTCCCAGTCTTTACGCCATAAATGCACTAAATTTTGTAGGAATTCAAAATTCATTTTTGTAGCTTCTATGTAGAACTTGTAACACTGGGCTAGAATGAATGATAATTTAGAAACAGTTGATTTTAAAATATAATCCTAAATAGCAGTAATAAAAGCCAGAAGGGTGCAAATAGTTTTAATTTGTGTGAAAATATATTTTGGCTTTGACAACTAAAATTATCCTGTTTATTTTCCAAATTATTACCAAATTTGCTCGCATTGCTACCTAGAAATGAGTGACTAGTTCTATCATCAGCTGTTCGATATCACAGTAATTTGGAAGTCATTTAATCCTTTGGAAATTTCAGAGTGCTGGATTTGCTTGCTCCAATTGTCCCATACTTTCCAATTTGTACAACTTAGCCCAAAACATTTCGGGTATGAAAATAAACGAGTCAGAATCCTACGATTCAGGCGAAGCTTTACTTCAACGGATTGCCGACAAAATCATTCATTTTAAGAAAAAATATGAAGTTGCTGAGACCGAAGTTGACTGCAAATCTCTTTTATGCGACCAGAAGAAACAATTTTTAATGGACCGAGACGCTGCGACAACAGTGCCAAGCATATTCGAGGAATATGATATGATACCCGAAAATTATGTAGAACAACTTGGTCGAGGTGTTTACAACCTGAGTTCCGAATATTGTCAAGCAGCTGGCAAAAAAATACAGGAGATCGTAGACCTGGCTGACCATTTGTCAGACAAACTAGCGCATTTCACTGGCGAAAATTATAATTTTTACCCTTATTTCAGCAACTTTGAAGACTCAATTTACAGCAATATACTTTTTAAATTTCAAGACATTGATAGATCCAGATGCCGACACTTGAGTCCCGAGTTTTTAAACTGCATCGGCCGAGATTTTTCTGAGGACCATTTCAAAGTACTTCCACAAGCGTTGCAGAACCAAGTAGATTATTTTCTGGAACATTGCAACAAAATTAAGCATGAGTTGGAATCCATGAAGGGACCTGGAATAGATTGTAATTAAGTTAATGTTTTTCTGTAAAGTCTTCGCAATTAATTACAAAATTTCACTACTTCATCAAGTCTTCTACTTCTGTTGAAATAAAACAAAAGCTAAAATTCGTGAATGGATTGAAAGTTTAATTAATGGCATATTTCAAATTCTTGTAAGTTGTTAAACCTCGGATCCCCATGACTCATCTGAAGTGTGTGTTGGCGTAAATATTTGTCGTACCACTATGGTTTAGCGAATCTACTTGTACACTTAAAAAATTAGATATAATCATTGAAATATGGTTAAGGGGCAGGTCACAACCCTCGAATGTGCCTGGCTAAGAGATGTTGTTTTGTTGTTCTAGAGATATTTATTGTTTTATTCCACTCAACTTATGATAAAATTTCCTAACACGAATTTCTTGTTACTCTGTGTCGTAATTTTGAGAAATTACTTACCAAAGTTGTCTGACCCAACAATAAGGTATCCTTACGCTAGAAACCGCAAATAATCATAGTTTACATTCACGTCCGCAATCCTAGCAAGAATTCATAAATTCCCAGGTTCTTTCTGATGCCTGGAAATGAAAACAGAATTCATTTCTTATTCATAAATATTTAGACTTCCTTCAGTCATAAAAAGTTAAAGTGTGCTCATTTTATTTCTGTTTTAAAGGAATTTTTAAATTCATGCTGGCGTTACAGTTATAAAATGAAACATTAATGACTTGTACCAAAATGATAAGTAAAGCGATGATATGTGATGACTCCTACCGGTCCACATTGTTACAAAATTATAAGCAATTTATGTGAGGACATTAGTACGTCTTTATTATGAAGTGCTCAACTTTCATAGAATTTTTTCCAAGTCCAGCGGATGATACGATCTGCGCCAAAATCAATAAAGGCTTCCGCTATCTTTGTAAAACATTTTGGTCGGAGTCGGCGGTTCCATTTGACCAACGTTGAATTAGTTTTGATATTATAGTCAACAAACTCCATACGGCAGTCCTCAAAATAGGAATTGCATTTTTTCAAAACGACTTGGAAACGTTTAACGTAATGAAGCTCTATTGATTTTCTAAGGGGAAAACCAACATGAAGCATAAGGAAAACGATTGTGTCAGGGTTCATTAGTTATTTGTAAGCTTACGCTAAGTTCCTCAAAATCGTTTCTCCAAATAAATTTTCCAAGTAATAAATTAAATACTGATTCTTTGAGATTTTTTTTCTATAAGCAAGAAAAACATGGCCAGCTTTAGTGTTGCTTTACTTTACACGACTAAATTAATTAATGGAATATTTAGATGTGATTTTGTAAAGAACTTATGAATAACTGACCAAGTGTGAAGGAATCTTGTAGCATTTATTAATCATTAGTTCGAGTTTACGAGGAAGTGTTAAAAGTGTCTTGGACATATGTACATATATAGTGTAAATATATTTTTAAGTGAAGACTATCGTTCATCATGGAGAAATAAATACTGCGGAATGTGCAAACCCTTATTTATATTGGGTAGAAGACTGATATCCTTTTGGGAAATGTACTAGGTTATTTGAAAGGAACGATTGCCAAGGCTGCTCAGTAGCAATTTTCCAATTTTATACACGAGATTTTAGAATATATTACTGCATTCTATTTCTCCTACATGATTCTTCAAAAATGTGTACATGTCGGCCATGTAAGATAGGCGGAAACCTTTGGAATTACCTCTTAAATTAAGAAGGTCATCAATAAATACAAATGTAACCAAATCGTTAATAGACGAATTCATAAAGGATTTCCTAAGATATGTATTTACTGATGATTTTTTGGTTGTGTTCTACACTAAAAAAGAAATGTCTGAACGTCCATGTATTTTTATACAGTTACATAGAAGTGTTTAAAATTATAGACAATTTCAATGCCATAATCTATGCTGAATATATGTTGGCATAACATGTAGGTGTCACAACTGGGTTAATATTTCCAAGTTATTTCCACTTCTCTGAAGCGGAAGTGACTTGTTGTATCGGAAGACTTAATGTGTTTCAGCAGCACGCTGGAGTACATGTTGGATTCCGGCACCGATCCCAGATGAAACACGGAATTTTTCCATTATCCCGATTTGGCCTAATACCAGGTAAAGTTTTGGAACCTTTTACTGTTCCGTCTCGCGTACCATATAATTGAAGCTGAACAGGATACGAATCCTATACATGTTTTACAACCCGGACGGGCTGAAAACTCGGTTTTTTAAATTTCTGCAAATTATGCTAAATTCCGTTTCATTGGTACTTATACGTTTTGGTGGAGACGAAACGTATGGGACATCCTTTACGTATTGGGGGTCCCATTGGCCGCTAAGTGTCCCACAGATGACCTGGTAACGTTTGCGAAATTTGGAATAAAAATGTTTCGCCCGGTCTTGTCTACAGACAACGTAGTGGTATTATTTGTGTTCCTAAATTATCCCGTTTTCGTTCGAGCAGAAGGACAGTATATTGACACAAACTGTCTAAAGTTCGCTCTTTCTTAAAAACCTTTAATAAAAGCGCCCAAGGTTGACTGTATACATACATGTGCTTATAAATGTATACTCTTATATGTATGTAGTGGTACTCACATTGGTTTAAACGGAAAGTTCCTACTGTGCAAATTTGTTTTTTCAATCCCACGAAACTGTAACTTCCCGTCCCGAGATCCCAGGGTCAAAAATGTTTGTATCGATTCTGACCCTTAATAACATGGGGATAATATTTGTGCAAAGACCTTGCACCATTCCGTTCTCGTCCCGGATCCGACTGCACGTACTCTTCAGATCGTAAACTTTAGAAGTGCAAGCATGAATTAACGCTAAACGTTTTGAGGACTCGAAAACTATAAATATTTTGTAAAAAATAATTTATGGGAATATTTGCAACCATGCATGCAACAACTCATTCAATGAAGTAGTTCGTTAATTGAGCATCTATGAAATATTCGAAGATTCGAGTGAATTTGAGTGAACTGAAAACATTTCAATTTATCCAATAAATGAGTTTGAATTGAACTAATTGGCAAATGCAACGAACGTGAATGAATGTGAATGTTTATGACTGAGAGATATGAATTTAACTGAATGTGAGAATACGTGATAAATATTTTATAAAAAATTATTTATAGGAATATTTGCTACAACAAGCTTTAAGAATATCTACCCCCTCCTCAAATGGCTACCGTTTCTGAAAATTGTGGTCACGACTGGTGAAAATTAAATGCATGGATGGGAAAAACAACTCCGGAAGACATGTTTTACACCCAAAATTCAAATTTAGTTCTATTAGAGTGACTTACTCTAGTTGGAATGAATAAACTGAAAACATGGAATTATTTTTATAATATGGCAATTATGTTTGCGTATATTTCGATTCTTACGTCAAAGGATATGTTGAAGGGAACGAAAGGCTACCTCAATGGAATATTTTGCAGTGCTACAATTATAACTGTTTGTATGCAACGCGGAATCAAGTTAATACTGTGATACAGAAACACTTTATTACCAGGTGTTCAATTCTTGTATAGATTTAGGCTGAATTTACTCTCTGAAGTGTAAGCATTCGTATCAATGGGTCCATTATTTTATGTGTTTATGTTTTTAGATTTGATTTGTAAACTACGTGGCCTGAATTGATATAAATACGATAGTTGCCATCAGCAAAAGTAGGTTATAAAGCCCATTAATTCCTGGAAGGGCAAATCCAAATATTTGCGAGTTTCTTTACTTTACTGCAATTAAATTATAAATCACGGACAAAATTTTAGCGATGCAGATTCTCCTCTCCATTCTGTTTCCTGCTGCGGTGTCACAGGTTAAAGTAAGTTCATTTTAGAAAATAATATTTCTTTTATAAAGGGAACGTTTCGTAATATTATAGAACACGTCACTATCTGTTTTGTGTAAACACATCCTTAGATGTTCATCATACACCATATCATTTACTAACTCCGTTCTCTGCAGCAGTGAATGAATATGCAATAAATTGTTTTCCTCTTCGTTCCATATTTTCGAAATGGTCCTCAAAAAGTTTTTATCACTAGATTTAACAGGTTTTTAAATAATATTAATTTCTGTATGATACAACCCTTAAATTGCTAGATGGGAATGAAGGGTAAATTTTAAACAACTTGTTTTACTAAAAATTCCAAAGAACAAATAACATTATCTTCGTGAAAGCATATTTAAACAATGGTATTTGAAATGAGCCTGGCTTTGTGATCGGTTTTATGGAATTAATAATTACTTCAAATCATTTATTCGGTTTGAAATTTTAGAGTGCCGGGTTTGCATGTTCAAAATATCCGGCACACTCTACTTTGTACGGCTTGGCTCAAAAAGTTTCGAATTGGAAACCAGACGAGATTCCGGATGCTAGCATGGGTGCCTGGACAGTTCAACAGCTTATTGACATAATCCTTCCATTTAAGAAACAATATGAAGTTGAGGAAGACGAGAAGCAATGCGATTCTCTTTTATGTAAACAGGAGAAGAATTTTTGGTGGCTTGAACGTTCACATCGGCAACAATGGTCAAACATACCCCCAGAATATCGTGTGGTACTTGAAGATTACATTGATCAAGTTGGTCGAGCTGTTTACAACCTGAGTTCAGAGTTTTGTCAAGCAGCGGGTCCGAAAATACAGCAGCTCACAGAACAGGCTAATCATTTGCAAAAAAGTGTATCTGATTGTCATTTAGATTATTTGGCCGATCTTCAGGAATTCATTTCTGATAATTATCTTAAAAGATTTGACGGTGTTGATAAAATCAAATGCCGAGCGTTAGATTCCCAGCTTCTACAATGTCTAGGGGGTGATGATTTTAACGACGTTTTTCAGGATACATTGTCAGAACAAATGGGGGAGAAGATAAGTCTTTTTTCTCACGAATGCCGGTTAATTAAAAATGAGTTAGAATCCATGAAGGGACCTGGAATAGAGTGTTCTTTTTTTTGAAGAATCTTCCCAAACAATAGTAATATTATGTGCTATTGGAAATTTGTTGGTGCAGTTCATTACGTGTTGTACCACAGTTTAAATAAAACATAAATTCTCACAGTCATAAATGGATTGAAACTATTTAATGGCATATATTGAATTATGGAATCCTTGGATCCCTATGACTCATATACATATAATTTGCAAGTTGTCTTATTTTTTTGTAATACTCACGTAGTTACCAAATCTATGTGTACACTTCACAGAATTAGATAAAATTATTTATGTAGCAATTAAAAAGTGTTTAACTGTAGGAGGGCGTAATTTTACGGCTGGCTCCAGACCGCGTAGAAATCAATGGTTTCTAATGGTGTTTGAATGCAAGAACGGAAACAGCACTAGACCGGTATTCTTTCAACTAACCTATCTTTAAGTGTTCGAAAAAATCAGGTCACACTATGAATTATCAACGGACACCAGACAAACCTGAGACGCGAAAAACCTTACAACTTAAAATAATACTCAAATTCGAATACAAAGGTAGCCCCCAGAATTTTTTAAACATCGAATATATACCACCTGTATTCGAGAAAACATCAAATAAGCTTCAGCATAGAAAGCGTTGATGCTTACACAACATATTTCTCTCTCAAAGATCTCCTCCAGTTTCTAAAACCTACGAGGTAAACTTTATATGCAGAGTCACACCCTCATATGGCTTTGACGGGTTTAATTTTTTATGGTCACAGTCTATAATTTGATTATAAGTAACTAAATTTTGTACAAAGTTCGAATTGTTTTGAAATTTTAACTCAAACTTTTAATGAGTTAATATAGAGTTATTATACATAACAACGGGAATTTTCCGACTAAGCAATGATCAGCAAGCCGACTCTTTCAGAACATGTCGCAACCGCACGATAAACCTACCATTCCAATCAAATATAATTTCACAAGCAAAATTCGTGGGTTGACCAACAAGGCTGTTTTACATTTTCCCAACTTTCTGTAATGCGCTGAATTGTACTGTCAAAGCAAAACCAATTTTATATTCCACATGTATTTAATGCAGTTCATGTATGTAATTTCGTCGTTAGATTTTTAGCTACCATTAGGATGTTGCCTATTGAGGCTAATGTTAATTACACGGAAGTCAATAGCTTGGCTAATCCGTAAATTAATATTTGGTCGGGATCGCAAATTGTTTTTTTAAATTTCGCGGGCGCTTTCGTGCTATCTAGTTTCAGTGTATACTTGGTATGTACATCCAAATATCCAATTGCGTAGTAATGGTGCAGGTGTGTAGCAAAAACAGTCGATTTGTTAAATTTTATTTATGGTCTTGTTCCGTGACCGTAGCATAAATCGATAATCCATGCTAAGAAATTCTAATAAAAGTATGATGAAGGCCCTTTTGATTTATTTTAATATCGTATTAATTTATTCTAGCCAAAATCTAATACGATTGATAACTCCGACATAATGCAGCGAGTGTTCTTTCGGATATTTTGTTGTTTGAACAAATTCATTTTACGAATTTTATTGGGAGGCCTTCACCTTTTATGTTTACAAAAAAATTATAATTTTACTATAAAAGTCAGGAATTAAGTAGGAAATTCGTTAATAATTTCTTTAGTTTTGCTCAAGCACTAACGGTGCTCCGGCATTGGTTGCTTAGTTTTTACTCTGAATGCTAGCTTAAGATTATTTTCTCAAGACACACATTCTGTAGAAACCACTAGCATGTGTGTACATTTTACAAAAATTGCTGAGACTACCACAGTTTTGCGTGGTAGTCTCAAAAACCAATTTAGACCATTACGTGATAAAGTACACACTAGAGCTTCTGCCGGGGACAGGGACGTCCCGTCGGGACACTGAACGAACCGGGACGGGACGTCCCCGGGGACAAAATAATTGTCCCCATGTCGTATTCGGGACGGGACGGGGACAAAAAAAATTTGCCCATTATATTCGGGACGGGATGGGGACAAAAAAAATTGTCTCCATTATATTCGGGACGGGACGGGGACAAAAAAAATTGTCCCCACTATATTCGGGACGGAACGGGGACAAAAAAAGTTGCCCCCATTATATTCGGGACGGGACATGCTTTTTGGTCGTTTGTATCACGGGACGGGACGAGCAAGCATAGCAGAACATTACAGCTTTAATGCTCATGAGTAAACTGTTCTGTGAACACTATTTCACCGAATGTAAGGCATTCCATTTTAGGTTGTAGAAAATGAAGCTTGTTGCTCAAAAAGTTAAGGAAGAATCTTGGAGCTTCGATTCTATAAATGTGTAATTTTTTTTTTGGTACAAAAATGTTTGTACGAAATTATCCTCATGTTCCGATTTTCGGTATAAGAATGTCGACAACTGTTTTTAGTAATTATCGGGATGGTACAGGAATTTTGTTCACATGCCCCGATTTTCGGGACCGGGTACAATGTTTTTTAAAAATTTTGGGGACGGGACGGGGACATGGTTTTTGTGACCGTGTCCCGATATTCGGAACGGGACTGGGGACAAAGGTTTTGAAAAACTATCGGGACGGGATGGGACGGGGACGGGACAAGAATTTTGTCCCCCACAGAAGCTCTAGTACACACAATTATTACTTGATTTTTATTTCCAAAACTAACGACGCAACAAATAACGCAAAATTGATCTTATAACCGTTAATATAGATAATGCTAGAAAGTACTGAAAATATTTCTTTTACTGAAGAAATTTCAGTTTGTCTTTCGAACTTTCCAGTCATCCCAATTCTTTCCTACGATGTGGGCATTCCAAAATTTCAACGTAATTGCAGCCAGTTTTCTGTTTGTAATCAGTATCAGAGCACTAAGCTGATTCAATACTTTAAAGCGTTTCGTCGTAAAATATACAAAACTTACGCTATTGGTCATTAGAATTCATTAAAAAATCGTGCAACAAGACGGTGCATTATTCCGTCCAGGTTGATTACAATGAAAAGCAACATGAAATAATATCTTTCAAATAAGCTCTCGCCAAAGTAATAATAATCAGGCAGCGACATATTGCTTAATTAAGTATTTGCTTAAGCTGCTTTATTTACTCTAGGATTATTTTTTCCTTGCATTGGCTCCAGTCAAAAACGAATTTCAAAATTTTTCTCAGCCGATTCGATAACAATTATGCGAAATTGAACCGGCATCAAGCGGCGTTGAACCGGGATCCAACTTCGTAGACTTTAAAAAATTCGATTGATGCTGTCACAAGGCAATCTTTCCCAATTTAGAATGAAAGCGAATTCAACTATTTCCTTAGAAAGTGATGTAGTATTTCAATTCTGTAGCGTGGGTTGATCTTAAAGTTATCGACATTTATCCCTACAAAGAGGCATCAATTATTGATTAGCAAATTGTATCCTCTTTCATAATTCATAACGTCCGCTTATTAAACCATATGTTTTGTAATGTAAGTAAATGTTACGAAATATTTACTTAGGTGTAGTTAAAACCAATTTCACAAAGACAAAAAGCTCCAACAACGAAATATTTGTAGTTCCTTTTGTTTAACGCGGAAGCAAATTCCATCAATGTGTCATTATTAGGTATTAATTTTCTCTTGGTATTTTAAACTGCATTCAATTTCAAAAGTGAACACATTCATCTCAATAAATGTTTTAAGATACGATTTTGATTGTATGGAGACTTAATGATACAAATACGATAGATACCATCAACAATCCGAACTGAGACAAATTTCCAGTTTTTATTTCAATGCAAGGCAACTTATAAAGATCTCATTTAAACCACACTAGCAAATCCTAATTCAAGGATACTTCACTTACTAAGTAGCTATTTTAATAGCTCGGTCTAAACTCACTAGCAAAAAATAATTAAAAGATAATTCACGGACTAAATTTTAGCGATGCAGATTCTGCTAGTCATCCTGATTGCCACTGCAGCTTCACAAGTACAAGTAAGTTCATGTCATAAAATCTATTTCAATTATGAACTCATCAATTTGTAAATTTTTTTCAAATCACAACAGCTGAAAAGCTTCGACACTAATTTTGGGATGTACAGTGTATATATGTATGTACGTCATAACAGTTTCTCACAATTTCCGGTATCATTGAGTAAATGGCCAATAGATAAATTCCAGCTCCCATTGAAATAGTGCAAAATGTTCGTAAGGATTGTCTTAAAAGCTTTTTTTTCGTTAATAATAGTGCCAGCCTTTGCGCCATAAATGCTATAGATTTCCAGGACATCAAAATACATTTTTTTGGTTTCTATGAAGAGCTTAAAATGTTGTGCTAGAATCAATGATACTTTATAAACTGTTTATTTTAGTAGATAATTCTAAATAACAGTAATAAAAGCCAAAAGTGGTGCGAATAGTCGTGTTAAAATAAATTCTGGCTTTGACAAGTGAAAATATCCTATTTATATTTTTCCATATGGGTCCCCATTGCTGCTTGCTAGTTCTATCATCACTTGTTTGTAATCACAGTAAGTTTGAAGTCATTTAATCCGTTGGAAATTTCAGAGTGCTGGATTTGTCTGCTCAAAATTTCCGTTACTTTCAAATTTGTATAGCTCAGCCCTGGAAATTTCCAGTTGGAATATACCATTGGAGTCATTCAAAACTAGGATGGATCGAGCCAGACTTCAAGAGATGACAAACTATATTACTAATTTTAAGGACAAATATGAAGTTGCGAAGAACGAAGTTGATTGCAAACCTCTTTTATGCGACCTGAAGCCTCTATTGTTACGCAATGGGAGAAATGATAGGAAAATAGAGTCGTACACACCCCAGGAATATCGTGTTGTACTTGAAGATTACGTAGAACAACTAGGTCGAGGTGTTTACAACCTGAGTTCCGCATACTGTCAAGCAGCTGGTAAAAAATTACAGGAGATCGTAGACCTCGCCGGCCCGTTGAAGGACGAACTATTTAAATTCCCTGGAAATCCGGATAATTTTGACGACTACGATTATGCTTCCATTGCGGAAGCACTTAACACAAAGATAATTCTCAAATATAAGGGGGCTGAAAAAATCCAATGCCGATACTTGAATCCCGAGAATTTATACTGCATCGACCATGATTTTCTTCATTCGTACTATTTCAAAGAAATTCCACAAGATTTGCAGAAGCACATAAATTATTTCGTGGAGAATTGCAACAAAGTTAAAAATGAGTTGGAATCCATGAAGGGACCTGGAATAGTTTGCCTTCCAAAATAACTTTTTTTCGCAAAATCTTCTCTAACATTTATAAAATTTCAATAGTTCATCACGTCTTGTACCACAATTGAAATAAAACAAATTCTTCCATTCATGAATGGATTGAAAGTTTAATTAATGGCAAATAATAAATTTTGGTAAGTTATGAAAATTAGAAACAATCATTGAAATAGATTACGGGTCGGGTCACAGTGCTCGAATGTGTAATTTCTGTATATTTTTTCCCGCTGAATCCATGATTCAATTTCTTTACAGAAATTTCTTGTACCACTGAGAGTTTACTAGCCAAAGCTGTCTGAAGTAATAATAAAATATCCTTTGGGTAGAAACCGCAAATAATCATAGTTTACATTTACGCCGGCAATCTTTGCAAGTAAACAAAGATTCCGAGGTGCATTTCTGCAGAGTTAGAAATGACAGCACAATTCATTTAATATGCATAAATACAGCTATAAAAAGGTATACAAAGTTTACAAAAAGTGTGCTTATTCTGTTTCTGTGACAAAGGAGTTTTTTAACTAATGCTGGCGTTAATGTTATAAAATCAAACATTAAAGACTTGCACTAAAATGATAAGTGGCGCAATGATATTTTATGATACCTATAGGTTCACATTGTCACAAAATTATAAGGAATTTACGTGGGGACATTAGTACTTTAGATAGCGTTTCTTTAGTGCAAAGTGTTTAACTTACACATAATTTTTCTAGATTCGAGCAGATGACCCGATCTGCGCCAAAATCAATAAGGCCTTGACACGCTACTCATGACTGAATCAAATTATTTTTAGAGCATTAGAGCAGCGTCCTATTTAACTAATGTTCGTACGTCCCAAACGATTGCTCGGAAACCACCCAACGGATTTTAACTAAACTTTACCCAGCAAAGGGCAATGCTTCCGCAATCTTTGGGACACATTCTGGTCGAAATCGGTTGTTCTGTTTGACCAAGTTTGAGCTAAATGAAGACGTTTTGATTTTGCAGTCAACAAGCTCCATACGGTAGTCCCAAATGCAATAGGAAATTTATTTTTTCGAAATGACTGGAATCTTTTAACATAGTGATGCTCTATTGATTTTCTAAGCGGAAACCCAATTAACATGAAGCACCACGAAAAAAATTGTGTTCATTAGTTATTTGTCAACTTACACTAAGTTCCTCAAACAAGTTTCTCCAAATAAATTTTTGTGGTAATTAAATGCTGTTTTTTTATATTTTTTTCCCGCGAAGAAGAAAAAACGGCCAGCTTTAGTGCTAATTTAAACCACTGAATCAATTCACTGAATATTTAGAGACGCTGTTGTAAAGAACTTATAAATAACTGAACAAGTGAGAAGGAACCGTGTAAAGGAAGAGAATCAAGATACCATCACTTTTGTTTTCGGCTATTTTCTGCCTCTCCTATAGAGCTACTTTTGGGATCGGGATACACCCGAGATTTGGGTTCGGGATCGGGAACGGGTTCGAGTTCGGGTGTCTAATTAATGTTCCCAAATACTTTCGGACCAGGTTCAGGAGCATGCTCAGCAGACCCGGGATTTTGGGATCGGGACCGGGTTTGGGAACGGGTTCAGGCTTGATGAAGGTATGTGTGTTCCCGTCGGGAACCGGGAACAACTTCATTCCCACACCCGTTACACGCTTCACGTTCCCGGGAACTACGCAACCATCTAGTGGAGAAAAAATGCAAAGCATACATGCACGGCTTCCCTCGTTAAAGTGCTCAGATACTAATTTTACGTAAGCGACTTGAGCCGTTTCGCATATTGTCAGTTGGGATGGCATCGTAGTGATTTCCGCCTACTCTAACTTACAAGATGAAAGTCATTACAAAACTCATAGTGGGAATCGTTTAAGCAGTCTTCTTGCAGTTTTTTCTGCAACGCCGACCAGACGTTTAGTTTGTTGATCATTTTTAATAGTTCCTAAATTTATTTTATCATGGTACGAATGCATAATTATTGCTAAATCAATAAAAATGTGAAGAAAAAAATTGATTTACACTAACTGCGCTGGTCCTGGGGACGATTCCGGGTTCAAGGGATTCGGGATCGAGATTGGGAGCAAATTTTATCTGATGTCGGGTTCAGGATCGGGATCGGGTTTGAGATCAACGATTCAAACATATTTAATATCTGGGTTTTTGTGCACCCGTTCCCAGTATTTCGGGAACGGTTTCGGGTGTGAGTATGAAAATATTGATGACCCGATTTTCGGGATCGGGTTCGGGAATGGGATCAAACTTTTCGTTCCCACAAGTAGCTCTACTCTCCTATAATCACCTGCAAAAATTAATTCTATCAAAAATGTGAAGGAGTGCGTTTTTCTTCTTTGGGAATATGGCTAATGACCTCGAAAAAGTTACAAAATAGGATTCGCATACCAGTTTCGATTTTTAAAGTACGAAATCAATTCAAAGGTTTCAAACTACAATATTCCTCGTGATACCGGAAGCGTTTGGCAAAACGTGTCATATTTACGCTTCGATCAGAACAGAAGATTAATCGAAACATTGGGATATGACTTTGCACTGAATTCAAGAAGCTTGCAAACCCCTATTCATAATACGAATTTTATATTGGGTACAAGAGTGAAATCCTTTCAGAAAATGCGCTCGGTTATTTACAAAGAAAGATTTCTAAGGCTGCTCAAGTCTCAGTGACAATTTACGTATTTTGTAGACGATGTTTTATTCCTGCATCCTATTTCTCCTAAACGGTTCTTCAAAAATGTTTTGCACCCAATAAATAGACTACAAGTAGGCGGCCATATTGGTCATGTGGGATATGCGGACGACTTTGGAATTCCCCCCTAAATTAAGAAGGTCATCAATACAAATGTAACCAAACCATTAATTGAAGAATTCATAGAGGAACCCAAAAGGAGTACATTTACAGGGGTGTTTGTACATTCTTGGACAATGATTTCATACTTCATAACTTTTAGCGCGATTACATGATATTTTAGAAATTTTGACATAGTTTTAGCAATAGTGTGTACAACATGTGTACAAAGTTTCATTGTGTTCCTCCGAAAAAATTCCCCGCAAATACCCGGCAAATTTGAGGGTACAGTAAAACATGTTTCCAGACAACGTTTGACCTGGTGTCAGGTCAGGGGTTCCCTAAAATATTATAATTTAGTTGTTTTTCACTAAATAGGGGTTATTAAATTTATTTTAGCAAAAACTAGAAATTTGGTTATGCCACAACAGCTTCCACACCTAAACAAAGTTAAGACCGAAATTCGGTTTTTTCCTTCAAGTGGGTGTAGTGACCTCTAGGGTAAGTTTATTGTCTTGAATTAAATTTCCCCACTACAATAAGACTCCGTTGTAGACATCGAATTGAATAATTCGTCCAGATTTGGTTACAAGAACCAAAAGGAGGGCTCAAGTGTCAAAAGGTCATATGGATCGGATATGGAGAATCACCCGGGATTTTAGAGTAGTCCCTGCAGAAATAAAAATTATATATTGCACGAAAGTTGAAGAAGGGATAATAGTTAGTGAGTACAACGCTGTCATTCCATTTTAAATAATATTTGAAGAAAGATACGGCCACCAAAACCGCTGTGATGAAGGCGGAGGTGATTTTGGTAACAAGTGAATGTACTTCGGGGCGTTTACTCGAAGGAGCGTTTTCCGTGGTTAAAAAATGCCCTTAGAAGTTCAGGTTAGTATAGCCTACTGTATTTACCGTGTTTCAAGACGATTACCCAAAAGAAATTATTGACAGCTTCATGGCGACGATAGTGCAAGTGATAATTAACGTAATACGGAGAAACGTTGCGTATTGCCCAGTATACCCGGGCATAAAAACCCGACCCGAAGAGCAAGAGGATATAACGAACGCAAGTGATGCTCACATACCCACAAAGTCAAATGGGACATACTCACATGAACATTTTTGATTTTGAGATCCAGATTTGCCTATTGTACTAACCAGAATCTCATCAAGGGCCGGGTACTGGAAACGTACTTGAGAAAAGTTATTCAAGTTAGCCCTTGTAGCGACTCACGAAACCCTATTAGCCCGGTAAAACGACCAATACATACCCCAAGGATATATGTGAAACACAATAAAAATTATATTGATATTTTTGTGTGCTTATTTATGTATGAAACTTAAATTCAAAGGTCTGTCCAAGAATGTACAAACACCCCTGTAATTGAAGCTGAACAGGATACAAATTCGATCCTTATATTTTTTACAACCAACAACGTGGAAAAGAAGCGTTTGGCACATCCTTTGCGTATTGTTGGCTGCAGCGGTGGCTAAGTCTCCCACAGAAGACCTGGTAACGTCCCGAAATCCTCGGGAAAAAATTGTTTCGCCCGATCTCAATTCCCAATAACGTGGTGGCAATATTTGGATTCCTAAATTATTCCCTTTTCGTTCAAGCAGCAGCCCAGTATTGACAGAAACTGTCCAAAGTTCGCTCTTTCTTAAAAACCTTTAATAAGAGTACCAAAGTCTGACTGTATACACACATGTGTTTATAAATGCATACTCTTATATGCATGTAGCGTTACTCACACTGGTTTAAACGGAGAGTTCCTACTATGCAAATATTTTCTTGAATCCCACGAAACTGTAACTTCCGGTCCCGAGATCCCAGGGGCCAAAATGCTTGTATCGATTCTGACCCTTCATAACATGGGGATACTATTTATGTACAGACGTTGCACCATTCCGTTCTCGTCCCGGATCCGGATGTACGTACTCTTCAGGTCGTTAACTTTAGTAGTGCAAACATGAATTATTAAAGATAAATGCTTTGAGGATTCTAAAAACATAAATATTTTGTAAAAACTTGTTTATAGGAATATTTGCAACAGCACGTTTAAAGAATATTTACGCCCACTCCAAAAACAGGAGCTCACAGACCAGGCTAATGATTTGCAGAAACTGCTATCCAATTGTGATTTAGATTATTTGGCCGACCTTCAGGAGTTCAATTTTGACAATTATCTTAAAAGACTTGACGGTGTTGATAATATCAATTGACGATCCTTAGATCCCCAGCTTTTTTATTGTATGGCGGACGAGGATTTTAAAGAAGTTTTTCAGCCATTCTGTTCCTCCGAAGTCAAGTCTTTTTCGATATTTTTGCCTGTAATGTCCGATGGCATCACATTTATGTCCTGCTATAGAACTAGAAGCTCTCTCACTTACACAATTTATACAAAGACTTTTGAAACCTCCGCTGGGATATTAATCTTCTAATTTGCAACAACCGTCGGAGTATTCACTCAAAGTCCTTCACAATTTGTTTAAGGGGAAGGTTTTTTTTTTATTTTGCCTTTTCGGGCGTTGTTAGAAAATGTGAATGTTTCGGACATTGATAACTCAAAGCCAAAATGGTTAAATTTTACCATCACGGTTTGGCTGTACGTGACGATGTTTTTGAGCAATGGATACAAAAGAATTTTGACATCCGACCTGACAGCGCCGAAGTCCATGAAAGGTATTGCAACATGGGATGACCTAAATGGGGTTGATTTGATTCCTCAATTAAAGCCACTTAAATCAACACGAACCTCAAATATACCATCTTTGTTTCGGAAGCATAAAATTCCAATTGATCTCCTTGGTCGAGCACCATTCAAATATTCGATGACTATAATAGCAAGAATTGACGACAGTTCAAAGATGCAGAGCACAGCGTATACAGAAATGCTAGAAAAAGGGACAACGACGCGACATGAATGTTTATAGTTTCTGAACCTCTTGCGACTGAGAATTCAAGAAAATTTTGAAAGCAATTTTCAACTCGGAAAAACCCCTCACATAAGCACAAAATTGCAAAGCTATCCAGGGGCGAAGGGTTACTTCGTAACTCCTGTCGGTCAAGATTGTAGCAAAGTCCATAAATGAATTTTATGACATTTTGACCTCAGTGTTTAGCCCGTATTTAAATGTTGTATTTTAATTTCGCTCGTGTTCCACGAATCATATATAAAATTCATACTGTTCCGATACATTGGGTAATTACGTGTCACGACGATATTTCACAAGGACAAAAAGCTCCCACAACGAAATATTTTGTAATGATAACAGTGTAGTTGCTTTTGTTTAACGCGGAAGCAAATTCCGATTGCATCAATGTGTCATTATTAAGCATTAATTTCTAGTTCGGATTTTAAACTGCATTCAGTTTCAAAAGTGTACACATTCATCTCAATGAATGTTTGAAGTTTCGATTTAAATTGTACGGAGACTTAATGATACAAATACGATAGATACCATCAACAATCCGAACTGAGATAAATTCCCAGTTTTTATTTCAATGCAAGGCAACTTATAAAGCGTATCTCATTCCAACCACACTAGCAAATCCTAATTCAAGGATACTTCACTTACTAACTAGCTATTCTAATAGCTTAGTCTAAACTCAATAGCAAAAAATAATCGGAAGATAATTCGCTAACTAAATTTTAGTGATGCAGATTCTGCTTGCCATCCTGATTGCCACTGCGGCTTCACAGGTTCAAGTAAGCTCATTTTAGAAAATTTATTTCAAGTTTAAGTTGATCATTTTGTAAAATTGTTTCAAATCACGGCACCTGAAAAAATTCGACACAAATTTAGGGATGTACAGTGTATATGTATATGTACGTCATATCAGTTTCCTACAATTTCCGGTATCAATAAGTAAATGAACAATAGATAAATTCCAGCTCCCAATGCACTCGTGCTAAATGCTTGGTGTCTTAAAAGTTTGAATTTATTTACTTGCTTCAATATTAGTGCCAGTCTTTCCAGGACCTCAAAAAACATATTTATGACTTCTATGAAGAGATTAAAATGCTGTGCTAGAACGAATGATACTTTAGAAACTATTTATTTTAGTATATAATCCTGAATAACAGTAATAAAAGCCAGAAGTGGTGCAAATAGTTTTGATTTGTGTGAAAATTTAATCTGGCTTTGACAACTGAAATTAACCTGTTTACGTTTTATCATTTGGGTCCCCATTGCGGCCTAGATATCAGTAGAGTTTTATCATCAGTTGTTTGTAATCACAGTAATTTTGAAGCCATTTAATCCTTTGGAAATTTCAGAGTGCTGGACTTGTGTTCTCAAAATTTTCACTACTTTCCAATTTGTATAGCTCAGCCCAGGAAATTTTCGATTGGAATATATCATTGGAAGCACCAAAAACTAGCAAGTATAGAACCTTACTTCAACATATGGTAGAATATATCATTTATTTTAGGAAAGAATATGAAAAAGCGGAGAACGAAGATGAGTACATTCCTATTTTATGCAGCCTGAACCATCTATTGTTACCCAGTTACTCAGAAGATTAGAAAATAGAAACATACATACCCCAGGAATATCGTGTGGCACTTGAGAATTACGTAGATCAACTAGGTCGAGGTGTTTACAACCTGAGTTCCGAATATTGTCAAGCAGCTGGTAAAAAAATACAGGAGATCGTAGACCTTGCTGTCGCATTGGATAACAAACTATCTGAAATCGATGGAGTGTCTTTGTGTGGTTTCGACTACGATTGGGTTCGCCTTGGGGAAGGAATTAACGCAGTGATAATTGCCCAATTTGATGGGGCTGAAAAAATCAAATGCCGATACTTGAATCCCGAGGAAATAGACTGCATCGCACATGATTTTGTTCATTCGGAGTGTTTCAACAAACTTCCACAAGCGTTGCAGAAGCACATAAATTATTTCTTGGAGAATTGCACCAAAATTAAACAAGAGTTGGAATCCCTGAAGGGACCTGGAATGGGTTGCTCATCAAGATAACTCTTTTTCGCAAAATATTATTCTCTAACATTTATAAAATTTCAATAGTTCATCACGTCTTGTACCACAATTGAAATAAAACAAATTCTTACATTCATGAATGAATTGAAAGTTTAATTAATGACACATATTAAATTTTGGCAAGTTATGACAATTAATTATAATCATTGAAATAGATTACGGGGTCTCGTCACAGCGCTCGAATGCGCATAGATAAGAGAATTTCTGTGTATTGTTTTCCCGCTGAATCCATGATTCAATTTCCTTACAGAAATTACTTGTACCTCTGAGAATTTACCAGCCAAAGTTTCCTGGAATAATAATAAAGTATCCTTTCCGTAGAAACCGCAAATAATCATAGTTTACATTCACGCCGGTGTCGGGTATAATTTGTAAGCATATGCATGTATATGTGTATGTACATATGTGTAGATATTTGAGTTTTACCTCACTGAGGCTACTCATAGTCATGAACAGAATGTCCATGAGTTTGTATTTTAAGAGCCGCGAATCTCATTTAGTTTTCCTCATCAAGTTCTGGCCAGCTGATTTATTCATGACAGTTGTTTGCAGAATATGGCCCAGGTCCCGGAATAGTTATTTTTAAAGTGGTATGACTCCAGGTCATGACCCAATATTGTAAATAGTTAGTAATACAGTGAACAGTGTATACTGACAGGACCCACCCGTAAGAGTCATGGTCCGTATGTACATAAAGTGTTCAAAAGTGAAGTGCTCGAATTATTTAAAAGACTCCTGACCCAGCCGATGGCTTGGTCCTCTCAAATTGCAGGAGGTCACGGAGTGACTCCTTTGTTCCATGAATGGTCCCGCTTGAAACTTCTTCTATATAAAGAGAATGTCCTCCAGGGATCAGGGTCAGATATTTCTTTTGTAGAGGCCAGATATGCTTTTGTCTGTAGTCTTTATCTTTCGAAGTTGTTATTTTTGAGTCATTACTGTGTTATTACCTGCCGAGTATTAAAGATTTTTGTTGCTAGACATTTTTCTTAGAATTATTCTATGAGTAATTATTTTTGTTCATGATCCTAAGAGTTCCGTGTGGAACTGGATTAATTTATTCTCTATTTGTTGAAAGTTATAGATATTATTTAATTTTTAATAAAATAGTAACTATAAATTAGTTACTAGACTAAACTTACCCTTTTGAAATCTTTACAAGAATCATTTATTCTGTTGATTCATATTTATAGTTCAGAATCCTCATCCACCTTACCCTTCCTGCTCATGACCTTTTGTTTTCGGACTTGTACGCAAAAGTGCCATACCCTACCCCCTTGTTGTGGAGTTTTCTCTGCGAAGAGGTTGCAAATTAATATTTGTTGGGGACCGTGATTGACGAGAACCAATCCTCCTATTCCTTATATAATTTCCTATTCTTAGAGAGGGTCATAATCTCTTAAAGCTAGTCTGAGAGGAAAACTGAACATATGAAATACAGTTGAAGTACATACAAGCCATCTCCGCTAACTATTTTAGTAGTGCTACTTTCTTCGTCTCCTGGATCCTCCGAAATCTTGCCGACACCGGCAATTGTTTCAAGTATTCATAGATACCCAGGTGCATTTCTACAGAGCTAGAAATGACTGCACAATTCATTTTATATGCATAAATAGATACAGCTATAAAAAGGTATAAAAAGTTTGCAAAAAGTGCGCTCATTCTGCTTCTGTGATAGAGGAATTTTTAAATTAATGCTGGCGGTAATGTTATAAAATCAAACATTAATGACTTGCACCAAATTGATAAGCGGCGCAATCATATTTGTTGACTCCTACCGGTCCACATCTAAATACTATAATTTGAAGATGATGAAGTTGAGAGAGGGGCATTTTTACATCTTCGCTCCCTCCTCAACGCGCTTTTTAGACTTGCGAGTACACAATGCCATAAAGCGCTTTTGCTATAAGTAATGCAATGTACAAGCACAAGCCACGCAACGCAGCACGCTTTAGCTTTAGCTACAATTGCCGCTCCGCGTCCTCTCCCATTTCATTGAATGCATGGTTCCACCGACGCAGGCGGTGGCTACGCTGCTCGTTGTTACAAAATGATGAGGAATTTATGTGAAGACATTTGTACTTCGGATAGCGCCTCTTTATTATGAAGTGCTTAACTTTCATAATATTTTTCCAAGTGGAGCAGATGACCCGATCTGCGATTATTTGTTAGAGCAACGTCCTAATTGAATTATGTTCGTACGTCCCAGACGATTACTCAGAAAATACCCAACGGATTGTAGCCAAACTTTCCACAGCGAAGGGTCATAATTCCGCAGTCTTTGGGACACATTTTGGTCGAAATCGGTGGTTCTGTTTGACCAAGGTTGAGCTAAATAAAATAGTTTTGATTTTACAGTCAAAAAGCTCCGTACGGCAGTCTCCAATGTAATGGGAAATGTATTTTTTTTTTCGAAATGGCTAGGAATCTTTAAACACAATGATGCTCTATTGATTTTCTAAGGGAAAACTAACATGAAGCATAAGGAAACAAATTTTTCATTCAGGGGCTCATTAGTTATTTGTCAACTTACACTAATTGTAAGTTCCTTAAAATGTTTTTCCAAATAAATTGTCCATGTAATTAAGTACTGATTTTTTGAGAATATTGTTTTCTGTGAACAAGAAAAAAACGGCCAGCTTTAGTGCTGCTTTACTTTCAACCACTGAATCAATTCATTGAATATTTGGAGTCGCTGTTGTAAAGAACTTTACAGTCAACAAGCTCCAATGTAATGGGAAATGTGTTTTTTCGAAACAACTGGAATCTTTTAACATAATGATGCTCTATTGATTTTCTAAGCGGAAAACCAACATGAAGCATCACGAAACAAATTTTATTCATTAGTTATTCGTCAACTTACACTAAGTTCCTCAAACAAGTTTCTCCAAATAAATTTTTCATGTAATCAAATGCTGTTTTTTTGATATTTTTTTCCCGTGAAGAAGAAAAAACGGCCAGCTTTAGTACTACTTTAAACCACTGAATCAATTCATTGAATATTTAGAGATGCCGTTGTAAAGAACTTATAAATAACTGAACAAGTGAGAAAGAACCGTGTAAAGTAAGAGAATCAAGATGCCATCACTTTTGGTTGGGCCTATTTTCTGCCTCCCGTTTAATAACCTGCAAAAATGAATTCTATCAAAAATGTGATTGAGTGCGTTATTCTTCTTTAGGATTATGGCCAATTACCTGGAAAAGGTTACAAAATTGGATTCGCAGACCAGTTTAGATTTTTAAAGTACGAAAGCAATTCAGCTATTTCAAACTACAATATTCCTAGCGAAATCGGTAGCGTTTTGTAAAATGTGCCATTTTTCCGCTTCTGTCATAACAGAAGATTAATCGACCCATTGGGATATGACTTTGCAATGAATTCAAGAAGCTTGCATTGGGTAGAAGAAAGAAATCCCTTTCGAAAGGCAGCTCAGTAGCGATTTACCTATTTTGTAAGCGATGTTATATTCCTGCATATTATTTCTAAAAAACGCCTAACGCAAAAATGATCTGCTTCGTATCATAATGGTTGTAAGGGCCTTGGCCACAAATCGATCTGAATAAATTACATTACATTACATTTCTAAAAAACGATTGTTCAAAAATATTTCGCACCCAGTAAATAGCCTACAAGTCGGGTGGTCATGTTGGCCATATGGGGTATGGAAAATAGGAATGGCCCCTTAAATTAAGAAGGTCATCAATACAAATATAACCAAACAGCTAATAGAAGAATTCATAAAGGAGCCCATGAGAAGTACATTTAATTGAAGCTGAACAGGATACAAATCCGATCCTTATATTGTTTACAGCCAGAACGGGTTGAAAACTCGGTTTTTGCATTTTTGCAAATTATGCTAAACCCCGCTTCGTTGTTAGTTATACAGCTTGGGGTTATGTGCCAAGTACTGACACAAACCATCCAAAGTTCCCTCTTTCTTAAAAACCTTCAATAAAAGCGCCAAAGTTTGACTGTATATATACACGTGCTTAAAAAGGTACTAGCGGTATACACCGCCTGCGTCGGTGGTTTGTAGTATTTCTCTTATAACAGTACGACGCAGGCTAGCAGCTTTACCGCTAGTATCAATAAAATTGCTTTTTTGCAAATAGAACTCGCTTTAGATATTCCTCTTGATTTTGATCAATTTTATTTTTATTAAAAATGTAACGTTATACTATACAAAAACTTCCTTAAATATACATTGGTTTTGTACGTTCGTTCAACTTTGCTCATCATTTCGCTTCAGCTATTGCTGCTTCGAAAATAGCTTCATAGTTTGATGACTCATGATGGTTCAGTTACATGATTCAGAATAGCTGATTGTGCAATGCAGGTAGTAAACCATATCGTACCATACAGAGAAAGGGATAATGGCGTAATCGGCTAGTATTAAAATATTCTATACAAAATGATGCGGATAATGAAATGCGTAAACAACCATCGGTTTCGCCATTGGAGAATACATGCACGCAAATTGTAAATACATTCATATTACAAACCCCAAATACGCCGGGTAGTTAGCATTTAAGGTACAGGATATAACGGATTCCCAGGGGACCGGTAAAATTTGTGCGCTATACAAAATTTCCGTTGGATGCACATAACGAATTTTACCCGTTATATAATTTCCGAAATGACAAATAAGGCTTATTAGGAATACTGACTTAAATTCATCGAAACACAACATGGAAACACCAGACTAATAATATAATAATTATTTAACTTTAGAAACATTGAATTGATTAAACATAGAAGTATAATAATTTAATATTCATCCACACGCAAAAACTTAGTTCTTGGTTGTTGAGATTTAATCATTTGGGTCTATTTTTACGTGAACACTTAAACAATTTCTTCCAAATATCATTTCCTCTGGTTGATGGTAGAGCACGATCTTTGCATACTTGAGTTTGAGAGTTCCCACTTTGAATTTCAAATATAATACTTGCTTTTTCTCCAAAATTTAACTCAGTTTGATTTTTTGGACATTTTAGCACTGAAAAATTTTCAAGACATAAATCCAAACTAATTAGATGAAACACACAAGTTTTCAAGAATTCGTCAATTCATTCAACCAAAATGTATGTGCAACGATTTGGTCCCGATATAACCATTCATGCTACATACATATATGAGTAACAAACGTTTGATTTGCTAGGCTAACGATTACATGTTAAAGGGAGCCAATAGACTATTTTGTAATAAATTTCCGCTTAAAATCCGTTATACGCATGCAAAATGTTTCCAAAGGGCTGCAAAGTGTGTCCGTTATAACTAACTTTCCGGTATACAAATGTCCGTTGCATGAAATATTAAAAATATGGCATACAACGGACATTTGTATTGCATTGGTTATATGGGAGCATTGCCGGGACAAATAAATCTGTCCGGTGTAACTAAATTTCCGTTGTAGAGCCATCCGTTATATCGAGTTTTTCCTGTATTTGGTAATCTCAATCGCAAATTAATAGGAGCTTTTAGCTTCTAAGAGGGAGAGCGAAGATTTAATTTTCATCAGCGTAAAATTATCTTCTCAAATATGGGATCAACTAACCTCCTGCGTCAGTGGTTACGCAGTCTAGTGGCTCGATCAACCAGCATTAACATTCTATTGTCGAAAATAAAAGTTTTAAATAATGACATTTGCTTCTGAAATACAATTTCGTATGATTCTAATCTAGCATTACAGAACTTCTTTACATACACACTTTGCAATTTTTACTCTCGAACCAATAAAACTCCTCGAAAAGGCAACCTACAGTTGTCCATATGAAAATAACTGTCAACATTGTCAAAAAGTTGTCAATTTAAAAATGTCCCTGACATTTATTAACTGTCTTTGCCGACTTTGCAATGCATACTCTGCAATAAGTTGTTTTCTCTGTAATGTAAATGAGCGGTCACCGTTTAACTTGATACAAATAGAACCCGTGACAACATTACCGCCCTTGCTACTTATAACGCTTTTGTATACCATTAAGCCATTTAGCCTTTATGGTAGTGCGTACTCGCGAACCTATAAAGCGCGCGTAGGAGAGAGCGAAAATTTAAATCTGAAATAGGAATCTGCATCAGGAAGTCAGGAATTCTTGCTTATAACTCTACAAAAAGGAAGCATGCTGATGATGGAAACACTATAAAAAAATTGAAACCTAGTCTTGTAAATGGCAAAAGTGACAATAACAGTGATGACGAAGTTTACGATTCAGAAAATCCCTTAGAAATGTATTCAAAAATGTAAAAGTCGTCTATAAAATTACATGAAGAAGTAAAGATATTTTTACATATGTTGAAAATAAATTCGATAACAATAATCAAAAGAGAATTGTTGCACTGTGCTTATTGTGTAACAAGCAATACGTTTATAGTAGCAGCGCTGCAGGAGGTTCCTATAAACTGATCTGAAAGATAATTAATCTGAAATGTTAAATGCATTTGTCCAACTTGGTCTAACTAGGTCTTAGCCTCGGTCTTAAATTTCGGTATTTACCAAACTTTCGGATGAGGAACTGGAAATCACTGGACATTTGGAACCTAAGAATTGCTTGGAATTAATAAATTACTGTGTAAAGCCTCCTCTGTAGGTACTTTTGTCGAATATGGATTTGGCTTGCATTTCCAATAGTGTTTCATTTACTTATACCGATCCAGAAACATCAGTACGCGAATTTTAAGTAGCACCTCCAATAGCACATATATAGTGGACTAGACTTGAGACTAGACTAGAATACTGAGTCACATAAATATTTGGACTATGAATAGACTTGGCTGGAACCGGTAAAAGTGATCTTCAATAGAATAATACTTGAATTGAGTTTTCCTTGTTTTATAAAGAATAGACTAGACTGGACTTCGGGAGCTTGTGAACAGCTATGATCGTAACTGCAGTTAGTCTTGTTTGTAATCTGCGTTCAGTTGACGCTTAAAAATGCACACTCAGGTTCTGACTTCTCCCATTGGCAGCAAATATTTGAGGGTACACAGTTTGCCTAGGTTGCTTCATTTCCTTTGGAAATGAATTTCCCTTGCCTTGGCTCCAGCCCAAAACGAATGGCACATTTTTTCGCAGCCAATTGGATCACATACATGAGAAGTTGAACCGGCATCGAAGTCACCATGCATCTGGATCCATCCTCGTGCACTTGACTCCATCCGACTTGCCTTTACCGTTATTGAGATTAGAAGAGGAAGGAACAAACGTTTTTATTCGAAGAATCTCACTAATGGATTACTATGAATACATTGTCATTTTAATTGTATCGAGCAAACTTTCTAATTCAACTTTTCCTCCGAAGTCAAGTCAAATTTATCGACATGGTTCAACCACTGTTGTATTTCTCGTTACCAAAAACACTCTTTTGATATTTTTGCCTTTAATGTCCGATGGCATTACATTCATGTCCTATAAAACTAGAAGCTCTCCCGCTTACACCATTTATACAAAGGTCTTTGTAACCTCCGCTTGGATATTGATCTTCTCAATTGCAACAATCGTAGGTGTATTCAATCAAAGCCGTTCACAATTAACTTTGTGGAAACGTTTTTTCATACTTATTTTGCCTTTTCGGTCGTTGTTGGAAAATGTGAATGTTTCCGACATTGACATCTCGAAGTCAAAATGGTTAAATTTTACCAGCACGATTTGGCTGTACGTGACGATTGTTTTGAGCAATGCATACAAAAGAATTCTGACAGCTCCAAAGTCCATTAAAGGTTGATTAAAGGTATGGAAACATGGGATGACGTAAATGGGGTTGATTTAATTCCACAATTAAAACCAATTATATTAACACGAGCCGAAAATATACCTTCTTAATTTCGGAATTATAAAATTCCAATTGGTCTCCGCGGTCGACCAACATTGAAATATCCGATGACTATAATAGCAAGAATAGGCGACAGTTTAGAGTTACAGAGTAAAGCGTATACATAATTGCTTGAAAAAGGGGCCAACGACGCGACCCCTCACTTTCGGAAAGAAAAATCACTTCTTTTAAAATTATCGGATCAAATGACTGTTCCTGCTACAGCACCATACGTTAGCATTGATGAAGAAATCTCTGGATGCATTAACGTGGCTTTTATTGATTTCCAATGTACGATTCTGATTTCAGGGTTCGAAAATTTCGACGAAAAACAGTACTGACTAATCCGTTTTTGATTGGAAAGGAATCTATTTTGCATGGACTGTATGGTTGGGGAATTTTGAAATTCTATGGGATTAGATTATTTGAGTTACTAATTTCATCGGCAAAACTTGCGTTGGATGAAAATTCAGGATTGCATTTGGGAGCAGTGATTTGGACAAGATCGATTAGACATTAAGTGTTTCAAGTCATGGTCGGAGTTTTCCTTAAATTTAACTATGAAGCTTGTCCAGATTGTGGCATGTCAATGCTAGTTATTCGTAGTTTACGGTCAAGTTCAATAACATTTAAAACCTAAACATGGCACATGTTTATTTCATAAACCAGCATTTATTATTATATTCTAGCCGTCAAAAATCTTAACATCCTTCACCCAAAGCATGAGTTTTATCAGCATCTTACTTATTCGATAAAAGTGAAAATGAATCTACAGTATTTATAAAATTTATTCGCACAGACCTGTATAAATGTGGTCATGTAGCGTTGTCCTCAAATTCCTTTGGAATATGATTAATGACACATTGATGTTCTAACAGTAATGTACAGGGGTGGATTAATAAAGTAATTTTTACCCTGGCACTAAACCCCAAAATGGTTGTATGGGCCTTTCAATTATAATCCGAGGTACTTCAATATTTGTTTTAAACCCTCGCCGGTCCAGGGTGTGCCACCCCGTAAAACCATCCCTGGTTAAACATAATAAGCTCCAACACATATTGATATACTTTTGTACCTCGATTTTTACTGTTTTGGAGCAAATATTCCGGTAATATCAAAAGTTTGGATGAATGAATTCATTAAAACGTTTATAATTTATGAACCTGTTGCGGCTGATAGTTCAACAAAATTTTGAATGCAATTTGCAAATCCGAAAAAACCCTCACATAAGCATAAAATTGCAAAGCTATCAAGGGGCGAAGTGATACTTGGATGACTCCTATCGGCCAAAATTGTAGCAAAGTCCACAAATGAATTTTATGATATTTCGGCCTCAGTGTTTGTATTTAAATGTTGTATTTTAACTGCATTCGTGTTCAAATATGTAAAATCGGAAAATATGAATTCTCATTCAAAATAAAATATTTAAGACGAAGAAATCCGATTTAAAATACCTATAGCAATACTGAAAAACATGAATTCTAATACTGATTTAATTATCCTCTAGTATTCGTTCATTATGAATTCCGATTTGAATATTTATTTGAATACTGCTAGTATACTGAAAATACAAAGAATTTAATTTATTACAGAAAAAGTTCAACCTTAGAAACACGCTATCATATTGTTTTGGTAAGCTACCCAGTAAGCACACGACGGCTTTTACACGTTATTAGTATCAGTGTCACGTCATTCCGCAAATGGCTTAAGAACGTGTTTAACCCGGCAACCAACGTGTTATTTACTACTTTATGTGATGTAAAATCACGTTTAAAACTCGTATATGTGACCTATCGTTTTTTCTGGACCTTTCTTGGTCCTTCAGGAGAATGCGTATATATAAAGTAGTCATTTACCCGCAGGTACTTTAAATTTAATAAATAAAAAACCAGAGTTGTGCTATTGCACATAAGAAAGCTGGAAATATCAAATAACTTACATGAATAGTAATTTTAATGGTAACAATTTATTCATGTCATCCATAGCATTTATTATTCATTAACACAAACTACAAGATTTGGATTTCGATGATGTTATTTTTATCATTTATAATAAATACATTATTAAAATAATAGTAGTAAATTTATATAATTTTGATCTTTTTAAATTGATAAACTATAAAAAATGGTGAAAGTAACGATAATATATTAGCGATACTTTGATCTCATTTTCAAGACCCGTATAAATTCGATCAATTCATTCCCATGATTCATTAGCCATGGATGGATCACCACATTTTCCTACAATTTAAAATTCCATGTGTTAATACTGTAAAAAATTTAGATAACACAAAAGTATAAACTATTTTGGATGTACTCACCTTTACTAAGCCTAGAACTTGCCTTTTTCAGCCATGTAATAATACCTGCTTCTATATTAAAATGTACTCTCTCCTTTTGAGTGAACGGGTTATGCTTCAAACAGGCTGCAAATAATTTAACATGGTTTTTGGTTTACATATTTCAGAAACGTTTTCATACATAACGGAATGAAATATGATTCAAGAATTAAATAGCAGATAATTACCAGAAAATATTGAAGAAAATTCCAAACTCTCAAACTTGAGCTTACTTCGCTGTCCTTTGTAGCTGTAGTTGATTGCTACATTATCAGTCATGAGTTCAGCCAACATACGATTGAGAATTTTGGTGCATATAGCTCCTCCAACAGAACTTAAATGACGAATCTAAGTTTTGGAATCACAACTCGTATTATCAATTGAAATTCATCTACTCGTTAGAAAATAGTAAATAGCTTACTTAGTAATATTACTAGCATACATACCAACTTTTTACGGTATTTTGAGTCCTCGATGCTTTGTCGACTTATTTTTTCCAAATCTTTAATGGAAGCAGCTGTTTTAAAATCTCCGTCCTCAAACTCAATCGAATCTACATCTACAAGTTCTGAAGCTGCAATGGTGTCCATTTTGTTACTTAATTCTGCAAGGGAAGCTTTAATGGAAACAATTTCTTCAACCATAAAGCGTTCGAAGCAAACTGCAAAAAAATATTGGAACTCACATAATAAAAGTACAATAAGGTGCTGAAAGTTTGTTTCTCTCTATAACATAATTCGTTTTCCAGGATAGTCATTTAATAATTGACAGACACACAATAATTGACAATATATGCAGTTTCACTGAATTTGAAAACCCCAAAGTGAAGTCATAATCCCGTTTTACAACAGCTACGGTTTCAACTGGGGACAGTATTTTTGTCCCGCCCTGTCCCGAAATATCGGGACAAAAAAACGTTTTCGATTTCGTCCTGAAATGGCGGGGGAAACATGTTCACACGTAACTATCCCGATCTCGTCACGGAAACATCGGGACGTCCCATCCCGATCGTAATTCAAGTCGAAATGCTCCAAATTTCACTATTTATATAAATGAACTTTCAGTTATAAGGAAAGCTTACTTTAAAAAGTATTAACATACAGAATAACAAATTTTTAACGGAACAAATCTCATACATATTCATTTTAGCTGCAATAGTGTACTGATACTAGATATTTTTTCTGTCCTTAACTATTTTCCCGTCCCGCTCGAAATTTTCGGGACAAAAAAGCTCGCCCCGATGCCGTCCTGAAATAATCTGGGAACAAAAATATTGTCCCGAAACTGTCCCTATCCCGTCCCGAAGACGTGAATGTCCCGAAAGGAAACCCTAATTGAGATGGTAACAATAAAATAGTCGTTTATCACATCGTCAACAAAGTTTATGATGACAAAATTCTGTAAAACAGCTAGATTCATATCACCCAAATAATTGAAATTCGATTCTGAATTTTAAAATTTAATCAATTGAAAAATGATTTCCCATTGGAAATATTTTTTCTGAGGAGAAGCTTCCAATTGTCTATATAAAGCGGGTCACTAGATAAACGTAATAAAACCATCTTTCAAACTTGTATGCACTCACATTGTGATGTTGTTGCTACTGCTTCAGCACCTGAGGGCTTAACTGTCAACTTATCGGCCGTAGATTGAGAATGAGGAGTTTGAAAATACTCGTCCTGAGCAACGTTATTTTCAGCAGACACCAGGTGAAATGTGAATGCAGTGTCTTCATCTTCAACTATACTGGGCGTGGGACTTGCTGAGACTTCCACATTCATAAATGTTGGTACAGTTGGAAGAGGAACACCAGGTGGTAGACCCAAATTCTCATTTCTGTGACTGGACAATTTCTTTTGTTTTTGCTGCAAATCCGGTTGGGGTGAAAAACGCGCCCTGCGTTTGGAAATTCGTTTTGAGTTGTCGCATTCACTCAAATCGGATGTATAAGTAGATTTAGAAAGATTTCGGCGCGCTAAATCGTAAGTGTCTAAATTTAGGAGCAACAAAAAAATTATGTAGTCGATGAGGATGCAAAATTTCCTACATGCATTTGCATTAGTACCCAAATAAAGTGTTCTGATCGGAAAATCGTCATAACATTCCGATTTGGCTCATTGAATGAATGTTGATAGTTAATGATTTTCTTTACAAAAGCGTTGTAGTGGTAAACTCGTAAACGCATCTAGATCATTTGTTTTTTAACGGCGATATAATATAGCGAAAATAAAAATCTAATTCTGCAAACGTTGCCATAAGTTTTCATGACTCGTTTGATTTTCCATTCCAACCAATTGTCTCTGGGAACCACCATTTTTTTAACAGAAGATGTTACCATTCCAGTTGATATGTACGGCGGCCATTTACATTTGTTGCCTGTTATCCATGAAAATGGCACCACTTCCACTTCTGTGTCCAGACCATTCTCAATGATGAATTCAACGATGCTAAACATGTTCCTAGCTCAACCTATTCAATAAACGCAAATGATACAATTTTACCATCAATTAAATAATTTTGCCGTTTAAGAAGTATATCAGTCAACAAAAATTCCTGGAGCTCGTTTTCAGGAATTATCACGTGAATGTTTAAAAGTGCAGATGGGCATGGTTAGTCATAAAAATTAGCTTCAGTTTTGCATAAAACTCCAAGTATAACTGTTTCATTCTTGCTCATAGAATGACAAATGTACTTAATTATAATTATTTGTCCATTAATTAGCTGGATACAATTGTCGGTTAAACTTGTAGATATATTTGTAAATTTTTCAAATGAAATGGTAGAATATGCGGGTTCCGTATATCCTTTTGGAAGTGATGAAATGCATTCAACTTTTTTCCTTATTAGAAGTTTCTTCAATTTTGATTATTCAATTGCTGCTCCACAAGTATTCTATGTACTTGCTGCAATTCATTGGATTGCTTTGACAGCAGCTTCTTTATTTTTCACAAACAGTTCTCAAACTTGTAGGCACTGAAGGTGTCTAATGGAGAATTCAAAAACTTAACGTCTTCAGGTAGATGAAGAATACTGTGTACATTAAATGATATATTCTCTAGGCCATATAAGCTTCCGAACGTTAGAACAAAATATTTTAAAAGGGACTTGGCGTAGTCATTAAATTTAATACACGTTTCTTTTTTTGCTTAAGATTGACACAGCTACGTGAAGGCAGAGAAAATGATTGTAATATTTTTCTGGCAAAATATTTTTCAAGACCACAGGACCAGAATAAAAAATAAAATGACGAAACTCGCTGGCTTTCCAATTCTTTACTTCGTCGAGCCCTCGTGGCTTACGATTAAAGCTTTTACTGCAAAATGGTCTGAGCTGAAAGAGTTTCCGTGAAATTTGTTGTACGCTGTAATTAGAGAGTTTAATGAATATTTCCACTCATCCACAAATTTGTAAGCTTCTGAACTACACCTAAACATACAGAGTGCATGAATTCAACAGGAAAACATTTAATAAGGTCAATTGGAAGTTCGGTTAGAATTGAATCTCCGGTGTGATGGTCGTCGTCAGATTGACAACGAAATTCTTCGTCAGTACGATTTCTGTTGTCCACTCCTTCAGAACAAACACGGTTTTTATAATAGTGACCTTCAATATGACATTTGCCACATGATGAATACCCCGTGTGATTCTTGGTACATTTTATATATGCTCTAGCTGGAGCATCACACACAAAACTTTGAACTATTACAGACATGTTGTAATTATTTACATTAAAGCCATTTTGGAGAATTATTTTGAGTTCGGACACAAACTCATTCAAATATTCTTTGGAACTGTTGGGCTTGCCTTTGCCTAACCACAATCCTGCAACAATTACTTGGGAATCCGCAAGTTCCAGTATGTGTACTACAATAGGCCAAAATTCTTTGTTGGAACTTTTCCAAATTGGCAGACCATCCACGTTGATTTGAATATTTATTCCTTTGGGAATTTCTGAAACACTTTTCAGGATTTGTTTGATTTGATTTTCAAGGCCTAAGTGGATGTAAAACCCTGGTTTTATATTTCTAACAATGGTAACACGGGGGTTCCTAGTAATGAGCGATAATCGTTTGGCAATCTTTTGTAAAACTTACTTTTATTTAGTATGGAAAGTAAATCATTAATTGACCCCTTCCCAACATTAAATTTCACAGCCCAGCCAGATAAATCCGATTGTATATTTCCTGGGTCGTCTGTATCACTGTCAACTGTATCACTACCTGTTTCGTTATTGATTTTGGAATTATTAACATTTATCTGTTTTCTTGGACAATTAACTTTGGTGTAATGTTTGAGATTCGTTGGATTATCTATGATATGATCACTGCACTGCAAATCACTGCACTGCAAATTTATAGGTTAATTTAAGTGGCTGTTATATAAACAATTTCGAGAACTGACCTGTTATCGTCTCCAGATTGATCCTGTTTAATTTTCTTCCAAATTGTTTCACTTTTCTTTTTAATTAAACGCCTCTTATGTGTGTAACTAAAGCCCTGAAGTGAGTTCGTTCCAGCAGGTCAAATCTAGCACTGTGGCGCTGAAGAGTCATTCGATATAATAGATAATACTCATTGGCAGGCGTGTCAACGTACGTATAAAATACGTTTTTATTCATTGTTTAATTGACACACGTTACAGTATGAGTACAGCTCATAAATGGATGCCCCAAATCGATTTTTTGACGTGTTTTAAACGAGTACCACTTTTGTGACGCTAATGCTGAAAAACCAACGAGTAAAAACACGTCCTGTGCTTACTGGGTAGTTTCCCCCGCAGGTCTTTAAGTATCAGTTTAAGAGCTGAAAAAACGCGTTCAACTGATACTTGAACTTCAACACCACAAGTTTTCTTTCGGCCCATTTTTAGTTACCTAAAAAATCTTCAGTATCAACGATTTAAATTACTTGTAGGACAAACAATAAATTTGAGCACAACCGTTAAAAGCCTGTGACAAGTGCTAATAAGTGGACTCTATTTTACGTAGAATGCGAAAGCATGTTCATTTCGGATGAAGAAAACGTTCGCCGATCCTTGTTGATTAACTTTATAATTATTATTTCTGTAAAAATTTGCTACAATTTTAAATTTATATTTAATTATGTATACTTGATGAAATATACCATTGAAAACAATACTTTATTTTAATCGGAATTCAGTACAAAATATTTGAATGCCAATTCCGAATCCAAAAAAATTTTTGAATGCGATTTTGAATTAAAATACTCCCTGCGAATTATTTGGAACTCCAATATGAACTAAAATATGCAAATTTGTGAATATAATTCCGATTCCGATGCCGATTCCCATTATTGCTCGTGTTACACGGATCATATACATATAAAATTCATACTGTTCCGATAAATTGTGCTAAACGATCCAACGACGAAACATTTTGTAGTGATAACAGTGTAGTTGCTTTTGCTAAATGCGGAAGCAAATTGCGATTGCATAAATGTGTCATTATTAGGTATTAATTTCCTGTTGGGATTTTACACTGCATTCAAATTCAAAAGTGTACACATTCATCTCAATGAATGTTTGAAGTTTCGATTTAAATTGTACGGAGACTTAATGATACAAATACGATAGATACCATCAACAATCCGAACTGAGATAAATTCCCAGCTTTTATTTCAATGCAAGGCAACTTATAAAGCGTATCTCATTCCAACCACACTAGCAAATCCTAATTCAAGGATACTTCACTTACTATATAGCTATTTTAATAGCTCAGTATAAACTCACCAGCAAAATATAATTGAAAGACAATAATTCACGGGCTAAATTTTAGCGATGCAGATTCTGATAGCAATCCTTATTGCTGCTGCAGCTTCAAAAGTTCAAGTAAGTTTGAAGTTCATGTCAGAAAATCTATTTCAATTATAAACTCCACATTTTATAATTTTTTTCAAATTAGAGCACCTGAAAAACTTCGACAGTAATTTCGGGATGTACAGTGTATATATGTATGTACGTCATATCAGTTTCCCAGAATTCCCGGTATAAATAAGTAAATGGCGAATAGATAAATTCCAACTCCCATTAAACTAGTGCAAAATGACCATAAGGATTGTCTTTAAAGTTTCAATTATTTACTTGCTTCAATAATAGTGCTAGTCTTTGGGCCATAAATGCTATAGATTTTCCAGGACCTTAAAAAACATTTTTGTGGCTTCAATGAAGAGCTTAAAATGCTGTGCTGGTAGAATGGATGATAGTTTGGATATTGTTTATTTTAGTAGATAATCCTGAATAACAGTAATAAAGGCCAGAAGTGGTGCAAATAGTTTTGATTTGTGTGAAAATGTATTCTGGCTTTGACGACTGAAATTATCCTGTTTATGTTTTCCCATTTGGGTCCCCATTGCTGCATTGATGTCAGTAGCTAGTTCTATCATCAGTTCTTTGTAATCACAGTAATTTTGAAGCCATTTAATCCTTTTTAAATTTCAGAGTACTGGCTTTGTGTGCTCAAAATTTCCACTACTTTCCAATTTGTATAGCTCAGCCCTGGAAATTTCCAGTTGGAATATAACATTGGAGGAAACAAAAACTAGCACGGATAGAACCTTACTTCAACAGATGGCAGACTATATTACTAGTTTTAAGAACAAATATGAACTTACGAAGAACGAAGTTGATTGCAAACCTATTTTATGCAAACTGAGGTATCAATTGTTGCCCAATTACATTGATGCTGGGAAAATTGAGTCATTCATACCCCAGGAATATCGTGTGGTACTTGAAGATTACTTAGAACAACTAGGTCGAGGTGTTTTCAACCTGAGTTCCGCATACTGTCAAGCAGCTGGTAAAAAAATACAGGAGATCGTAGACCTTGCTAGCCTTTTGAAGGACAAATTAGCTGAAATCCATGCAGATGTTTCGGATTTTAATTACTTCGACATGACTGACATTATCAATGAACTTAACGCGGAGATAATTCGCAAATTTGACGGGGCTGATAAATTCAAATGCCGATACTTGAATCTTCGGAATACACGATGCATCGACCATCATTTTCTTAGTTCGTACTATTTCGAACTACTTCCACAAGCTTTGCAGAACCAATTAAATTATTTCGTGGAGAATTGCACCAAAATTAAACATGAGTTGGAATCCATGAAGGGACCTGGAATAGGTTGCTAATCAAGACAACTTTTTTTTCGCAAAATATTATCTAACATTTACAAAAGTTCAATAGTTCATCACGACTTTTACCAAAGTTCAAATGAAACAAATTCTTACATTCATGAATGTATTGAAAGTTTAATTAATGGCACACATGAAATTTTGGTAAGTTATGAAAATTAGATATAATCGTTGAAATAGATTACGGGTCGGGTCACAGCGCTCGATTGTGCATATCTGTAGATACGAGAATGTCTGTTGTTGTTCTAGCGATATATTTTTCACGCTGAATCGATGATTCAATTTCCTTACAGAAATTTCTTGTACCTCATTTTCGTAATTTTGAGAATTTACTTGCCAAAGTTGTATGAAATAATAACAATAGATAATTGTTCTTTCTCATTAGTAATACTATACTGTGTTTGGATGATATGGGCGCCACCCAAAAAGAATTCGTAGTAAATTTAAATCTGAATCTAAATCTGTCTGAAATAATCATAAAATGTCCTTTGGGTAGAAACCGCAAATAATCATAGTTTACATTTACGCCGGAAATCCTTTCAAGTATTCAAAGATTCCCAGGTGTATTTCTGCAGAGCTAGAAATGACATCACAGTTCATTTTATATGCATAAATGCTTATACAGCTGTAGAAAGTTAAAGTGTGGCCATTCAGTTTCTGCAACAGAGGAATTTTTATGGGCGGCGTAGACGTCCCAAGTAAGATTATCGATGTCCGTCCCTACGTTCATTCCCACGATAACTCAAAAACTAGAGAACCAATTACGTCGAAATGTTTTTTTGGCATTACTTATGTCCACAGGTAGGCTGAGTTCTTATTTGGTTGAAATCAGTTGTATAATTTTGTAGAAAAGAAATCTTGAAATTTTTAAATTTCAATTACATCACAGATATTTCAATCACTACTGGGCCGATTTCGATGAAATCTTTCCTGGACATTACCTATGTCAACATGTATCCTTGGTTCTTATTTGGTTGAAATCGGTTGGACAGTTTCTGATACAAAATGCTTGAAATTTCAAACTTTCAATTAAATAACGGTTATTTCAAGCACTACTAGACCGATTTCGATGAAATGTTTTCACCTACAGATTACATACCAAGGACTCCAGTAATGAGCTGCAAATGTACAATGAGTGCGAGTGTAAATGAAGCACAAAACACAGTGTACAGTAGTTGTAGCGTTGGCGTTTATTTATTATTTTTACACGTGTATTAGGAGTTCAGTGTGAGGGGTTGTGTAGAAATTCTACGAGGATTGCTTATATAAATACAAAATCATGGGTTTATGGTATGAATATATGGTTTCGCTTTGACTCTAAAAACGTAACTTAAAAGTTTGTGGCCTCCAAAACTCAAAATAGCCTAGACCAACTAGATCCACCCATTCACATTACTTCCAAGTCACTAGCAACTGTGACAATTCATTCGGATTGTCTTGGAGAAACAACAGTGTGTATAGTAAAATTTTTACACGTACACGGTAACCCGCGAATTCTTATTCCGAACTCAATAAACAAATATTATGCACATCACCTCCACCTTACTACCAAATCGGGTTTACCCCGGAGGAGCATTTACGTCGCCCCTTCGCGCAAGCAGTAAATTAATGCTGGCGTTAATGTTATAAAATCGAATATTAATGACTTGCACCAAAATGATAAGTGGCGCAATGATATTTGATGGCTCCTACCGGTTCGCATTGTCACAAAATTATAAGGAATTTATGTGGGGGCATTAGTACTTCGGATAGAGTCTCTTTATTATGAAGTGTTTAACTTTCACAGTATTTTTTCCAAGTCGAGCAGATGACTCGATCAGCGCCAAAATCAATAAGGCCTTGACTCAATTATTGAGTTTTGAATAACGTACAAAAATGATGCTCAGTGATCAGGGCATAGATAGGCGTTTTTCTCCCCCTCTGCCTCTTTGTGCGAGGGATAGAATATAGCCTGCTCGCACTCTCCCTCGTCATCAATCGAGCAACACGTTACGGGTTGTCCTCGTCCTCGCCCTCGTGAGGGGCTACTTTTAAAATACAACCCTCTCCCTCGCACTCATGAGGGCCCTCGTTATTTTATATTACGCGTAAATAACCCCCCCCCCCTACAATTTCCTAAAATACCTGTGCCTTCAAATAACTTTTTCGCGGACACCTGGTTAAAATATGACAACTTCAATATGTATCAGCATTCCCCCCAGTTCTGAACGTACGGAACTTTTGGTTAGCTTATAAAGTTTACAAAATTTCCTACAACCTAGCGTTCAAAAGAAATTTTAAAAAACTTGTTGAAATAAACTACTGTATTCAAAATAGTGCCCTTTATTGGTGCAGGTTTTACACAGGTATTTGGGTACAGGTACATATTAGGTTTCGTGGTTGACATAACTGTAAAAAGTATAAAAAACTTGAAAAATTTACAATGTTTTGTCCTGAACATTACGTAAAAACAAGTTTAAAATTCCAATTCATCGGTAAAAAGTGCCTATCATCCTTATATTTTAATTGTCGGCAAAATGGACAACATTCATTAGTCAAACTACAATAGTTTGTTATAAAAGACATTTTTGTTGGTCTTTGACAATAATTCTTCATTATAATCGATTCATTAGCTCCGAAAATGACTACTATTGATCAAAGCTGTTTTCTACGTCTCCGGATAATAAAGATTAGTCACAAATAGGTTCCATAACCTCAGACCAGTAATATTCAATAGTAGGGTCTGAAACAGCATTAATCAAATATAAACCCAGGTGCCCTTGTTTACAAATGATATTGTCTCCCCGACACCCTAAAATGATTTTTTTTTCTGGATTTTAATATGAGAAATTTTCATCTAAACAAGATGACCTTTTACTTTTAAAAATTCAAACTGGGATTTTTGCGCAGGGCCATAAACCTTGTACCGGGTGTGGAAAAAGTTCCAAACACCCGACTAATCAAAACTGGGAATTCTCCGACTCAATCACGAAATTTCCCGACTACCATTTTCCAAATTAAAAAAAAAAAATCCGACTTCGTCGATTTTTTCCGACGACCCCGCCACCCAAATTTCCAAAAAGTTTCCGACTGCTTCTATTTTTCCCGACGACCCCACCACCCAAATTTCAACAAAATTTCCAAATGCGTCGATTTTTCCCGACGACCTTGCCAGGGAAAATTCCAAAAAATTTCCGACTTTCCCGGTATCTAAAATTCCCGACTATGACGGGTCACTTCCCCGACTAACCGGGTTCGCAGGTTAGGGAACTTTTCCCAGACCAGCCATGTACCTAAAGACGCTATGTAGTTGGTCTTGCTACAGAACAATATATGTATGATTTTCGCATAACGATTCAGGTAAGAGAAGGTCATGAGGGCTTACATAAGCATGAGATCGGTTCGGTTTAACGCGGTTATCCGACGATCGGTTAACCGAAACCGACGGTTCGGTTAGAAAAGTCGTAACTGAATTGAAATAACCGAACGGTTCGGATACGTCAATGCCTAACCGGATATCGGTTTCGGATCGGTTCGGTTTTAAATATGAATTTATCCGATCGGTTCGGATTAAGTAAATGTAACCGATCGGTTAAACCGACGGATAACCGATTTTGAATTTCGCTCCTAAAAGTTTTAAGAAATCGTAATCGAGAACGGCTGTAGCATGAAGTTCTCGAGGCAAACGATAGTTTCATTATGTATCTGTAATATATGTAAAAAGCACAACGCATGGACCACGAGTACGCTTACATTTGTTCACCACATCGCAATTATTTCAAACAGCATTATCTAATTTTTAGCTTAAATTAAATAACTGCATTAATACTACAACTAATATGCCATCAAACCTCCGACTCCGTAATAAGGACACAAACTACCGGGAGCAATGAGCAAAAGATGAAAAGTGAGGTTTGGGACCATTTGGTCTTACTGGAGATTTTTGGTTGTCATTTGAAGTTAAATAATAGGTCGAATTTGATAAAAATTAGTGTAATAACTGTTTTAATATTGAACGAAATTTTTTTGAAACAAAGATTTTCAGAAAAGGTTCTAATAAATATTTATCTATTTCGAATGAAGTTTTCACTGGTAAAATGTGCAATATTGCTTCGATTATTCGGAAAACCGACAAACGGTTCGGTTATGAAAATCATCCGAACCGATGTATGGCGGTTCGGTTCCGGATAGGAGAATTTTTTTATCCGAACAAAACGGTTCGGTTCGGATTTTGACAAAAAATTAACCGAAAACTTCGGTTCGGTTACGGTTCGGATTTGTGTTTAATCCGAACCGATCTCATGCTTAGGCTTACATGTGTACTCTGCCTCCCCCTCTTTCGTTCACATCGTATTCATAGGTCCTCTCCCTCATGTTCATGAGGGCGCCTAAAATCAACGTGTACTCGCCATCACCCTCGCAGTTTGTGAGGGCGAGGACGAGGGAGAGGGTGAGGCATCCCTCAATCGCTCGTGAGGGTGCCCATGTATGACTCAATACTCAAGACTGAATCACATTATTTGCTAGAGCAGCGTCCTATTTTACTAATGTTCGTACGTCCCTGACGATTGCTCGGAAACTACCCAACGGATTTTAACCAAACTTCACTAATTAAAAATGAGTTGGAATCCATGAATGGACCTGAAATAGAGTGCTCTTTTTTTGAAGAATCAAAACAAAATAACAATAATAAAATTATTTTGCTATTCGAGATTCGTTGGTGCCGTTCATTACTTGTTGTACCAGTTTAAATAAAACATAAATTCTCAAATTCATAAATGGATTGAAACTATTTCATGATAAATATCGAATTATGGAACAAAATTAGATACAATTGTTGAAACAGGAACGCTAAAGAGGAGATCAAGCGGACACCAGGTATTCTTAAGAATGTCTTTCATAATCGTAAACGAACCTTCCAAGATATCTTCATGATAGATGATTTTGGTGTGGGTTATTTCTTCGCGATTTCTTAATGAAAACTTTGTGCTAGCTGGGAAACCATGTTATGAACTTCTAATAAAAGTTGAATCAGGACTCTTTAATACATTTATGTTTAACAATGTATATTATGTATGAATATGAGTATATACGAAAACTAAAAGACGGAGAAAGATTACTTTGTTGGGTTGCAATTTATCTGTATGGAATCAGAAATCCTCAGGAGTGAAACAAATGTTGCTCCAGTATTAAATTTCGAATTCTTTAGCGCATTTGCAGGAAAACTTCCTCTGCCCATAAATATACCCGTCAGTCAAGTTAGCCCGAGTTAAATTCCAGCCTGAGTTAATCATATACATCATTCAAATACATACCCATGAGTTTCCCTATGCACTAAAACACGCGTACAGAGTAACTTGGAAAACCCCTCGAAGATTTGAACAAAGTAATCCTTTAGCCGTTCCGACTTGTTGTTTCATTGTGTTGACTTTTTGTAATTAGGTAATTATTAATAATTCGAACTGCTAGCAACTAGAACTACATTTGTTGCTCGATAACACCTGGGGAATTCCTACGATGTGAGTTTACTTTAATGTTTACACTAATTTTAATGATGATGTGTCTCCACGTCTTGAAAAAGATGTTAGGAGCGGCTTTAGACACAATAAACGCTACGTGCATATGCAGGCCACGTCAAATTGTTTTCTAGTCAAGGGCGTAATCACATGTCATGGGCAACCAAACATTTTCAACTAGGTCCATATCCACATCAAGTAAATATTTTCCTAGTCCAGGGCGGAACTAAATGTCATAAGCAACTAATCTTCGGATTCAAAAACCTTTCGCGAAAAAAACAACTTGTGCATAATTTTTTGCTTTTAATATATTCTCATTTCATGGTCGATCCTTTCTGTAATCATGAATATAGTTAGCACTTCCACAAATTTAAGTTTCTAAAAAAAATTCAATGTCTAAACTCGGGGGTAAATGAGGGAAGTCCAGGATTTATTTCTAACCCGGGTGGCCGGATTCATATCTGAATTTAAAATCAAATTCTCCGTGGTCAATTCCTTCTGCCTTCATCAATTTTATTTGAATTTGGACAAATCCGAATTTTTTAAAAATCTTTGAAAATTTAAAACCAGGCGAAAATAAGGGCACCCCCAGTTTTATTTCTAACCCGGTTGGCCGGAATCAATTCTGACCTCAGAATCAAATTCTCCGTGGTCCATTTCCTCTGCCTTCATCAATTTAATTTGAATTTGGACAAATCCGAATTTTTTAAAAATCTTTGAAAATTTAAAACCACGCGAAAATAAAGGCACCCCCAGTTTTATTTCTAACCCGGCTGGCCGGATTCAAATCTAACATTAGAATCAAATTCTCCGTGGTCGATTACTTCTACCTTCATCAATTTTATTTAAATTTGGACAAATCCGAATTTTTTAAAAATCTTTGAAAATTTAAAACCAGGCGAAAATAAGGGCACCCCCAGTTTTATTTCTAACTCGGCTGGCCGGATTCAAATCTGACATTAGAATCAAATTCTCCGTGGACGATTACTTCTACCTTCATCAATTTTATTTGAATTTGGACGAATCCGAATTTTTTAAAAATCTTTGAAAATTTAAAACCACGCGAAAATAAGGGCACCCCCAGTTTTATTTCTAACCCGGTTGGCCGGAATCAATTCTGACCTCAGAATCAAATTCTCCGTGGTCAATTTCTTCTGCCTTCATCAATTTTATTTGAATTTGGACAAATCCGAATTTTTTAAAAATCTTTGAAATTTTAAAACCCCGCGAAAATAAGGGCACCCCCAGTTTTATTTCTAACCCGGTTGGCCGGAATCAATTCTGACCTCAGAATCAAATTCTCCGTGGTCCATTTCCTCTGCCTTCATCAATTTTATTTGAATTTGGACAAATCGGAATTTTTTAAAAATCTTTGAAGTTTTAAAACCACGCAAACATAAGGGCACCCCCTGTTTTATTTCTAACCCGGCTGGCCGGATTCAAATCTAACATTAGAATCAAATTCTCCGTGATCGATTACTTCTACCTTCATCAATTTTATTTGAATTTGGACAAATCCGAATTCTTTAAAAATCTTTGAAAATTTAAAACCACGCGAAAATAAGGGCACCCCCAGTTATATTTCTAACTCGGCTGGCCGGATTCAAATCTGACATTAGAATCAAATTCTCCGTGGTCGATTACTTCTACCTTCATCAATTTTATTTGAATTTGGACAAATCCGAATTTTTTAAAAATCTTTGAAAATTTAAAACCACGCGAAAATAAGGGCACCCCCAGTTTTATTTCTAACCCGGTTGGCCGGAATCAATTCTGACCTCAGAATCAAATTCTCCGTGGTCAATTTCTTCTGCCTTCATCAATTTTATTTGAATTTGGACAAATCCGAATTTTTTAAAAATCTTTGAAAATTTCAAACCAGGCGAAAATAAGGGCACCCCCAGTTTTATTTCTAACCCGGTTGGCCGGAATCAATTCTGACCTCAGAATCAAATTCTCCGTGGTCCATTTCCTCTGCCTTCATCAATTTTATTTGAATTTGGACAAATCCGAATTTTTTAAAAATCTTTGAAAATTTAAAACCAGGCGAAAATAAGGGCACCCCCAGTTATATTTCTAACTCGGCTGGCCGGATTCAAATCTGACATTAGAATCAAATTCTCCGTGATCGATTACTTCTACCTTCATCATATTTATTTGAATTTGGACAAATCCGAATTTTTTAAAAATCTTTGAAATTTTAAAACCACGCGAAAATAAGGGCACCCCCAGTTATATTTCTAACTCGGCTGGCCGGATTCAAATCTGACATTAGAATCAAATTCTCCGTGGACGATTACTTCTACCTTCATCAATTTTATTTGAATTTGGACAAATCCGAATTTTTTAAAAATCTTTGAAAATTTAAAACCACGCGAAAATAAGGGCACCCCCAGTTTTATTTCTAACCCGGCTGGCCGGAATCAATTCTGACATTACAATCAAATTCTCCGTGGTCGATTACTTCTACCTTCATCAATTTTATTTGAATTTGGACAAATCCGAATTTTTTAAAAATCTTTGAAGTTTTAAAACCACGCAAAAATAAGGGCACCCCCAGTTTTATTTCTAACCCGGTTGGCCGGAATCAATTCTGACCTCAGAATCAAATTCTCCGTGGTCGATTACTTCTACCTTCATCAATTTTATTTGAATTTGGACAAATCCGAATTTTTTAAAAATCTTTGAAGTTTTAAAACCACGCAAAAATAAGGGCACCCCCAGTTTTATTTCTAACCCGGCTGGCCGGATTCAAATCTGACATTAGAATCAAATTCTCCGTGATCGATTACTTCTACCTTCATCAATTTTATTTGAATTTGGACAAATCCGAATTTTTTAAAAATCTTTGAAAATTTAAAACCACGCGAAAATAAGGGCACCCCCAGTTATATTTCTAACTCGGCTGGCCGGATTCAAATCTGACATTAGAATCAAATTCTCCGTGGACGATTACTTCTACCTTCATCAATTTTATTTGAATTTGGACGAATCCGAATTTTTTAAAAATCTTTGAAAATTTAAAACCACGCGAAAATAAGGGCACCCCCAGTTTTATTTCTAACCCGGTTGGCCGGAATCAATTCTGACCTCAGAATCAAATTCTCCGTGGTCAATTGCTTCTGCCTTCATCAATTTTATTTGAATTTGGACAAATCCGAATTTTTTAAAAATCTTTGAAATTTTAAAACCCCGCGAAAATAAGGGCACCCCCAGTTTTATTTCTAACCCGGTTGGCCGGAATCAATTCTGACCTCAGAATCAAACTCTCCGTGGTCAATTTCTTCTGCCTTCATCAATTTTATTTGAATTTGGACAAATCCGAATTTTTTAAATATCTTTGAAAATTTAAAACCAGGCGAAAATAAGGGCACCCCCAGTTTTATTTCTAACCCGGTTGGCCGGAATCAATTCTGACCTCAGAATCAAATTCTCCGTGGTCAATTTCTTCTGCCTTCATCAATTTTATTTGAATTTGGACAAATCCGAATTTTTTAAATATCTTTGAAAATTTAAAACCAGGCGAAAATAAGGGCACCCCCAGTTTTATTTCTAACCCGGTTGGCCGGAATCAATTCTGACCTCAGAATCAAATTCTCCGTGGTCCATTTCCTCTGCCTTCATCAATTTTATTTGAATTTGGACAAATCCGAATTTTTTAAAAATCTTTGAAAATTTAAAACCACGCGAAAATAAGGGCACCCCCAGTTTTATTTCTAACCCGGTTGGCCGGAATCAATTCTGACCTCAGAATCAAATTCTCCGTGGTCGATTACTTCTACCTTCATCAATTTTATTTGAATTTGGACAAATCGGAATTTTTTAAAAATCTTTGAAGTTTTAAAACCACGCAAAAATAAGGGCACCCCCAGTTTTATTTCTAACCCGGCTGGCCGGAATCAAATCTAACATTAGAATCAAATTTTCCGTGATCGATTACTTCTACCTTCATCAATTTTATTTGAATTTGGACAAATCCGAATTTTTTAAAAATCTTTGAAAATTTAAAACCACGCGAAAATAAGGGCACCCCCAGTTTTATTTCTAACCCGGTTGGCCGGAATCAATTCTGACCTCAGAATCAAATTCTCCGTGGTCAATTTCCTCTGCCTTCATTAATTTTATTTGAATTTGGACAAATCCGAATTTTTTAAAAATCTTTGAAATTTTAAAACCCCGCGAAAATAAGGGCACCCCCAGTTTTATTTCTAACCCGGTTGGCCGGAATCAATTCTGACCTCAGAATCAAATTCTCCGTGGTCAATTTCTTCTGCCTTCATCAATTTTATTTGAATTTGGACAAATCCGAATTTTTTAAATATCTTTGAAAATTTAAAACCAGGCGAAAATAAGGGCACCCCCAGTTTTATTTCTAACCCGGTTGGCCGGAATCAATTCTGACCTCAGAATCAAATTCTCCGTGGTCAATTTCTTCTGCCTTCATCAATTTTATTTGAATTTGGACAAATCCGAATTTTTTAAATATCTTTGAAAATTTAAAACCAGGCGAAAATAAGGGCACCCCCAGTTATATTTCTAACTCGGCTGGCCGGATTCAAATCTGACATTAGAATCAAATTCTCCGTGGACGATTACTTCTACCTTCATCAATTTTATTTGAATTTGGACAAATCCGAATTTTTTAAAAATCTTTGAAAATTTAAAACCACGCGAAAATAAGGGCACCCCCAGTTTTATTTCTAACCCGGCTGGCCGGAATCAATTCTGACATTACAATCAAATTCTCCGTGGTCGATTACTTCTACCTTCATCAATTTTATTTGAATTTGGACAAATCCGAATTTTTTAAAAATCTTTGAAAATTTAAAACCACGCGAAAATAAGGGCACCCCCAGTTTTATTTCTAACCCGGTTGGCCGGAATCAATTCTGACCTCAGAATCAAATTCTCCGTGGTCAATTTCCTCTGCCTTCATTAATTTTATTTGAATTTGGACAAATCCGAATTTTTTAAAAATCTTTGAAAATTTAAAACCCCGCGAAAATAAGGGCACCCCCAGTTTTATTTCTATCCCGGTTGGCCGGAATCAATTCTGACCTCAGAATCAAATTCGCCGTCGGATCCTTTTGCCTGCGTCAATTTTTTTTTAATTTGGTAGATGGCGAACGTCGACAAAACTGGGGACATCAGTTTAGGTCTAGTGAAACGTGGGAAATTCTATCGTAAAGGTGCCAAATGGAGCAGGTGTACCGCTTCGGAAATAGCATCTGTTATGAGCAAGATTTGTAATAACGCTGATGGTTGGCAATCTGCTGGTTACTACCGAAAATCAGATCTATGGGGACAGTTGGTTGCTGAGTTTTACCCAAAGCAGCTCGAGAGGGATCGGAAGTTTTTGTCAAGTTGGTATCTTAGGAAGCATTCCGCTTTAAAAGTGAGTATTTCAGCTATTGTTCTTTAGAAAAGAGTGAGATACATTTCGTATGTTTTGTTTGCAGGCTACATTTTTGGGTTTACGCGGTACTCCCGTAGTGTGCTTGGATCCACCTCCCGCATGTTCTACGCCCAACGCCAGCAGATCCATTTACTGCATTTGTCAAGGATCTTCGTCTGGGGACATGGTGGAATGTGGAAAGTGTAAGGAATGGTACCATTGTTTGTGCATTCGAGTAAATAGGAAGACAGTTGCAAAAGACGGCAACTACGAATGCCCCAGGTGTAAAGGAAATTCGTGGATCCGTTATCCCTCCATATTTTTACAAACGTTTCGTGGTAAGTGTCGACGATTTCCGCAATTTGTTTCGAGATCGGTATAAATAAGTGAACTGTGTTGCCTTGACATGGTTGTGTAGGTGTAAGGGCAAATATCAGCTCAATTACAATGGACCAAGACGACGATAATCACTCAGTTAAATCCGACGATGGCCAAGAACAAAACGCACGCACGTTGGCTATAAATATTCCGTCTCCAGTCTCAGATGTAAGCCAAACAAGCAACAATCGGGAAATACATTCAAGTTTCTGGACATCTGCGGGAGACTTTAATCTCAGCCGCAGACCACTGAAAGGTCAACATCATGTAACACGTAACTTCTATATTTTTAGGAAATCGATTCCACATAAATGTTTCTGTTTGCAGATATGGGTTTGCAGGCTGCCCTGGCAAGTACAAGGACAGAAAATGTCGAAAGCGGCGACAAACTTACTTCCACGCACAAAGACTTGGGTTTAGAGTTCGTATGTGAAAAACCGCCTTCTACGCCTAACAGAAACATACATGAGATTCAAACAGATAATGACCAGATGGATATTGCACAGGTTGTTGAAGACGAGAACGCAGGTTTTGATGATTTCGGCACCAAATATACAGGTAATGATTCTGGTTTCTTTCAATTGATAACATTTTGACATCTAACTGCAGACTGTTTCATAGACCACGGTGACTCAGTACAAGTCGAGACTAGCAACACAACAGTGCTTATCCCGAAAACGTTCCAGTTTACTGTCAAGAAAAAGGTTTGGGACAGCTATGTTGAGACGCGAAATCGCCATGGCAAAATAACATTTGGTATGCGTCCAGGTTGGCTGGACGTGATATTAAGGAGGAAATTTAACAAGGTCAATCCATGCTGTGTCCCTAACTGCAAACGGCAGGATGTTTCCACCGGGAAAAGAGGCCACTTGTACGTTTTAGATGGATACTGTACACATAAACCACACTGCTGGGAGACTATACGGATCACTGGGAATTTTAATGCCGACAAATCAAAAGTACTCTTTAAAGTCGTGTAAGTGTATAAGCAAATTTGAATTTATAATGTAGGTTGAAGGTAAGTTGTAAATCAGTTGATATATTCGTAGCTGTACGGGCACTATTAACCACCAGCCGCTAAGAGTTTGCAGCAATAAATTGCAAGCCGAGAATCGAGCAGCATTTAAGGAACATTTGCGTTATAGACATGCAGATGCAGTGGCAACGGAAATGGCAAACAAAGCTGATGATTTAGCTCAAAGATGCGGCAATTTTACAGCAGTTCCGCGCGGACAAGTACTGCGACAAGCAAGGCATGAGGTAAAGCGTACATGCATTCCATTATTTCGATTAAATAAATACATATGCATTTGCTTTCAGATGCTTAAAGAACGAGATACTGATAGTCTGCCCACTGTGGACCTGCATCGACGGATTTATACGGACAGAAGTTTAGCTGAGTTTGTCATTGGGTATAGCATTAAACCTTTGCACGTTGTTATGATGACCACAAGAGAAATGGATGTTTTAAAGACATTTAAGCAACGCAAACAACACACCGTTATTCACTTGGATGCAACCGGAGGAGTTGTTCGACATCTTACTGAGAATTTGGGGGATAGTCAAATATTGATGTATGCATTGGTCATTGCCAACCCAGCTGACAAATCAAACTCGATAGCAGTTTGTGAATTCTTAAGTAATTCGCAGAATACAGACTCCATCGGCCAGGGTTTGGCCGTATTTCGTACTACGTAAGATTGTAACAATTTATTACTAATGTTTTTCATCTTTATTATTTACTTCCTACGGATCACTTGCAGGGTCGACTCGTACTTCAAAACTGGACCATCTGGGTGGATGAAACGCATAGAAACAGACTTTAGTTTAGCCACCATAGCAGCAGTTATTCACACGTTCTGGAATGGTCATAGTACATCCTCATATCTTAACCTATGTTGGGAAGAACTTTTCAAGGTCCGGAAACCTTCAGAAATAAATCACCATGTTTGCCGTATGCACATAATCCAAGCTATTGTCGCTAAACTGGAAGAATGTTACGTAGAAAAGGAAGACGAGCGTGTGAAAATCATAAAGAAGTTGTTTAACCGTTATCAGTATTCTTACGATATCCACACGGCTAACTACTACGTTCGCAAGATATTCGTTCTATGTCTATCACCAACCGATGTTCCCAGTGTTACACAGGTGCTATCGACTCTTCAATCCGCTCCACCAAAATTGCTACAACTTGGTAACATCTTTACTTGATAATTTGTATTACAAATCGACCCAACATCATGTGTGTCTGCATTTAAAAACTATACGTACTAATGTTTCACAGAATACGAAATAGTGCATCAAAACTATCTAGTACAACATCTTTCGGATACTACGTTATGTCGTGGAACATCGTTTGGACGATTCTATCACGATTTGCGGACTATCGTTATAAGTTCACTGGCACAAGACCAAGTAGAATGTTTTTTATCGCCAAACAGGTTTTACAATGAAAGCTTTGTCACTTACTTGTGCACGCACATGTTACCGTATACACCAATGCTCACTCATATTATGTTCGAATTGCGTGGAGATCACCGCCATAACGACACACAAGAACCTGTCGAAAATTGGAACAAGGTTGTAAAAAGGCACGAACAGTGTAAGGATGGTAAACTGACATTAGCCAGATACGTTCATGAAGCCAAAAATGTTATTGAAGGTATCATGTGTTGTATTTTCTGTAATATCACATTACTGGTTGTCCGAAATGAGTTGATCAAGAAGTAAAGACATATTGGTTTACAGGGCGGTGCACAAGGTTCCTGGCGGATTACACTCGTTACTTAGGACAACTTGAGGGAATAAATAAGCAACGAAAACCCGGAAGACGTAGGAAGAATGTAACCCCGACAGTGTCCACATACCAGACTTGCGAAAATCCTGCGAACGTGTCTTTCCTTCCCTTACAGGAAAGCTCATGTGTTCTCACAGAATCCTGGAAGAAGAAAGGCAAACATGTACCTAAAGTTAAATTGGTGGCATCGATTTTCGACACTTTGCCATTTATTCCGTGAGTTAATATTAATTGTATTCTTACGTATTCTGGAGTTTGAAACCGGTTGCTTTTGTTACAGTTGGGGTTCCAGAGCTCGAGATGATGGTGCATTTCTTTTTGTCAACACTTGTTCTTTCGATAATATCATGACTATGACGCTTTATCTGTACGAGACTGACACATACTTTCATAAGTTTATTTCCAATGGTTCAGCAAGCAGGATATTAGTTGTTGATGCCCTTCAGTGTTTGAGAGAGGGATTTCAAAATCTTGCAAAACAGAAATGGTTATCTCTGACTGATCGGGAATTACAAAGTAAACCTGCTTTGAATGACATGTGGAATGGTGAGGAGGAATACGGACTCGCTGCTCTCCATGGGCTGTTTGAAGACTATTTGCAAGTGACTTCTTGTAGTACATGTGTGTACGAGACATTCAGAAGGTGTATTCATTATTACTACACTTTTAACATGAATAATAATTGATATACGGTCACTACATCGACTATTAGAACAAATGTCGAATTATGAAATACGATAATTAAATGTATTTGATTTGCAGTTTTCCTATAACTGCCTTATGTGGTTCCAGCATTGAACTTATTCTACACAGATTAAACGCAACAACAACGTTTCTAGGTTCTGTATGTCGAAGTTGTCACAAGGACAAGTCTGTAAACTATAAACAGCCGGAAATTCCTTCGCCAGTATTGTTTTTTGAGTTGACGCATGGCACTATGGTCTCCGAGGATACCCATAGAAAGAGGATTGCGGATATTCCACTCCGAATTAATTTATTTCAAAGTGTTTATTCTCTTGTAGGTTATACGCTAAACGTAGGGGGGCATTTCGTACTTCAAATATTGCACAATGCACAACCTGTTAGATATGACGGCATGGAACCGCTAATGAAGTATTTACCCGGTCGATTTAAGGATTATGTGGCTGTAAGTACATGCTGGTACACATTAAATCGCGAATGTTAGAGAAATGTGCTTGCCGATGTTTGCATAATATTGGGCTTTTTTAATGTTGTCTTTTGGATGTTGAATTCGTTAGTTTGTTTAGTAGTGAATGTTGAAAACTGATATTGTTGAATTAGTATTGAATTAATTTGTTTGCTGGAAATTGATATTTGGTGATGTGTATTTGGGTTTGAAATTTAGTTTTTTTTAGACCTTACTATAGTTTCCAAAATGATAATTGGTAGTTCCTATGGTACGATTAGCATAACCATAGTATAACCAGTGTTTCCATAATATTGGTTTGGCGTACATAAACGATCATGCATATTTCTGATCATGTTTGTAGAGTAGCTTGTGTAATAAAGCTTTTAGTATTGTACATGACTTAGTTGAATCGTTTTATAGTATTGCTTATCTGTAGTGTGTACGAAATACTCACAATTTAGTTTCTTTTAATATGTTTACAGTCGTTTGCTGGCGATAAATTGGGTACTTGATGTTAGTCGTATAATTCAGTGCTGTAAGAATGACATGTACACGATTATATTTAAGTTTCTAATTGACATAACTGATTTTGGAGTTCATGTAATTAATATAATATTTTGTGTTTGCTTGTTTCCAAGCACCTGGACCTTTGCCTTTGCTCCTGTTCCAGAATGAAGCTCGTTTACTATTAATAAGAATTCGTTCATCCTAACATGAATTTTTGCTTACCTGCTTACCTGTTTCAATTTCTAACTCACAATCTTCACTTCTCTCTTGCTCGTGAAGACTTTCACACCTCACTCTCCAATCCAAAATTACGCCGTTTTTCATTTCTGCTTTCGTGCAGTTATTTATTTTGACCGTGAATTAAAATACCCTTTGACTGTTGCTGAAGCGAGAGCTTTGCTGTGTCCGCTTTCTTTAGAACTGTATATTGTGTATTTGCTTATTAGCTAGTTGTCATTTCATCACTCTGGATGTTGCTGAACTTCAGCGTTAATCTCACCGAGTACATCACGGCATCACTAGCTGTTTAATAAAATCCCTACAGCTGATTTATTACAACTATGTGAAACGAAATATATGTTCAGTACAATAATTATTTGTTTTTGCTAATGACAGTGCTTGTAGTATGGATCCGAAGACCGCTTGTACCCTTTGCAAAACAATACATGTAGGAGCAATACAGTGTTCACATTTTCTGGACTCATATAAAGTTGTAAGCACGTATATGATAATATACAGTGTGTCTCAATAATATATATAGCACACATAATTTAATTAATTGAATTTGTAATTTGTTGTAGCCAATGTACGATGGGGAAATCCATAACGAGGTTTTATGGGGTAAGCACGCAGCTGACTGGGATTTCAGTAGTGCTGCACCTACGCCTTTGAGGCCTTGGCAAATAGATCCGGACGAGGTGAGACACAGTGTTGGTGTCGCTAAAACTGCAAATCCTGGAGATATGGAACCCGTTGATGAAGACCATCCAATTGTGCAGGTTATAAAAACTGTTGAATAAACCTTTTGTTTGAACGAAATACTAAAAATGTTGTAACTAATAACCAAAACCAGCTTCTTGTACATATATTGGGTTGCAATGACTGTGCTATTTGTTTAAAAAATAACTTCATTCAAAATTACTTTGTTCAAATATTGTAGGAAGAACCTACCGATTCAAACACGTTGACTAGGAAGGAGAGAAGGAAGTTGGGTGTACAGCGAAAACGGAAGTCAGTAGTGGGAAAGCAGAAAGAGAAAGATCGGCATGTGAAGCAAACACATAATCGCAATTTCCACAGAGTTAGTGGAACTTACCGTGGAAATAAATGATTTTAATAAAAGTCACTACACACGCGGAATTATTAAATAATGTTTATTTGTATCTCTCATGCATCCGGTCAGTTGTAGAAGGTTCTACAAAATGTTAAACCCAGGGGTTTAGACACTTACGGCAATCTGATTTGTGTTACTACAAACATTGGTGTTTTGACGAGCTAGCGCCCCCATAAATACTGATTCAGGTACAAAGTGGTTGCATAAATTTTGAAGCTTAATTATTCACTACTTTGTGGGTACACACAAATCCAAATTTGTTTTGTACTTTGTGGGTTCACACAAATCCAAATTTGTTTTGTACTTTGTGGGTACACACAAATCCAAATTTGTTTTGTACTTTGTGGGTACACGCAATTTCTACCCGCAAAGTTTGGTACAACCTTGGATGTCAGAACGTGTACACAAGAATACTTATTGGAAGCGATTGCATCATGTACAGGTACGAGTGTATGAAATACCTTAACCCGATGTCCAAGTACCTCAAATGAGGGGTCGGATTTTCGTTGGAAGATAGGAATCTTGCCGAGGAAAAATATTATTGGCACGGAAATATCAAACGGATGGGATTTTTTTACGAGCAGGGATTTAAAAATTCTTTTTGCTTTCTGGCAGAAATTGTCAAATTTGTTGGGGAGTTTTAGGGAAAATTTGTTTAGCAAAAAGGGGTGTTTTGATTGCATGACCTTATTTGGTGGGGATTTGAAGTGTTGTAAGTAAATTATTTTTGCGAACAGGGATATTGAAAATCACTTACCGTTTTTTCAATAAACATAGTTTGAACCTTTCTGTACCTGTCTGGACGGACATAATATTCACCAGGGAAATCAGGAAAGCACCCCACATATTTATCATTTCTTGTGACACTTTTTTCACGCGTACAGCCTGCCTTTATTTCATATTAGCTTGTTTAACTTTTGTTTTTGTAGATATGTTAATGCTTTTGTTCTAAACGAAGTTGAGCTAATTAACTTGACAAACAACAGGTGTAACTGGAGTATTAAGTACAGGACAATACTATAGTAACTTCTTTTAGGATGGAGTCGTATTGGGAATGAAAATGTCAAAAATCATCAGTGTAATGAATCGCAAATACTGCACTACAAAAAATTGCGATTATGCAAGGGTGTCGCGTAAGGCGGCGCCAGGTCGGCCATCTCTTCTTACGTAACTATTGTAGTATGTTGAACTCATTTATGAAATTACCGTTGGGTTTGTTTTTTTCAAAACAGTCATTCCCATGGTGAAACATTGTTTTGAAATATGCACATACAATGTACATGCATGCATTTTAAATAGTGTGAGTAATATTGACGCCAAATACTATCGGGTTATAACCAACCGAACCCAAATTATTAAAAAAGAAATCGGGAGTAGTTGAGCAGGGGTACGGTCCCAAGGAGTGGAGCGTCATAGGGCTTTCTGTTAATAACAAAGGCGCTGCCCGTGTATAACGTTGGCAGGAATCTCCTCTCCTCATTCACTACAGCGAACAAGCAATGTTTGCATGCTGGCTGTCAGGGATTGTCGATTTGAAAATGTCATGGCATATTGGGCATCAATATGCCATGAGCATATATGCCATTGGGCATTCAACTTTGGGAAAATACCTACATTTTGGGCACATACGACATGTTGAGCATATTCAGTTCAAATTTTCGGTTACCTTTTTCAGACGTTTTAGACGCTACTTTTACTGCACACTACCCCGCTCAAATCTTTATAACTAGAAACGATTACTCGACGGTTTTAGCACAAAGGTAAATAAATCAGGTCAGCAGAAAATTGTACGAGTTCAGGGCATTTTCCCAATGTGCCAATATTACCGAAACTATGGCACGTTGGCGGGCATTTTGAGCATATTCAGCTTGGCACTGTAGAGATGGGCCCGGAAGCGGGCTTTTTGAATTGGGCCGGCCCGAACCCGACCCGGCCGGGTTTTTGGCCTGGTTCGGGCTGCAAATACGAACTTACTTCGGGCTACGACCGGGTTTGGGCTGCAATAAATCAATGAAACCGGGTTAAGATCGGGCTTGGGCATGCATTTATTTTTCAGTTCGGGTTTTGGGCGGATCGGAAATTAAAAATGACCCGATAATTCTACTACAATAGAATTTAGGACAGATAGGTTGCATGCATATTTGACGTTGCGCAGAGTTCAAGCATTGCTTTCATGTACATATATTCATGCTAAAGCTAAATAATCGTTTACTGTATTAAATACTCACACATTCAACATTTTGAAACGATCTCCTGAGCTTGATAGTTTATCTTCACAAATTTTCAGAGCCAATAAGAAGTTTTGCTTCTTGAGTGCACGTTTATTGAATGTGATGAGTGGGATGGATGTTGTATATAAATACAAAAAAAATACGCAAATAAAGGTTTCACAGCGGATTCAATTGTTACTTAAAAGCCCTAATCCTACCTCTAGTTGGCAGGCATATGTACGAGGGCATTTTGAATCGACATTCCCTACTGGCTGTATGTATACGCATGCAATTCATGCGTGCATGGTAATATGTGTACAACGCCTTCACTACCCCTTTCAGATGTTTCCCGATTTGACTGCCGGCACACGCAAGTCAGCAATTTTTTAAAAGTTTGCAATGTAAGCTTCGTGCTTCCCTTGAATTTAGAGTTTTTAAAAAGTGCGGAAATTTCTCATGTGATTTTTTAAAATCAGAAATTTTGATTCAAAGATACTAAAAACACACGATTGCAATCTGAGGGCTTTGGTCAAAATTTGTTTACCCTGGCCCTAAATTTTTTACCCAGGCCGGCCAAGATGGGCCACCCCTTAAATCCACCCCTGAGTTACAACAAATACTTATAATCTCAAAACAAGGATCCGGATTCAGTTTCAGGTATTGCCAGGTACCTGTACCCAGGGACAATTTTTTTGGTTCCTTTTCGGTACAGGTACATTGCGTACAGGGCTTACTACTTGTAGTAAATATTGAGTTGAAAACATGGTTGTGTCGTGTGCCATAGGTACTATGAAAGTAACTATGTGCTTAAAAGGTTTGGGTCTTAGGGAGAGACGCTGTGTTTATTTATGTGCCGGTAGTCATTACCAGTCTTTATACAAAATCGTACTTCTCAGTCAAAGTCTGCTGATTATGGTTACTCCGGCTCATATGTATGTATTCCAATGGTTTGTATGCTAACTCCGGCTAACTTGACGGACACTAAATATACGAAATTCACAAACCAGATCGTATCCTTACAGTTCAATCTTGTTAAGAATGGTCAGGACTTCATGCGAACAGAGAATTGGCTCCTCTTTTGTTAGTAATTTTATTACTGACTTCACGTCAGTAATATTACACGTATTACTGACAGGACGTCGACGATCTCTCTCCTGATTCCAAAATTTCTTAAATATTTAATTAAAAAATAAGTAAATTACATGAGGCAATACTTCAGGTACTAAAAGACCTGCAAGTGAAGAATTGGAGAATTTACTGCGGTCTTATCCTCGAAGATTAGAGGAAGTTTGAAAGATTGAAAGCAGTTGCAGGAATTTTTTCTTCATTTGGTAGTCATAACGTCCGTGGTTGTAGCTGACCGATAGCCTTGAAAACAGTTCGGTAGATCTGCAATAAAATTGTGAATAATAAAATCGCTTTTACAATTCTGTGACGTAGGTGGATCTTAAAATTATCGATTTTTATCTCTAAAATCAGGTGTCAATTATTGATTAGCAAATTATATCCACATTCACAATTCATAACTTACACTGATTAAACCACATGTTTTGTAATGTAGGAAAATGTTACGAAATATTTATTTAGGTGTAATTAAAACATTTAAGTATTCTCTCTATCAACTAATTGCGTCATATATTTGGTTGACGGATTTAATTTTATGTTGATGAAAAATATTCAATAATAGTAAATTTATTATTAAAATTAAAATTAAAAGTAAAAAAAAAAATAAGAATATTATTATATTCTAGCCGTCAAAAATCTTAACATCCTTTACACAAAGCATGAGTTTTATCAGCATCTTACTTATTCAATGAAAGTGAAAATGATTCCAGAGAATTATTACAGATTGCAGAGAATTTATTCCCACAGACCTAATACTTAAGTCAGGTCATGTAGCGTTTTCCTCAAATTCCTTGGGTGGTATTTTTAATGGCGCATTGCTGTTCTAACAGTAATGCACAGCGGCGGATTAATTTTTATTAAGCAGTCGGGTAAGTAGTTTTTACCCTGGCACTAAACCTCAAAATGGCTTTATGGCCCTTTCAAATTGTAATCTAAGAGACTCCAATAATAGTTTTAAACCCTCGCCGGACCAGGGTGTTCCACCCCGTAAAACCACCCCTGGTTATACATAATAAGATCCAACACATATTGACATACGTCTGTACCTCGATTCTTACTGTTTTAGAGAACATATTCCGGTACTATTATAAGTTCGGGTTAATGAATTGAGTAAAACGTTTATAGTTTATGAACCTGTTGCGACGGGTAATTCAACAAAATTTGGAAAACAATTTTCAAATCGGGAAAAACCCTCACATAAGCACTAAATTGCAATGCTATCAAGGGGCGAAAAGATACTTTCAATACTTCTTCCGGTCAAGATTGTTACAAAGTCCATAAATGAATTTTATGGCATTTTGGCCTCAGGAAAAGTATACATATATTAGCACGTAGTAACGGAGAAAGTATTTGGTGAATGTGAAACAGAACTCTACAGAGTAAGCCTTAATGTTCTTAATTGTTTGTATGAATTTGGAAGACATACACTAGACTGTGGCAAACGTCCATATATTAGCATATATATCATGGTATAGACGATATTTCACAAGGACAAAAAGTTCCAACAACAAAATATTTTGTAGTGATAACAGTGTAGTTGCTTTTGTTAAAGGCGGAAGCAAATTTTGATTGAATCAATGTGTCATTATTAGGTATTAATTTTCTGTTGGAATTTTAAACAGCATTCAGTTTCAAAAGTATACAAATTCATCTCAATGAATGTCTTAAGTTTCGATCTGTATTATACGGAGACTTAATGATACAAATACAATAGACGCCATAAACAATCCGAACTGAGATAAATTTCCAGTTTTATTTCAATGCAAGGTAACGTATAAAGCATATCTCACTCCAACCACACTAGCAGATCCTAATTCAAGGATACTTCACTTACTAAATAGCTATTTTAATAGCTCAGTCTAAACACACTAGTAAAAAATCATTGAAAGACACTAATTCACGGACTAAATTTTAGCGATGCAGATTCTGCTAGCCATCCTTATTGCTGCTGCAGCTTCAAAAGTTCAAGTAAGTTCATTTCAGAAAAACTGTTTCAATTATGAACTCATCATTTTGTACAATTGTTTCAAATCAGAGCACTTGAAAAACATCAACACTAATTTCGGGATGTACAGTGTATATATGTACATACGTCATGTCAGTTTACTACAATCTCCGGTATCATTAAGTAAATGGCCAATAGATAAATTCCAGCTCCCATTGCTCTAGTGCAAAATGTTTGAAGGCGTTGTCTTAAAAGCTTTAATTTATTTCTTTATAATTTTTTAAATAATAGTGCCATTCTTTGCGCCATAAATGCTATAGATTTTCCAGGATTTCAGAAAGCATTTTTGTGGCTTCTATGAAGAGCTTAAAATGTTGTCCTAGAATGAATGATACTTTAGAAACTGCTTATTTTAGTAGATAATCCTGAACAACAATAATAAAAGCCAAAAGTGGTGCAAATAGTTTTGATTTGTGTGAAAATATATTCTGGCTATGACAACTGAAATTATCCTGTTTATGTTTTTTCATATGGGTCCCCATTGCTGCCTAGATATGATTAGCGAGTTCTATCATCAGCTGTTTGTAATCACAGTAATTTTGAAGCCATTTAATCCTTTGGAAATTTCAGAGTGCTGGATTTGTGTGCTCAAAATTTCCACTACTTTCCAATTTGTATAGCTCAGCTCAGGAAATTTCCAGTTGGAATATCACATTGCAGGAAACAAAAACTAGCACGGATAGAACCTTACTTCAACAGATGGCAGAACATATCACTGATTTTAAGAAAAAATATGAAGATGCAAAGAACGAAGTTGATTGCAAACCTCTTTTATGCGACCTGAAGCATCTATTGTTACGCAATGACATAGGTGATGGAGAAATAGAGTCATACATACCCAAGGAATATCGTGTGGTACTGGAAGATTACGTAGAACAACTAGGCCGAGGTTTTTACAACCTGAGTACCGCATATTGTCAAGCAGCTGGTAGTAAAATACAGGAGATCGTAGACCTTGCTGGCGCGTTGGATGACAAACTATCTGAATTCCGTGGAATTTCTTCGTTTGGTGTCGACTACGTTCGGGTTGACCTGGTGGAAGGAATTAACTCAGAGATAATTCTCAAGTTTGACGGGGCTGATAAAATCAAATGCCGATACTTGAATCCCAAAGATTTATACTGCATAGACCATCATTTTGTTCATTCGGACTATTTCAATGAACTTCCACAAGCGTTGCAGAAGCACATAAATTATTTCGTGGAGACTTGCAACAAAATTAAACATGAGTTGGAATCCATGAAGGGGCCTGGAACAGATTGCTTTTCAAGTTAACTTTTTTTCGCAAAATCTTATCTAAGATTTACAAAATTTCAATAGATCATCCCGTCTTGTACCAAAGTTGAAATAAAACAAGTTCTTACATTCATGAATGGATTGAAAGTTTAATTAATGGCACAGATCAAATTTTGATAAGTTCTGAAAATTATATGTAATTATTGAAATAGATTACGAGTCGGGTCACAGCGATCGAATGTGCATAAATAAGAGAATTTTTACGTATATTTTTTTTCCGCTGAATCTATGATTCAATTTCCTTACAGAACTTTTTTGTACCTGTGTTTCGCAATTTTGAGAATTTATTTGCCAACGTTGTCTCAAATAATCTTATATTATATGGAGTGAGTATGTTCATTTGAATTTTCGCGCCAAATCTACGAGCCAATAACAAAGCTGCGTCTAATTTAAAAATTAGTACAAAAAATAAAAGAGCATAATATATTGTTAAAAAAGAGCAAAAAATGTAAAAACATCTGCGTAAATAAGTACAAAAAGTAGAAAAGCATAATATATTGTAAAAAAAGCGCAAAAAATATAAAAACATCTGCGTAAATAAGAACAAAAAGTAAAAAAGCATTTGTAAAACAGCACACAAAATAAAAAGGCATCCTCTCTACTAAATTCAAAGAGTGGACAGTCTTCGTCTTTGTCTTGGTGTAATGCGGATTTGAGATTTAAATTTAAGTGCGCTTTTATATTTAATTATTTTATTTATTTTTATTTCATTTCATGAATTTTATTATTAAAATGAATTTTTTAAAAATTTTAAATAAATTATTAAAGCATTATACAGTATCAATGGCGGCGACATTGTCACGGGCAGCCATTTACCACCAAGACGGCCCACTCTTTCAAATTAGAAGAAAGAATTATTTTTTTTTAATTAAAAAATTAATTATTAAAGCCGGATACAGTAGCAACGGCGGCGAAATTGTCACGGCCAGCCATTCAGTACCAAGACGGCCCACTCATTCAAATTAGTATTTCTAAACAAAAAAAATAAACTATTAAAGCATTATACAGTAGCAACGGCGGCGACAGGGGGCCGTCCCGGGGTCTTGCGACGTGAGACCTTTGGGCTTTCTTAATAATTACTATAATTTAACGTAAGCTTCGTCGTGACGATGAAAAATTCTCAAGAAAAAGTTTGGATACAGTTGATATTTGTGTATCGAAGCCAATGATTTTACATGGTCAACTGTATGTTGCATTTTCGACAAATCAAAAATAAAGATTAAGATCATTGTAAATGACACTGCAGAAAGGTGAAGGAACCTACAGAAGTAATTGTGTATAGAAGTTGTGTAACAGATTATAGTCATACGAAATTATATTTCAGAATCAAACATGATTATTTAAAAAATATTCGATAAAAAAATCACTTCAGCAATAGAACTTTAATACTAGCGGATCAAGTAGTTATACTGTTGGTGTTGTTATTGGGAAATGGAGGTTATCTACCGACGTAGGTGGTGGCTTGATCCGCTCAAAGAGAATCTTATATTCGCTAGGGTTTTAACAGGAAGGGCGGAAGGGGACACCATGTTTCTTTCCCAAGTTACACTAATTTCAAATGAGGGTGATTCCCGTTTGTTTTATAGGAAAGTAGGCATTTGGTTATCAAAACCGTTTACTCATGATCAGATCTATGTAGAATTTTTTAGAGCGACTTCTCAAAACAGTGTAAAAGTATATGTCGACAAAACTGAGGATCAGGGGAACTACAGGGTGAATGGAATGGTACTTATAGAGATTAGACTTATAGAGCCCAAAATATTATAAACTTTGCAGAGCAACATATAGAAGGAAAGTTGAAGTAAAAATTGTCAACATTTAGCATCAAGGCAAAGTACTTGATGACAGACATGAAACGTTTACAATAAATTGGAGGTGGGGCCCGGAAGCGGGTTTTTGGATTCGGGCCGGCCCGAACCCGGCCCGGCCGGGTTTTTGGCCGGGTTCGGGCTGTAACGACGAACTTACGTCGGGCTACGACCGGGTTCGGGCTGCACTAAAACAATGAAACCGGGTTAAAACCGGGTTGTCACAAAATTATATGGAATTTATGTGGGGACATTACTACTTCGGATAACGTCTCTTCATTATGAAGTGTTTAACTTTCACAGTAATTATTTTTTCCAAGTCGAGCAGATGACCCGATCTGCGATTATTTGTTAGAGCAGCGTCCTATTTAACTAATGTTTGTACGTCCCAGACGATTGCTCACAAACGACCCAACGGATTCCAATCAAACTTGGCACATCGAAGGACATTACTTCCGCAGTCTCTGAGACACATTTTGGTGAAAATCAGTTTTTCCGTTTGATCAAAGGTTGAGCTAAATGAAGTAGTTTTGATTTTACAGTCAACAAGCTCCATAAAGCAGTCTCCAATGCAATGGAAAATGCATTTTTAGCGACTAGGAATCTTTTACCATAATGGTGCTCTATTAAAATTCTAAGGGGAAAACCAACAAGAAGCATGAGGACAAAAATTGTGTTATTGTGGGCTCATTATTGATTTGTCAACTTACAACAAGTTCCTGAATCAAGTTTCTCCAAAAAAAATTTTTCGTGTAATTAAATACTGTTTTTTTTTGAGATTTTGTTTCTGTGAACAAGAAAAAAAACGGTCAGGTTGCTGTCATTGTTGCTTTACTTTAAACCACTGAATCAGTTCATTGAATATTTAGAGACGCTGTTGTAAAGAATCTATAAATAACTGAACAAATGAGAACGAACCGTGAAAAGGAAGAGAATGAAGATTTTATCACTTTTGTTTTGAGTGTTATTTTCTGCATCTCCTTTAATAACCTTCAAAACTGAATTTTATGAAAAATTTGAATGAGTGCGTAAATTTTCTTCTTTAGGAATATGGCTATAAACGACCTGATAATGTTCCAAAATTGGATTCGCAGACCAGTTTAGATTTTTAAAGTATGAAAGCAATTCAATGGTTTCAAGCTACAATATTCCTCGCGATATCGGAAGCGTTGGGCAAAATGTGCCATTTTTACGCTTCTATCGGGACAGAAGATTTATCGACACATTGGGCTATGACTTTGCACTGAATTCAAGACGCTTGCAAACCCCTATTCATATTGGGTAGAAGAGTGAAATCTTTTTCGAAAATGCGCTCGGTTATTTAAAAAGAATGATTGCTAAGGCTGCTCAATGCTCAGTAGTAGTTTACCTATTTTGTGGGCGATGTTATATTCCTGCATCCTGTTTCTGAAAAACGATTGTTTGTTCAAAAATATTTCGCACTCAATAAATAGCCTACAAGTTGGCGGTCATGCAGGGCATGGAAATTAGGGATGACCCCTTAAATTAAGAAGGTTATCAATACAAATGTAACCAAACCGTTAAAAGAAGAATTCATAAAGGAGCTCAGAAGGAGTACATTTAATTGCAGCTGAACAGGATACAAATCCGATCCTTATATTTTTTAAAGCTCGAACGGGTTGAAAACTAGATTTTTTTCTTTTTGCAAATTATGGTATACCCCGCTTCGTTGTTACTTATACGGGTTGGGTGCAAAGTATTGACACAAACTGTCCAAAGATCCGTCTATCTTAAAAACCTTGAATTAAAACTCCAAAGTTTGACTGTATCCATGTTCTTATAAAGATATACTCTTTTATGTATGTATGTAGTGGTACTCACATTCGTTTAAACGGAGTTCCTACTATGCAAATATTTTTTTCAGTCCCACGAAACTGTAACTTCCCGTCCCGAGATCCAAGAACAAAAATGTTTGTATCGATTCTGACCCTTCATACCATGGGGATAATATTTATTTACAGACGTTCACCATTCCGTTCTTATCCCGGATCCGGCTGGACGTACTCTTCAGATTGTAAACTTTAGTAGTGCAAACATGAAGCAAAGTTAAACGTTTTGAGGATTCTAAATATATAAATATTTTGTAAAAATTAATTCATAGAAATATATTTGCACCAACGCGTTTTAAGAACTTTTATGCCTTCCCCAAATGTCTACCGTTTCTGAAAATTGTGGACACGACTGGTGAAAATTAAATACAGGGTTGGGAAAACCAGTTCCGGAAAACATTTTGACTTATAAAATGTTACTTAGAGTTACTTATTTTAGTTGGAATGATTAAATTGAAAACATTAATAAAAAGTATTATGTTTATAATATGACAATTATGTGTGCGTATATTTCCATTCTTATGTCAAAGGATATGTCGAAGGGAACGACAGGCTACCTAAATGGAAAATTTTCCAATTGTTACATTATAACTGATTGCATGCAACCCGGAAGCTAGTTAATAATTCAGAAATACTTTATTACCAGGTGCTAAATCCTTGAATAGATTTAGACCGAATTTATTCTCTGAAGTGTAAGCATTCGTATCAATGGGTCCATTGTTTTATGTGTTTATGTTTTAAGATTTGATCTTCAAACCACGTAGACTGAATTGGTATAAATACGATAGTTGCCATACGCAAACTCCAAGTAGGTTATAAAGCCTATCTAGTTCCCAAAAGGCCAAATCCAAATATTTGTGCGTTTCTTTACTTTACTGCAAATTGAATTATTATAGTTCACGGACCAAAACTTACTTAGCCATGCAGATTCTCCTCTCCATCCTGTTTGCTGCTGCGGTGTCACAGGTCCAAGTAAGTTTATTTTACAAAAAAATAATTCTTTTATGAAGTCAACGTTTCGTAATGTTATAGAACATGACACTAGTTGTTATGTGCAAATACATACATCCTTAGATGTAATTACCGCATACGACCTTTCATTTACTACCTCTTTCTGCTACTTTAGTAAATGAATAATTCATAATTTGTTTTCCCTGTGATTTCATATTTTCGAAATTGGTATCAAAACTTTTTTATTCACTGGATTTGACATGATTTTAAACAGTTATAAGTGCTGACAATTCCAAACATTATGCTCGTGAAAGCATATTTAAACAATGATATTTGAAATGATCCTGGCCTTGTGATCGGGTTTGGAAAGAAGGGTTTTATAGAATTAATAATTACTTGAAATCAATTAATCGGTTTGAAATTTTAGAGTGCGGGCTTTGCATGCAAAATCTCCGGCACACTCTACTTTGTACGGCTTGGCTCAGAAAGTCTCAAATCGGAAACCAAACGAGATACGAGATGCTAGAATGAGTATCTGGTCAATTCAACAGCTTACTGAAATAATCCTTTCATTTAAGAAACAATATGAAGTAGAGGAAGACGAGAAGCAATGCGATTCTCTTTTATGTAAACAGGAGATAAATTTTCGGTGGCTTGGGCGTGCATCTCGGCAAGACTGGTCAAACACACCCACGGATTATCGTGTGGTACTCGAAGACTACATTGATCAAATCGGTCGAGCTGCTTACAACCTGAGTTCCGCGTTTTGTCTAGCCGCGGGTCCAAAAATACAGGAGCGCGTATACCTGGCTAGACATTTGCAGAAAAATCTGATTGTCATGGAGGTTCTGTGCCTGACCTTCAGGGTTGGTTTTCTCATAGTAAACTTAAAAGATTTGACGGTGCAGATAAAATGAAATGCCGCTCCTTGGATCCCCAGTTTTTTGAATGCATTGGCCATCATCCTCCTCAGCTAGATCTCACGACCCTTCCAGAAGAGGTGGGGAAACAACTACATTCTTTTGCTGACCAATGCGTGAAAATTAAAAATGAGTTGGAATCCATGAATGGACCTGGATTGGGGTGCTCGTTTTCTTGAAGAATCTTCCCAAACAATTATAAAATTATTGAACTGTTTGAGATTTGTTGGTGTAGTTCATCACGTCTTATACTCAAGTTTAAATAAAACATAAATTCTCACATTCATAAATGGATTGAAAATATTTAATAGCATATTTTGAATTCTGAAACCCTTGGATCCCATCACTCATGTATATAATATGGAAGTTGTCTTATTTGTTTGTAATACTTAATTAGTTTAACTAATATATTTGTGACTTAAAAAAATTAGATACAATCATTGAAGTAGGAATTATGAAGTGTTTAACAGTCATGCATTTTTATTTTCTGAGGTCAAGCGGATCTTCTCCAAAATCAATACAATTTTGATACATTATTCTTGGATGAGACACATGTGATGGAAGTGCTGTGGCCTAATGTTACTGTAATGTTGGATGTTTGGTTTGTAATAAATTGGAGAATGCACATCCCTTTGTCCGCAAACAGGATTACTCCAAAATTTTACTCAACGGATTTCAAGCAAACTTTACTCAGCAAAGAGTGTTACGTCCTCATTCTTTGGGCAACATTTTGTCCAAATCAGTAGTTCTGTATGACCTCAAACGATTATTTAAGTTAGGATCATGTATGCATGTATTCCCATGCATTCCCGCGAGATAATCTGGCTTAGGATTCTATGATATTTGAGGACAAGTAGGATTTTGATTCACAATATCTATAGCATACTATAGTATCCTATAGAAAATATGTTATAGAGCAAATAACGATGGCTTCCAAAGGTTTACCCATAGGATTTGTTAGTCAACATGTGCGACACTGCTATATCATTGAATGATTTACCTTTCTGAAAGATGCAAAAATTCGATCGACATTTAAAATAAAATTAATTGCAAACAATTATTTTTATAATAATTTAATGTTCACAATAAATCAATCAATTTCAAATAAATTAAAAATATGAAGGAAGTAAATACAATCATCATACTCAAGTTTAATAGATTTATCATTTGACAGATGACATATGGGCAAAACCTTAACTCTTTTGCTTACACTTAATTTACATGTAAACCCGAAGTCAATTCAAGGCAAACTTGAAATTCTAAATATCTTCAGCAAGGCTTATTCCTTTTGACAATCACACAACCGTTGACAACTACAATGTATTTATAAAAACTCTTTAATTTTTCCAATGTGATTTTGGTATATGCGGACATAACAATCCGCACGTTTTTCCGTTTCGTATGACTTAAATACGTGTCCATTTATTATGGCATTCCGAGCTCGAAACATACAACTGATTTTAGCAAAAACTGAGCATTGACTAATTAACATCTCATCTGGTATAAACCTGGAGTATGGTTTTATAATAATAAACATTTTGGATGACAATTTAGGAATTTTTACTAGCTGGGAAAACAAAATACGTGCAGCTTCATGCTGGAAAATTGCCGGGTCAGTAAACCGTGTTTGAAGATCATGGCTATATTTTTTGGATATTTGTATGGCGACACCGTTGGCATTAGAAATATATTTTAATAAAACTGCGTTAAATGATTCAAACATGAATGCTGAATACTGCCACAATGGACCAAAATCTTTGCATTTCTGAGCAATATGCAGAAGGTGAACATTGTAGCTCATGTATTCCTCCCCATATAAGTTTGCAATATTCTGTACAAACTGTCGCATTCCTTTTTTACTAGAGACAATATGTTCTCGTTGCAACGATTCCTTGGACAAATGATGTATTGAATTCGCAAATTTGCACAAGCTCTTGTTGTATGCTTTAGGGAGCAAATCATTTGTAATAAGTGCCATTATGAACACTAAACTTAGATATTCGGATGCCTTCCAGTGTTCCATGGTTTCTAGGGGTCTCACTGGCCGTACAATTTCTCACGATACTTTGCAGCTCAAAAGCGTTCGGTTAATTATTTGTTTAGTTGCAGCACTACCTAGATAACAGTCACTACGTTTCAAAGTAAACCACAGATTAAAAATCATTGTAGTCACCCCGAGAAAAACATTGTGCATTGGCTCAACGTGAAATCCCGAACTCACATTAAAATTCTGAAATTTTTCCTCTCCAGAGTTAATAATTTCACCGTGGCTTTCATCTGTTCGAAGGTCCAGGTTTTTGGTTTTTGTAAAAATTCTGCATCGTTCTCTACCTTTGGGAACCACCAATCCTTTTTATTTGCAATAATTACACCCGTATGCCCCATTGAATTGCGTTGTTCCCTGAACCATACATCTTGCCACCGCGTCAGTGCTGACTTTTTGAAAAAAACATTTGCTTAAAATTATGTCGCCCATCGAATTTGTCCAAATAACCCCAGTTTCTTGTAGTTTGTTAAGTTCTGGAACCATCAGTGAAAATACCATGTCAATAATAATTTTTTGTCAAGACACACCATAGAGCACCTAGAAGAACCACATTTTTGCGCAATTTGTAGGGCAACTCATTCACTGTCATCAGAACTGGCAATATTGAATACTTGGATGATTTAAAGACAGTGACACCATCAGTGTTTAAAGTTGCCGATAAATTCCAATCGCGAACAATGTCAGTATATTTGTTACCATATAGTAGCTGTTGTTCTTCCGCTGACATAGATAATCGCTTCAGAATCTCAGTTGTTAATTCTTGCTTAATTGTACCGTTGCTCAGCAGAAGTGAAAACTGGGAAATCAAGTCGTACAATATAAAATAATTGCCAGCTGTTCTAATCTGCTTCTCCTCAATTACTTTTTCACATTCGTCACAAATCATGTTACTTATAACTCGTTCACATGTTTCACAGTAAATTTAACGTTTGCTAGGCATTGGAAGACACTTCAAAGCTTTCCGAAGCTTGTAGCTTGATTTAGGATACTTGTTGAGTGATTTTGTCCTTGCAAGGACTATTTTGTAGCATCCGTAAAAACTTTATAATGGCCAAAAAATATGTCGTCGTTCTGTGGAGTGATCATTTTACAAATTATTCATCTGTAAAAGTGTCAAAAATTAAGTACGGCAAAAATGTGTTCAAAGCTGAGAATGATTTAGTTGGGCAATTGTTTAACATCACGATTGACGGAGAAGATTTCGTGGGCAAGGTAATACATGTTGGTAAGTGCGAAAACATTTTGATTTGTGTCTTTTGCCATTTTTGATGACTATATATGCACGGAATTCCACGATTTATGTTTAATTCCCTTTATTAGGATCTCGGGCAAGAATGAGTCAATCAGCTGCTAATTTAGCCAGCAATGCAGCTGAAGCTTCATTTATGGAAACCAAATCATTCCCAAAGGGTTTACGAAAACGAAAGTGGGAAGGAACGGTATGCTCACCAAAAATGGTAAAAATTAAACAAATTAATTCATATTTGGGTCTGTTGAGTACCTGTAAATTTTACAGAATTATGTATTCGTTTTTAACATTGGTACATATTTATTTACCTTTGCAGACTTTGGCGGTGGCAACTAATGACGAGCCAACTAATGGAAACGTAAACATTTTAATCATTCGTATTCATATTCATGTATTCGTTTCCATACTGTTATGTCTACATGCGTAGAAAATATTTAGTGTAGTTAATCATTTTTGCCGATATTTTAGTCGCAAAATATATTGCGTGTAGAATACTGTTAAATACTGTACATCTTATCTTTTTAAGGTTTTTGTAAGTTTTCTAAAAACCTTTTTATATAACTGTATTTGATACAATGCAATAAGTGCATGGTTTAATGTTTCGTTTAAATAGGAAACAAACACCGGCCTGCAAGATGCTCAACTTGATAATCAAGATGATAACCCTGACGAAATAATTCTCCTGGATCAACCGCTGCTTCAGGTAGAAGTTAACTCTTTGGAGGTTCAAATTTTGGAGAAGGAGGAAATAATAGAGTCTCTGAGATCGAAACTGCGCGGAAAGGATAGACAAATTTCAAAGCTCCAGCGTAAGTACGCACGTCTATCCAGAATAACAGTTGTTTAATTTTATATTTTGCTATACATGTGCTTAAGCAGCGTAGTCATATAATTTAATTCAAATTGCCAGAAAAACTATCCGCATGGGAACACGAAGAATCCCACAAATCAATTGAAATCGAAAATGGGTTTTCTGCAAGCGCCGAACGGGTAAATGATATGAAACTCAACTACAAGCACAACACTGGAATATTTCTTCGCAAACTCATGGAGAAATCAAACATCTTTACTTTGGAGGAAATCGCAGCATCTTCTGTTAGCAGGCAGAAGCACCATGGCGGTTTTCAGCGTCCTAGATTGGATTTACGCAAGTTTAATGCATGCAAAGGTACCTGGTCATTACACTCATTCCATCTCACAATATCATGCGTAATAAATTATATATTTAATATCTAAGTTTTATAAATGGTTTTTTGTGCAGAATTTACTATCAGGAAGTGCAAATTGAAGGAAGATTCCATGCGCATGGTCAATTTTTAAAAAAGTGTTATTAACATTTGTACTGATGCCCGGAAACGGCTTAAAAAGAGTTCAATCTATGAATTACTGAATTAATCCGTTTGGATTTTCCTTAAACTCATGTTGAACAAATAAAAACACAAGTCGGGTTGAAATTGGCTTTTTTATAATAATCAATTCATGCGTTATTTTTTATTTTAGTTACAAGATAATTATTCATTACGGAATGTAGAAACTGTTAACCTGCATATATGTATAAGCTCATCCGTATAGGAATAGCATCTATAGGACTTTTACCAATGAGATTACTACCAGAGTGTTAGTTTTCACCTATAGAAATCCATAATTATGTCCATGGGTGAACACATATCAGAAAAGGTCCCAAATTCCTAATTGAAAATCCTATAGCTCAAAACTATAGTAACCTATAGCCAATTTCCCTGCGGGTTCTTAACAGAACTCTCAACCCACTTCAAAGTTGACACAGACAAGCCTTAAATATAAGGTGCAGAATTCTTACAACTATTTTTGTCGAAATTGGTGCTTTGTGCCAAAAAACATACAAAATTACTTCATTTAGGTTATTAAGTCATTTAGGATTTCTCATATGTTTTCAACCAAGTGTTGCAATGCGAAGTATCAACTGTTATCAGCTAAGATTTTGTTGAAACCAAAATTTTATCGTATTTTAATCAAACTTTACACAGCCAAGCGTATCACCTTCAAGAGCACTGGCCTTTGTGAATCAGTACCAGTAAAATAAATTAAATTGCAATGGATATCTTAAGTATTTACAATCAGGGCAAGATATAATAACACAGTACACATACAAGCTGCCCCACGCAGCAGCAACCCGTGAGCGTTGGCCTGATCCGAAGCTCTATTGTAAAAATTTAAACTTCTCCCAAAATTCTACTCCAGCTTCTAAAATCTACGAGGCAAATTTTACAAACAGAATTGCTCCCTCATTGTTCCTATATGGGTTGGATTTATTAGGGTGACCCTTTAAAATTTATTTAAAAAATAACTAAATTTTATACAAAGCTGGACTTGTTTACAAATTTTAGCTTCAATTTTTTAAAGAGTTCATCTTAAGCTATTATTTATTATAACAACGAATTTTTTCCGAGACAAGTTTTCAGGTTACATCACAACCACCCGATGAACCCACTGTTTCAGTTAAATCTAATTTCCCAAGCAAAACGTTTTGGATTTTATAAGAACTCAGAAAGTCAACCTAACAGATAGTCTTCAGGTTCACAAAGGAATTTCATAAATAACAGATTCCTACTCCAGGAATCGCTTCACAACGTCCCTAGAATTACGGAGATTTCGAATACTAATTCCCAATTGTGCAATCACAAAAATCACAATCAATGGAATGACAGACAGCGAATGGAAAACGATACACAATCGTCTATTTTGAATTCACAAATTTAAGGTTCTCAAATTCCTTCATTTTAAAACGTATGTATATTTCATTGTATGTATTTTTTTATTTTAATTGATACGTTATGAGCTATGTTTTTAGTCTTATCTAAGTGTTGTAGGAATACAGTTTTTAGAAATCGATACTACTTTAAAGCTTGTTATACATTTTTATTTAACTGAAGTCATGTAGTTGAAATGAAGGATCAGCTTGATCTTCTCAATTAGAAAATACAGTATTTTATTAGAATACATTTACCTCAGGAATGATCAAGAACCCAATGGTGCGGCTCTTCAGCGATCAAAACTTCACCGGTAATTGAATTATTAAACGTTGTCCCCGAACTTTAAACTGCAATCTAAAACAGTGTAATTGACAATTAATTACAAGGGATTCTTAGGATTTTCACTCCGGACAGAACGCAGACATCAAAATTTGTCATGGCATATATAAATTAAGGGATGTGAAATCAGCAGAAACTTTCACGACATGTGTTCGATTGTTTGAGGACGAATGGTTCAAAGGACTATCTTTGGGGGTTTATGGTAGACGTGGAAGCTCCCTTCAAACAGTACAAACAATGGTGGATCAAGTTTAATATGTGGGGCCTTGCGTTCGTTGAACTACAGTTCGTCAAGTAGGTCCTTCAGAGTTTACAAAACCTGAAAATGTGGATGGAACCGAATATTGCTAAATACTGGATAAGAAAGATGGAGATGTTCCATGTTTTGCCCTTCCTTTAATATACGGTGGGTCTGGAAATGAATCATTCAATATTTAAACAATAAGCAAATCCAAGGTCAGTGACTGGGATAAAATATTTCCACGATTCCCCTCCAATCCCAATGAAGAGCTCAGCTTTGTCATGAGTCTGAATTTTGTGTATGGAAATGACAACTGTACTAGACCTCTATTTGTTTATTATTTCATTCATTCATTCAATGATATGAAAAGTTACTATGGAAGATTTGTTAACTTGTAATTTGTTCTATACATATACTGATTTTTTATGCGATGAAATATTCGTTTAAAACATCTCCTGTAATACTTATACTGTGTATGCAATGTAATTGTCTCCCCTAAATTATTATGTAACAGTAGATAATTATCAAATTTGGAACTTTGAAGAACTGGATTCGTATATATATACATATGCCCAATCATAAATGTAAATTAGAAAATTTCCAATGTTTCACTTCATTCAATTCTAATACAAAATTTGTCCGAAAAATGGTTGGGCGAATTTTCTTACAAGTGGGATAGAATTTGTCCTGAAATATAATTAAAATTTTGGCTTACAAATTGTTAACCTAGTCACAGAGAGTAACACCAATCTTTACAATGTATTGGATTGATTATTGTTATTAAAGCAACACCTGCAATTTTCTATAATTCAAAAAAACTTTATATGCTAAAATGTGCATTTACAGTGTGACCCATTGTAAAATTTTCTCCAAATTTTATGCTCTTCATATTTAACGTATAAATTTCAGAGGCATTTTACTTACTAATAATTTACTGTTTTCAGAACTATGATTGGGTTGGCTTTTAACAAAATGCTAATGTCGAAAAATATTGCCCTTGTAGTTAAACACCCCCTATATTCAGACTGCTTGAGAGAATATATGGAGAAACTGGATGGGGGAACCGTGCTATAATATGTATAATAGAAAGAGTGCTCACAATCTTTAACTAGTACTATTGACGGGGAATTCAAATTCATCCTCATGAAATGTTCTAATTACACATAAAATGTGCAAGATAAATCAACAAATCAGGAATGACTTATGTAGCATTTTCTTCAATATTCTACAAGCAGCAACATTGCCTGATTAAATTGTTTCCAGTGCTAGATTTCCGGAATTGTAAATAAATGATTACCTGTAATTATTCAATAAAGGGCTTTCAAACTGAATTTACCATTGGTTCGTTGCGCAGAATTATTATTAAACCAACGTTTCATGTCGTTCCACAAAATAAACGCTTCCTCAATTTGCAATAATTACTAAAACCACCAAGGAATGGCACGAAGCTTGCAAAAATGTATTTGGCATCGCTACCAATCAATTATTGAATTATGTTTTGAGCTAGGATCAACTTTCATACGATTAACATGAAACTGAATGATTAAAATGGTCGTAGCCAAGAGTTGTGGCTGTCGAGTCAGGCAGGTGCAACCTCTTTCATGTTTTCCATCTATTACGCCCCGAAATGAAGACAACGATTCTCTCTAACCAGTTATTAATTCCATGCCTTTATTTTGGAACGTCATTTAATGAAAACATGCCAGAGGTTGCACATGCATGGCCACGACATTGCAACAAATGGGTTTTATTAATTACGCTTTAAATAAACACGCGAGTTTTTATTCCCTCAAAGGATTTAAAATATTCAAAGAAAAGGTGTAAAACTTTAATGCACACGTGCCGGTTGAACTTACCGCAGTTTAAAATTTTCTCTGATACACAATGCGGCCAATCCGAATTACCTCCATCATTTTACTCAGCTGTATCTTTGGTTCGTACGTTCAAAATGTTATCGCCGAAAAATGCAAACGCTGGGCCAGATTCCCTGATTTGGTCCAGTGGCAGAACATGTTTGAGGACTGTCTCCAAATTCTGTATATCCCGTTCGTCTGTGTTGAGAACTTTGAGGAAATGCAGCACCCATTCATACTACTTAATGAAAATCGGAACATCAATTCCGTTCGAATATTAGTGTCCAGACACCGGATGTACGTATGGAAAAGCGTCAATTATTGTCGAGTAGTTCTTTGGGTTTACAATAATTTACCAGAGAGACTTTGCAGTTTGAACTTGGTTGACCGCATTAACCAACTTATGATGACCTGTGAATGCAAAATGTACACAACTATCGCGGTGTGGGAGGAAGGAATAAACGCTTGCATCCTATCAGTACATGATTTACGGAAAGTTCACAGAAGAAACTTTTATTTTATTTGGTTAAGTTTTTTTGCAATGACATACGAGAGTCGGCAGCAGAGGTTAGTTTCAAATATAGAACTAACTGCCTCTCAAGTAATACGAATCGGCAAGTGGTATACAGTTTGCATAACTTGCTTCATTTTCCATCGAAAGATTTTTGTTGTGCCTTGGATCAAGGGAAATACGAACACCAAAATGTTTCGAAACCATTTGGATGTCATGCACAAAACGTTGAACCGCCATCAGAGCTACATTGCAATGACGTTTGTCAACGCCGAAAATTTGACGTTAGTTGCGTCGACAATACAAGCAGCAGGAAAAAATGCTTTCACGCGAAAATTAGAGGGAGTCAATTTATATGAACATATTATTGTGTCAATTGTATCGAGTAAGTTTTCGAACTCATCTTTCCCATCCGTGTCAAGGAAATTCCGTGAAAATATCTCAGCACTCTTAATATTTCTCCGTACAAATAATTTCAAGTTTCCTTTATTTTTACCAGTATCTTCTGACTACATAACATTCATCTCCTGCTACAGAACTCGAAGCTCTCTCACTTACGACATTTACATAAAAGCCTTTGAAACCTCCGTTTGGATTTTAATCCTCGCATTTGCCGCAATCGATGGAGCATTCCTTCAAAGCTGCTCTAGCCTCGGAATTACAGGAGGATTTAAACTTTTTGTCCTGCCAATTCGGGCATTATTGGAAAACGTGGATTTTTCAGAAGCTGGAATCCCGACTACAAAATGGTTCAAGTTTACTATCACGATTTGGCTGTACATGACAATTGTTCTGAGTAATGCATACAAAGGGGTCCTAACCTCTGACCTGACAGCTCCTAAGCCTATAAAAGGCTTGGAAACATGGGATGACCTTAATGGGGTTGATTTAGTTGCTCAAATAAATCCAGTCATTTCAGCAGCGCCACACTCTGTCCCTGTTTATTTACGCAAAAATAATATTCCGATTAATCCCCGAGATCGTGCTCATTTAAACCTAAGTTTATTGACGCTAACATCTGTTGGGGTTCGATTTCAACTTGAGAATGAGTTAAATCAATGGAATAAACTATGGGGTAAATCTGACAGCTTGGCTCATGAGCTATTCGAGAAGCACAAAAACCTTGTTTCGAAAATAATGGGTCAGATAGTTTATCCTGCTGCAGATCCGTATGTTAGCATTGAAGAAGACGTCTCTCAGTGTGACAATGTGGCTTTAATTGATTTCAAAAGTTCAATACTAAATTTTAGAGTTCCAAAATTACGACGAAAAACTCTACAGAGCAAGCCCTTTCTCATGGGAAAGGAACCTTTTTTAAATGGGACGTATGGCTGGGGATTTATTATTTCCTTTGGGAATCAGTTATTTGAGTTTCTGGAAAAATTAATTGAAAGTGGGGTGTTCCAGAGGGTACGGGATAGGTTTGAACAATTAGATCGGACGAGATTCGACTTGCAGTACTTGCAAAGTTTACCAAGGGATGTTGATAAACTCAAGTTGGAATCAAATTTTATTCAAACACTGTTTTTAATTTACTCACTTTTATCTGCCATTTGCTTCGGAACATTTATGGTTGAATTCATGATATTTGCGGAGATTTTGTACGGTTGAAATTATATTTTCATGACTTCTATACATATGGAGCATTCGATGAACAAATAAATGGCCTAAATTAAACCTGTCACCCATTAACTTGCGTTTTACCGAATTTTCTCATATTCTTACTTGGTCCGGGTCAGTCATAAATAAAGATGGCATGCAACGGCGCCAGATTTGCATCAATAATTCATTACTATATACGTAGGTTTGGCCGACACATTACTGTAGATGTTTTACCGGGTACGTAAAGGGTAAACAAAACCGTAAATTAAGCATTACAAAAGTTCAATGATCCAGGATATCTCTCGTGACTAATTGTAATCATTGCATAATGATAAATTGTGAAGGATTAGATACTAAGTCAGGAATACTCATTGTGCACAAAATCGTGTGCAAGAAATGATAATAATCTTACCCCCAGGATCAATAATTTTCTTCAAGCATATTTTTGAATCGGTGTTACAACATTGTTCTAACTTAAGCAAAATCCCACTTTTTATTCCATGGCTGAAATTTTTTTCTAGATATTATTTGTACATTTGCAAAAAACAATTTATATTAGCATTTCAGGAACAACCTCATTGTGAACATTTTCTGTAACTTTTAAACACAACTGTTTTCGGAACATTTATTTTTTCCCGAATAAAATGGGTAATTTCTTAAAATGGGTAAAATTCTTAATAATTTATTCGATTTTTGAGCCCTGCACCCAAACATAAGCTTTCGTACATTCAGTCGAAATAATCTTACAGGATGTATTCGGGTTTCTTTAGTTTACTTAGTGAATAAAGTTAAGCACTCATCGATACGAAAGAATTGCACTACAAAAAGTGATCAATGAAATGAAATACAGTATATATACATATGTGCATGATGGGAAGCCAGAGATATAGACACTCTCAATTGTTATTGAACATGCAGAATCCTGACTCAAGACTTCAACGCTCCAAATTTAGCTCAAGATGCAAATTTCCTGTATAATGGTTCCAACGGGATGATAAAGTACATGCCAATATATGGGGATGTAACTTAGTCTTATTACTATGTACATACATGTAACCTTGGGGAAAATTTCAACATTTTATAAAGGGACTGGTCTAACAATAGCTGGAAATAATTATAAAGGAAATTCACCGAATATCCGTAGACAGTATTAATGCATACAAAATTTTAAAGACACTCATACTGAGTGCAGCAAAGTATTAGTACAATCCGTGACTATCAGCCAGTATGTTTAAGTTCCCATCAGAACTAACAAGAAACATTAACAAATTCAAAGAATATGGAATCACCAAAATCTCTGGCTATTTAATCAAAGTAACAATTTACTTCAGGTACATACTTCGAGAAGAAACATGCGGGAAGTAAAAAAAAGATCCCAAAGAAGAGCAGCTTCACGAAGAAAGAAGAAAAGCTAGGAAAAATTTTCTAGGAGAAGATTTAAATACTGAGAGTGATATTATTATTTATAAAAATTATTTAGTACAGTCTAGCACCAAGTCCAAGAGAAGAAATTCCGCCACCGATATATTGCTGTTGAGCAATTCCTCTGGTGATCAATTGTTGTGGAGCAATTCCTCCAGAGATCAACTGTTGGGGAGCGATTCCTCTGGAAATGTATTGTGGTTGAGCAATGAGTTGTTGAGCAACTGGGGCAGCAGCAACCTTCGTCACAGCAGGGGCAGAACGGTCCACAACGGCGTTGAATCCATTGATGGCGTCAGCGGTGTAAGTCACGGTACGGACAGCACCATCGGGCTCAACCAAAGAGTATTGTCCCTGGACAAGGTCTCCATTACGGGATTCAGTGGCAGACTTGGAGTCTCCGGTCAAACCATCAGCAACGGAGTATCCGTAGGAGTATTGTGGGTTTGGGTCGTAAGGCTCAGAAACAACGGACTTGGCCACAGCCACTGGAGCAGCAACACGAGCAAGACCTTGAGCTCCAACGAGTCCATAAGGACTGGCGAGTCCAGAGAGTCCTCCGTGAGAAATGTATTGGGCTTGGGAGATGGCCACAAGAGCCAAAAGAGTTGCGATCTACGGAAGTAATAAAAATATAATATTACAATAAATTAATCTTTTTTATCACAGCACTTTTTTGTAAAAGTTTTGAATTAAATTTTAAAAAATTCGGTCTTAAAAATATTAATCCTTAATTCACAGCATAATGCATTTCAGTATTTATAATAGCATAAGCATTCAAAAGACAAAAGTCATTTAAACATTACCTTTCCGACCATGTTGAAAAATTGAATTGTAAAGAAGGAAGAAAATTGCTGTCTTGTTAGTGACTGTTGAAAGTAATTGTTTGACTGTGATTTGTTCCATTGGCACTGCTGGCTTTTATATGAAAAAAGAATTTGAAAAGTGACCCAGACAACAGGGCGTTATGGATTTATCATTAAATAGACTATTGCCCCCTGGTCATGCAATTTGTTATTGTATACATAGATATATACATAGATATATGCACTTATTACAAACACAAATAAATCAAGATCACGTGCTCGATTTTCTGTATATGGGAATTACAGTGCAACTGTGAAAGTGCTACACTTCTTGGACATTCACAATCACAGTATATCTTATATCATATCATGTAATTCTGGCAATTATAACCACCTTGGGTCTCATCCACAAGCAAAACGAGTTGTAACAACATTCCTTTTGATCCCTTTACACTGAATATTTTTACTATTCTACTCTTATTTCTGGTGATGTAAAGTTTTGACAGGATTGCTTCAATTTTTGGCATTGGCTTAATTTTGTTCCATGAAATTCTCATGCGAACATTATTTGTATCAAGTGCTTAACGTGTAGTGTGTAACAAGGAGAGGCTGCATCCCATACCTGAAAGCAAAGTATTACTATCTGCAAGGCATGGTCTTACTTTGCCCCATATATTCTCAAATGATGCCTAGTGTCTCTCAGCATTTATAAGAAGTATACATGCTGTTTATAACTAACTTTTTGACATTAGCTAAATTTTGCGTCATTAATTTCTTATGTAAACATTACTAGTCTGTAACAAGGAGAGGCTGGATCCCATACCTCCAGGAAAATCATCGCTATTGGCAGAGAATGTAATTTTCTTCAAATTCCCTCACTCTAATAATTGGGGAAATAGCTGAAAATTTGAATTCGCCTGCAGTTATTGTTTAGTTACTAATTACTTGTATTAAAAATACTAGAAACTTCTGTTAAAAATATGCTTGCACTCAGTGCACTTCATATTATTTACGGAAACCTATATAGTCAACCAGTATATGTTTAAATGTTTCCCAAACTTGCGATTTTCCAGCTATTTCCTGTAATGTAATTTGTTGATATTGAATGTCAACCAACGATTTAATTTCGGCTTTGGTAGTCACTTCTGTTGATTTTTCTGAGTATATTGCAATGATAAAATCTGGATTTGCAATACCAATAAGTGAATTATTAGTAAGATTCATCTTCTAGACAAAATGGAATTTTCCCCAGCAATGAAAAGCGAAATAAAACTATTACTAAATAACAAAGCCAGCCATGCAATACGACAATAATTGCCAGAAGTTTAGCACACAAAGTCGTGCTTTATTTGAAAGGTAAAGTTTGTTCAATGAATTTAAGTACATGTAATTAATTACATGCATTCATAACCGTTGATTCTACATACACCACTCGAAATTTTTTAGGTTCTTTTACGGGCTTTCTATTTTACGGTATATTTGAACCGCGTTGAAAAGACCGTAGACGCCTGTAACCCGTCAAGCGTAATAATTTTTACCCGTAACAGTCCAAAACCCGGGCGGCCGCGCTTTTTACGGGCTTACCCGCAAGTGTAAACCGCCCGAGATGCTCTAGTTGGAATTATGATTTTAAAGAATTTGCTGGCACAATTTGTATTGACAGTGTCTCTCAATATTCTGCTGAAAAAATTAATCTTGGCAGTTGCAACGTTTTTTCCGGCTGTAATTTAAAATGCAGCGTCATAATCTCCGGTGGAATTTTATCGTAACTCCGATGAAATAGCCACAAATTGGAATTAGCACGCATTGAATGCATGGACACCGAGTACTTTTATGTGCTAGTATTACCAAACTAAAGTCAACAAACCAGTGAATTACTCATTGCCTTGTACAGTGAGCACAGTATACATATTTATCCTCCCCTAGGTGGCTCTACCTTCGACAATGAATACGTTTTTACCTATTGACCTTAGGACATCGGTAATTATCTTAAAATGTAGGTAATAATATTACCTATTTAATTCTGAATTATAATTTATTATAATATTATGCCCGCCAAATTTAAATCCACCAAAGCGTCGCACCATATAAAATGACGCCAAAATAGTTTATCCGTCCCTGGTGTCGTGACCCCCTGGTGACCTGGGTAAATTATTTTTGAAGCTTCTGGCAAGCATATAGCTTCCAGAAGCTAAGTGAAGTAGAAAAAATTTTGATTTGGGATATTTCAAAAATTTTGGTGTGATCCAGGCCCCGTAAAAGGTAAGATGTGGGAATCTTGGAAATAATTATGCTTAAAAATTATTTAAATAATTTTGGTGGCCCGAAAACATTAAAATATTTTACACAATCATTGTTTTTAGTTATTCAACCTAAAAACAATCGAAAAATTAAATTTTACGTTGATGCTTACCTTAATTCTGGGGCACCACCCAAGCCGTTCAACATTAAAGGGAGAACCCGCCGGCCCCCGCCTAATTGAATCCGATATGCCTCAAAATTGTTCAAGAGGTGCAAATAATAGTATTCTACCATAATTTGAGCAAAAATCCAGTAACTGCATTCATGTTCAGACACATAACACTGCTGGTCCAAAGTGGATGCAGCCTTTTGCTTAAACTAACAAAGAGAATAGAATGACCTATGTCACAGGTCATATCTACTGGAACCCAGGTAAGTTAAATATGATTTATTTGACTAATAAAGGGTAAATAATGACCAATATAATCTATTGAAAAAGTTGAGGAAAGGAAGGGAGAAAATGACGGGAAAACTGGTACTTTTTGTACAATTAGGTTAAGTTTATTTTAAGCAACAACAAAATTAAACGATTCGGCCAAAATACACCAAAGAAATTCCAAAGAATAATTTAAGAATAAATCAAGTTTAGTTAAGATTAATTTCAGAGCAAATCACCAAAGAAAATAGGTTAAGATCCCAATCGTGAGCAAAACCAGCGCTAACCAAAGCCAAAGAATGAATGCCAAAGAATTAGGTTAGGTCCGAGTAAGTACATAGTATAAGCCTTATTTTATAGAATCAATTGTTCCTAGTCATAGTATGTAAGTTCACATCTAGTCATTAGTCTAGTCCTTAGGATAGGGAAGAGGAAAAGAAGATGGGAAATAGGAGGGAAGTGAGAGGATTGGAGAAGGTTTCTGGGAGTTGAGAGGGAGAGGATAGGATTGGGTGTTGGGGTGGCTTGTGGTATGGTAACTGATTCAGCGCGGAGCGCGATACCAGTTACCATGCTACAAGCAATGACACTGACATGCCCCCCCCGGGGGTGTTGCCGTCCCGGCAACGAACTGCTGCCCGTAACAAAAGGGATCTCTACGTCTGGGAATTTTTATAATAGGTTCAGGAAAGGAACGGGATGAGGAGGGATAAGGAGCAGGAGGGCGTTCGTACGGTAAAGGACGTTTTCGGAACAGAGGAGGGGGAGGTATTTTCAAGGACATAAGAGGGACTGGTTTCATTACCGGGTTGGGAACAGGGTTCGGAACAGGATTGGGAACAGGATTGGGGTGATAGAGTTGAGGAGGAGTGAATTTAAACGAGACAGATTTTTTTTTACGGGAAGGATTTTGAATGGAGACATTAGTGAGGGGAAGAGGAGTTGGAGGAAGTTTAAGTTGAGACATCTGAAGGGTAACAAGAGGAAGGGTAGCTTGAGTGGAGTTATTAGAAGAAGAAATATTCGGAGTAAAGGAAGGAATTGGAGGTAAAACGTCAAGGAAGTCAACAGGAGTAGGCGAGTTAGGAGGAGAATCGTCAGAGTCAGTCAAATAGTCACGTCGGTGGTTGAAATCTAAAATAATTTCAGTAGGAGCTGGTGATAACGGACTTTCATCAGGATTTGAAGGTTCAGAGTCTTCATCAGGAATCATAGGATGGATTAGGTCGGGAGACAAGGTAGAAGGTCGATTGTAGTCCGGGTCCATAGATCGGAGATCGTCAAAAGATTCCATCTGTAAGTCAGAGAAACAAAATAAATTAATTTTTGGAATAATTTTACGGCTACTACGTCTGGGAGTAAAGGAATAATCAGGAAAGTGAGATTTTGGAGTATTTACAGGACTAGGATAGGATTTTGGTATTTCAGGGGTCTTAAAGATTCTAGAAAATGATTCAGAGAAATCTGGAGTAAATTCTGGAGGATCTGGTGGTACAATTTCTAGTGAGGGAAATTTTGGTTCTCGTTTCTTAAAGGAGATAATTTTAGAGCGACTGTGCGGTGGAGATAAATCTCGTTGAATAAACTGTTTTAAATGCTGGACATGGGCTTTACGAATTTTATGTAAGGAAAAGGGACGCTTATCTTGAACTTAATAAGTTACTTGGTTTAATTTTTCTAAGACAACATAGGGACCTTTCCAAGCGGGTAAAAACTTATCTACGAAGCCTGACTTTCTCTGGAATTCTGCAACTAAGACTAATTCTCCTAATGAAAATTCTATTGGGGGATGGGTAATGTCATAAACTATTTTAGATTTTTGTCGCGACTCGTCAGTGTTCTTACAAGCTATCTGGGAAGCAAACTTAACTCTTTTACAAATTGGGATCTCGTCAATATCATCTTGACGCCATACTAAGGAGGGAAACATCTTATCACAGGGTAAAATGGGATCTCGGCCATGCATCAAGAAATAAGGGGAGAATTTTGAAACAGAATGTTGGGTGGTATTGTGTGCAAAGACTGCAGACGGTAACCAAGTTTCCCACTGATCGTGTTTATCAGAAAGAAACTTGGAAATGACCCTTTTTATCGTACCAATATGACGCTCGGTCAAACCATTAACATTATGAGCCTGGGGAGGGGTAACATGTAAATTGATGTGGAAATCAGAACAGAATTTTTGAAAAGCAATGGAAGTAAAGATAGTTGAGGGGTCAGAAATTAATAAATTGGGAATTCCGTGGCGATAAATCAAAATTTCCAAGAGAGCTTTAACTGCTTCATAACTATTTTGTTTGGGAATGGGTTTTACATCTACGAACCTGGTAAGATGATCCACACAAATAAGGAAATAAATATTACCATTGGGACTTTCTGGAAAGGGGCCTACAAAATCTATTCCACAAGTTTCAAAGGGGATTTTAGGAGAAGGAAACGGTATTAAAGGGCCATGAGTGGGGAAGTTTCTGTGATTATAAACCTGACAGGTATAACAGGAATCTACGTATTTGTGAACATCCTTGGTCATTTGGGGCCAAAAATAACGGGATCTAATTGTATTAAGGGTTTTATTTACTCCAAAGTGACCACCTGAAGGAGAATCATGAACACATTTTATTAAATCATTACGGGAAACTTTAGGAATACATAACTTCCATAGCCTATCACCTACCTTATTATTAGCTTTATAAACTAGACCGTCCATAATATTAAAATCTGGGTACTTATCATCTAAAGGAGAAGGATTTCTATTTTTGTGAATTAGAATAGGAAGAATAAAAGGATCTTCTCGCTGCTTATATAATAGGTCACTAAGAGGAGAAAGGTATTTATCTTCCAAATTAATATTACAGAGGGAGGTAGATAACTCTGGGTAATCAGTTTCTAAATCTGGGGCGGGATATACTGGAGCTCGGGATAAGGCATCTACGTTAGAGTTTAAGATTCCTTTCTTATAACGGATTGTAAAATTATAGGGTTGAAGGGTAAGGCTCCATCTACATAATCTTCCTTTTAATTGTTTGGAAGTCATAAGAAAGGTTAGGGAATTATGATCAGTGACTACAGTAAACTCACGACCATAAAGATAGGGATGAAAATGTTTTACCGACTCTACTACTGCAAGGGCTTCTAACTCAGTGACATGATAATTAACTTCGTGTTTATTCAAAGAACGGGAATAATAAGCTACTGGGTGTTCAGAATTATTTTGAACTTGAGAGAGACAACTAGCTACCCCTTCATAGCTAGCATCACAAGTTAGAATTACGGGACAATTTTCATCAAAATGAGCAAGAATTGGGGCGGATACTAATCTAGACTTTAATTCTTGAAAGGACTCTTGACATTTATCGTTCCAGACAAACCTAACATTTTTATGGGTAAGGGCACGTATGGGAGCAGTAATTTTACTAAATTGAAAGACAAACTTACGATAATAGGAGCATAGGCAATGGAATCTACGGACAGAATGAATATCTTTGGGAACAGGGTATTCGGACATTACTTTAATTTTTTCAGGATCAGTTTCAACCCCTTCGCGTGAAATCACATGACCTAGGTATTTCACTTTAGTCATAGCAAATTCACACTTAGAAGGTTTGAGAGTTAATCCTGATTCTACAATACGCTGGAGGACTTGGGCAATATGGGACAAATGATCTTTAAAGGATTTGGAATAAACACAAATATCATCTAGGAAACAAATTGCTATAGACCACTTAAGATTTCCTAACATTTTATTCATCAAGTTTTGGAAGGTTTGGGGAGCTGAGGCTTGACCAAAGGGCATACGATTAAAAGTAAATGTACCGCTGGGAGTTACAAATCCCGAATATTCTTTAACTCTATCGGAGTTTTTAATTTGATGGAAGGCTGAGACAAAATCTAATTTGGAAATAAATTGAAAACCCGAAAGGGCATCAAAGATAGTGTCTTGACGATCTAAGACAAAACAAGACTTTTTACAGCGGGAATTCAGTTTACGAAAATCTATCACCATACGAAAGGTACCATCACTTTTCTTAACTAATAGGGAGGGACTAGTAAAAGGAGAGGTGGTGGGTTCAACTACTCCTTGCTCAATTAACTTCTTAACTTGCTTATCAAATTCCTTACGTTCTAGGGGAGAAACATGATAAGGTCTGGATTGAAAAGGAGTCTTATCCTCTAGTTCGAAGTCGTGCTCAAGTAAATGAGTACATCCGAACTCATCATCTGAAAAGGCAAATGCCTTCCGGTAAAAGGAAAGGAGACGCTTGAGGGAACTAACTTCTTCTAAATTTAAATGATCGGCTAGGGAAAGAGAATCTATTTGAGGATCAATGGAAAAGTTAAACGGGACTTCAGGGATAACGGGGTTGGAGGCTTCTTGGATATTTAAATTGTTAATTGGGATGTTATTAAGGTTATCATAAAGGGGACCTACTATTTCCGAATTAAGATCTAGTTTACCAAGATACGTTTTTGCAGGGAGTTTTACATAATTATTAGAAGGATTAGAAATAGTTAAATATGTTAAATTATTTTCAACAGACAACAAGCAATAAGGAATTAAAATATTATTTTTAAATTGAACTTGACGAAAAGGGAGAAATACAGCATTATCACAACTGGAATAAGTTGAAGAAGCTGGAATTTTAACTGTGGATGAGGGAGAGATCTCTATAGGGTAAATTGTTTGAAGATAAGCTTTAGGTAAAGGAGTCTGTGGTTGGGAAGATAAAATATTAGATTCTGTCTGGGTAAAAGAGTCAAGGGTATTGTTATTAATAGGAACCTTAATAATCCCAATATCTACATTTGAAGAACAAGTACAAGGAGTATTTGAAATATCTACAGAGGAAGGAAAAGTCAATAAATTGGTACCGAAATTAATAGTAGCTTTATTTAAATGTAAGAAGTCATATCCTATAATTACAGGATAGGAAGAGTTGGGAACAATTAAGAATTTCCAAAGGGTAAAATAATTATTTATTAGTACCGGGAGCTCAATTCTATGTGTAATTACTAATTTCTGGTCGGACTTAACTGCAAGACAGAGATGAATAGGAATATCTAAAGAGGTAGCAGTACTTTGGGCAGTCAGAGGAAGAGTTTTAAAGAAGTCTTGACTAATAACACACACTGCAGCTCCAGAATCTATCATCGCTTCCCTATCTAGAAAGGCTATAGTAATAGGCAAACACAGTAACCTAGGATTAATAAGAGTAGCAGCTAAATCATAAATTTCACCTAATTCAGAATAATGGGAACTGTCATAAATAAAGGAGTCAACCGAATTAAAATAAAGCGGGGTTTCAATAAGAGGAACAGTAACATCAGCCTGGTTAACCCGTAATTCCAGGCTTATTGGTTTAACTGCTGATGACGGGAATTATTGTTTTGGGTCATGAGAGAAGGAATAGCTTGACTATTCTGAACTCTATTTGTCTGGGGCCTATCTGTCTGATTTCGCCAATTCTGAGAACTGCCTTGGTTATTGTTGACAAAACCCGGTAGCTCATGGCGCTGCACAAAATTCTGAGCTTGGAAGCTAGGCATATAATCATTTTTCATAGCATGACAATTCCTCATGATATGACCCTCACGATTACAGTATCCACAGAGCATCTTGGGAACCTGTGGAGTTGGAAATGATGGAGGAGGAATATGAGGGTTATACAACTCAGAGTGAGTAAGAGAGTTAGATACTGGAGAAGGGACTGTAGGTTTGGAGAATAGGACAAAATTAGGGTCCTCACTATTGTATTTTAATTCCCTAAGGAAATCAGGTACTGTACCATTAGAACCTATAGTTCTACGAATGGTATGGGATAGCTGAGTTGGAAGGCCCTTGAGCAGATAACGCAACTGGTCATCATCACTCATACCAGGGTTCATTCTCCGAAAGAGACTCAGCTTGTCCGTGACATAATCAATAGGGTCCTCACTACCGAACCTGAAATTACGGGACTTATTAAGATTCTTAGCTACCCGGGAATCGTCATCTTCAGGGAAATAATTGGAAAGGTCTTTCTTAAATTTACTATAAAGAGCCTTGGAGGACTGAGCACAAAGGGCTGCAGTATACAAATGTGAATAGCAGGTCCACCAACTACTGGCAGTACCCACCAATACTTTACCGACGTTGCGTAAACGCCAAAATTCATCCAATCGGTAATGCAGGGATATTTCCTCAAAGGAAGAAAGCCACTGCTGGACCGATGATTTACCATCAAATGTAGGAAGATCATTAAAGATCTGGGATACCGAAATATTGTAAGCCATAATAATTATAATTGAGTCAGATATTCAAATTGAAATGATTATAATGTATAGTAATTAGTGTAATTGCGAGGGTGGATGCTAATTATAGCTGACCACTATGTAAATGTGTACAGGGCTACTCCGAGTTAATTCAAATCAAATTAATAAAGTAAAGCAAACAAACCAGTTAACCACTCGCTTGGCTTGGAGTAGGTACAGGTAACACACAACTACCACCAACAGGAAAGGATCAGGATGAGATAGGATATTGACAGGAATCACACGGATAATTCACAAGAAATCAACAAGTACTTACTATTCCGTCACAGGTCAGGTCTAGTTTTTAGAAATCTGGACAGATCTTCAGAAAGGAGAATAGGAATCCGGGTGGGAAGTCTGCGGCTATCTACCGTTACGATTCCGTTCAGGAGATTAGTAATTGTTATAATGAGTCTAAAATAGATATACACACAATTAGAAGTTAGTTCAGTTTCGAGAATAAATTCCCATTCAACATTGAAACTATTTAAATCAGAATTGTTCATTAGTATTACTCTAAAAAAAACAGAAATTCTAAATCAAGTTCAATACAAGTTACATTCCCAGGACTATAATAATTCCTTTAACGTTACAATCAAATTGCCTAATAGAACCAATTTCAAATCAATTAATAATAATAATAGCTAATCTCAATTCCCAAAATTAAAATTAATTCAAAAATCCAATATCAAAAGTAAATTTCAATTACGAAATACAACTATAATTTTCTAATGTAAATTAAAGTCACAACCAGATCAAAATTCAACCGTCTCATTAAATAATTCCACTGAGTAATTCAACGCAAAATTTCAAAGTCCATAACAATCGTTTTAGAACAATAATTCAATATAAATCAATAATTCCTTTCAATTCACAAACCAAAACTCAAATCAATAGGTCCAATATATAGAACTAATTTTCAGGCAACAGCATAAATACAATCAATTAAGTTCAATGAAATCAATTTTCCAACACAAAATCAAATTCTAAAGTCCAATAGTGAAATCCAATATAAATTATCAGATCCTGAATCAAAAATCCAAATTCAATTCAATCATCAAAATGAAAATCATCAATTAACACTATAAGCTGTACTATTGAATCAAATCCATAATCCGTATTAAAATCATTAATTTCAAATCAAAATTATTACTACAAATCAGAATAGAACATTGGAATCTGACTCTAGACAACAAATTAAAATCAATACTTCAAAATCAAATTGAAATCTACAAACTCAAACAACAACAGTCAAAATCATTTTAAAGATTCCAATAACAAACCGACAAGACTAACAAATTCCAAAATTCGAATCAATTCCTAAATTAAATCTATTTCGATATCAAATCACTAATTCAAATAATGATTCAAATCACTAGTTCAGATTAAATTAAGTATTTTGAAATAAAATCACGTATATCAAATCACAGATGTAAAGCCTAATCCCAAAATTAAAATCAAACTCAAGTTGTCAAAATCAAATTCACATCAAAATATACAATTCAAATAAAATCAATAATCCAAATCCAAATCTAACTCACAACACGTACAATGATAACTCACGTATCCAAACGCAAAATCCGGGTTTTAAAATGGAGTCACAGAAGCACCTGAGGTAGATATTTTTGAGTCCGTAATGAGAAAATCCAGATTCATGAAGATTTATGTTAGTCACCCAACAAGATCTCGTATAGCAAGGCACAAACAGAAAACAATAATTCTAACTGGAAAACAAAGCAAAAGTATTAGAGGGTTGCTATAGAAATTATTAGGAAATGGAATGACAAGGAAAATTCAGTGGAAATGGAAAATGGTGGGCTGGAAAGGAAATTCAATTTAAGGTACATATTTTTATATTTAGGTCAATTAGTCATGAAGCAATTTTATTCCAATTTATTAGGTTATCTAATTATAAAAGCTGAGTTTCAGCAGTACCTGACAGCAAATGTGAATGGGAAGACGGTAGATTTTCTATGTAGAGAGGATGTTACCCCGCACCTTGAAAAAGTTGAGGAAAGGAAGGGAGAAAATGACGGGAAAACTGGTACTTTTTGTACAATTAGGTTAAGTTTATTTTAAGCAACAACAAAATTAAACGATTCGGCCAAAATACACCAAAGAAATTCCAAAGAATAATTTAAGAATAAATCAAGTTTAGTTAAGATTAATTTCAGAGCAAATCACCAAAGAAAATAGGTTAAGATCCCAATCGTGAGCAAAACCAGCGCTAACCAAAGCCAAAGAATGAATGCCAAAGAATTAGGTTAGGTCCGAGTAAGTACATAGTATAAGCCTTATTTTATAGAATCAATTGTTCCTAGTCATAGTATGTAAGTTCACATCTAGTCATTAGTCTAGTCCTTAGGATAGGGAAGAGGAAAAGAAGATGGGAAATAGGAGGAAGTGAGAGGATTGGAGAAGGTTTCTGGGAGTTGAGAGGGAGAGGATAGGATTGGGTGTTGGGGTGGCTTGTGGTATGGTAACTGATTCAGCGCGGAGCGCGATACCAGTTACCATGCCACAAGCAATGACACTGACAATATGCTTAAAATTAAATACTATTAAAATCCTGGACTATGCTGAATAAACATTAGATGTAACATATTATGTAGGTTATTTCCGCTTCCCGGATGCCCTGCACCTTGGCTTGTTGTATCGAAATACTTGATGAGTAGCACCCTCAAATAGATAGTGTATGTACATATGAATCCTCCTGAATGAATGGTTTGTTGCCTGGAGGAGCTCAAGCCAGTGACTTAATACTCCCCTCGCGTGAGTACTCGCAATGCTTTAATTTGCGGACTAGCATATTGCGTAGCCACACATGAATTGTATGCCGTCCTTGACTTTGCGTAATGTCTGATTTACATTAATTTACCTCTCCTCCTGCAGGTTATTTACCTCTACCCTTGAATAATCTATACAAAGATTTCAGGCCTTCCGGTGGTCTGATGGTGTAGAAAACGCCCCATTTTAGTCACCTTCACTCCATATTCTGAGATTATTCAAGAACTCCAACTTTATGGGATTTAACCCCAAGCCAATGTTTCAATAACGGAAGAGGCAGAGTCATGCAAATATGCACGAGCTTACATGCTTGCCCTATCCGGATTCAGGAAAGGACGGTAACTACTTTCCATAGGTAAGACAAAAAATTTTCCAATGTTTGCTCTTTCGTAAATAGCATCAATGAAAGTAGCAAAATTTGACTTTATACATGAATTACTTGATTTTGTTGAAAGGAATAAATTGATAACATGGCATTATTTTAATAATGTGGCAATTGTATATATGTATGTCTGCGTGTCTGCATTTCAATTCCTATCTCAAAGGCTATTTTAGAAGGAAGCACAAATTGTCGAAATGGGTAATTTTCCTGTAAACTAATGGTATTATGAAGTGGTGGCTTCTTAAGCAACATTATGCTGTATATACATAAGGAGTAACGCTCACAAATTGGATAGAAGATAAATTTTTAACCTTCACAGGTACAATGTTCATTTTACAAAATATAACACTCCAATGTTTAGTACTCCAATAAAAAAAATGAATCAACAAATTTTATGGTTCGAAAGCTCCGCCTAAAAACTCTTCAGAATAAGCCCTTTCTTATGGGAAAGGAAACTTTTGAATGGAACGTACGGTTGAGGACTTATTTTCTAAGCAACTCTGGCAGGGAAAATCTCAAAGGTAACTAATTCTAATTTACGAACTGGGATTTGCAAATTCGTTGACGTTTTCGTTTTCAGGGATTTTCAAATTGCGTGTTTCAAGAACATTTGTTATACAAACAGGGATTATTTGTTTGACTTTATTTTAAAGGGATTTGACGTCTTGTAGGGCAATTATTTTTGATAGCAGGGATTTTTGAAATCCTTGAGGACTTCCCTGCAGGGATATAATATTCAGTAGGGAAACTCAGAAATGTTCTTCCTGGGAGATTTAAAAACACCGTGGGTATTCCATAGGATCCGGAATAGGTTTGAACAATTAAATGTGTCGCGGTTTGAATTGTATTACTTGCAGAGTTTTCCAAGGAATGTTGACAGACTCAAGTTGGATTCCAATTTTATCGAAGTATTTTTTAATTTACTCATTTTTGTTCTGAACATTTACGATCGTCATGATATTTGATGAAATTTGGTACGGTTGGAATGTTCAAATATCTTAGATTATTACACCTTTGACAATTGTGTAAACACGCCCCAAGTGCAAAATTTTCGTTCCTTTACGTAAATTTATCGGTAATTGTTACCATAAGCGCGTAAAATAACCGTTCAGTTGTTATGACAATCCTCAACAAAAATGTTTGCCTGACAGAGCATAAGTCAACGTTATGCATTTCGTATATTATAATTATACGTACAAAATATCTTTAAATATACGTCGCCAATACCTAACCCAGTTTCCATACATGCTTTTTGTTTTCATTTTAGAAAATTGAAACTTCATCAGCAATAATATTACAAATAAATTGCCAACAATGTTTTTAGAATGACTTTAGTGGCACTGTAGGGTAATATTCATAATGACGCTCCTTTTTCAATATGAAATCAAAATTATACAACTATGATCCTGAAATGTTCGCTTATTCGGCGTATTAAGCTGTCGTAATGACATCTATTGAAATTATTGGTAAATAATTTAGGAAATAAGATTGTTGACAAATTGTAAGAATGTCATGAATGAACTTTGTCGCATATGAATTGATCATGTTAAGAGTATTCATGTATGAATGTCAGAAGTAAAAAGAGGAGCTGAATGTGACGACTCAGCGTTAACACATCCACACAGAGTTTCAAGAGGAGGAAACTTGACAGCGAGCATGCAACGCATTGGACTTCGCTTATACAGCAGATTGATAGTTTTATGATGGTAATAAAACTCTCGGGACTCAGAACTAAAGACTGACTCAAGACTCAAGACCAGCTCAAGCCTATAAGAATTTTGGATGCCAATATTTGCCGGTTGAAACTTCCTCTTGTTATTTGGACTTTATTTAGATACTAATCCAAAATATAATGTAAACTTGGACTAGAATATGTTATATAAGAACCGTGACTTTCGCAGAATAAAGAGAGATCAATTGAATATTTATTCAAGTGGAATATAGAAAATAAAGCATATATTCAATATTTACAACAACATCAAAGAAATTTCGTGCTTGCCGGGAAATTATGATCAAATTATGAGGCAACAGGCCTTCCCTCTGACGGTACTCAAAGAATTTATTCTGTGCTACCACTGCGTCGTGTACGGCATATGCAAATTCTAATAGGAATTAGACTACAAACTACGCTCAACAATATCCACATAAAATGAAAGCAAAATCACAATAAATACAATGAGTGGAAATAAACATGTTTTTATTAAATATTTTCAATAAAATACTGTTTACTTCATCTACACACGAATTTCCTGCCACAAAAACATGACAAGTTTAAAACACCCACATGTTAAATAATACAAGGAAATTACACTCAAGACAAAGTATTTGAACTGTATAATTGTGAGGCTAGAATTGTATAGAAGAAACACATTTTTTTAGTTGTACTCATGAAAAATTTAAACAAAAATATTATGTGCGGAATGCTCTTATTTAGCGTGTAAGTATGTATAAATTATATGCATTTGTATAATTATTATGTTTAACTCACTTATTATGAGCAGGACATGAATTGATAATGAATTTCAAGCATTACGAATGATATCATTATGACTTTCAAAGCTAGCTGGGTATATCCGTATATTGGCAGGTATATTGTCATCCCGTTGGAACTACTACATAAGAAATAGATATACATACGCGTTATGCAATAATGTACCAATCTCTTTGTTGGTAAACAGACATATGTACATACATATAAACATGATTATTATAAATGCTCGACATTAGTGTTCAATCCTATTTCCATGTGCCACTATGAGTGGAAAGGTAACAGCAATAAATAATTATCCGTTCTCACATCTCCCTCTCTTCAATGTCTATATTCATGTAGAACCCTTACATTATTAAAAACAAGTCGGCAAACGAGTTACACATTACAACACACCGAAACGGGATTTCAATTTCGAGAACATTATGAATTAATTGGCTCTATGATATAATATTTTTAACATATGTTCATGTGCGTCTTTTCAGATATCTTTGTTTTCTACTGAGGACACATTTTTAGTATCGCTGCCAAATCCGTCCCGACCGAAATCAACGGGACAAAAACGTTCCTCCCGATTCCGTCCTGAAGGAACATGGGGACAACCGACTTTGCGCCGACTTCATATCTAAAAATTGTGAATTGCCTTCGAGCAAGACTCGATAGCTGGGGTCGCGAAGCGGAAGTCTTGATTTAAGTCAAACGCGTAGCATCCTATTAATCCAGGAATCTCATGAGTACACATGTCAAATAATTGGCATTATAATTGTGAATGCATAACGATGTAATAATTACGAAAAATAATGCCATGCTTTGAAATAATAGTAAATGGTACGTATCTACAGCTAGTTTAGTATCGACTAAAGTCATGCATGTATAATTCTCTTCAAGCGTACATTGCGTCTGATACATCAGATATGGTACGTCGTGGTGTCAATGTGGTAATTTCTGAAGTTCTTCAGCTTTCCGGAAATTACAAAATAAATCAAAATTCGAAATTGCACTTATTTTGCGTCTAGTATATCAGTTATTACTGGGTCATTGTAATCATTTCTTAAAATTTTCGTAATTTTTCAACATTTTCAAAATTTGAAAAACTAAGCTCCATAAGCACATCTAGTGGTCAATGTATCTAATCATTTCTTAAGTTTTTCCATTTTTGGAAATTTTGTAGAATTCGAAAAACTAAGGTCCAATAGCACATCTATCTGTAGGTCTAATATGCAGACTACCTGCGCTTGTTTCACAATTTTAAGTTGAACGCTTCAAAAGTTGTATCCCCTACAAGGTTTCCCCACCAGTGATTTTATAATACCGCTTCGCTTATAAAAATGTATTAGATGAAATAAGTCAAATTAGCAACAGATGGCGGAATAATCCTCAGTAGATAATATATCATATATACAGCATACCCTTCAGACAACAATGGCCCACAACCCTTGATCAATTATTCCTCCAGCCTTTATAATAATTAATAATAATTAAAGCTTTTATAGACTACAAGTCCTCCAGGCAGATGGTATTTTTCTCACAAAAATTTAGGCCAGCACTTACAGCATTTTGCTTTTGTAGAAAACTGCATGTAGATCAGTTTGCTTTTAAAAAGGTTTGTACCCAGTTCATTTTGCCGTTAGGGAAAACGTTTTGCGGATCATTTTGATTCTAATTGATTATGTACCTAAATCATTTGGACTTCTCACCGACGGTATCCAATTTTAAAGAAACAAAAAATGCCGTAAAATTCCGGTATAGTCTATCTATATCACCGAGTATGCTTAAATTCCCATCAGGATTAACATTCACAATTTCAATAGAGGCAGGCCAAAATCTCTGGCTATTTAATCAAAGTAACAATTTACTTACAACAGGTACATACTTAGAGAAGGAACACTTGGGAACTAAAGAAAAGAAAAAGGTCCCCATGGAAAAAGCAGTTAAACGAAGAAAGAAGAAAAGCTAGGAAAAATTTTCTAGGAGTAGATTTAAATACTGAGAGTGATATTATTTATACTAATTGTTTAGTAAAGTCTAGCACCAAGTCCAAGGGAGGAAATTCCGCCACCGATATATTGCTGTTGAGCAATTCCTCTGGTGATCAATTGTTGTGGAGCAATTCCTCCGGAGATCAACTGTTGGGGAGCGATTCCTCTGGAGATGTATTGTGGTTGAGCAATGAGTTGTTGATGAACTGGGGCAGCAGCAACCTTGGTCACAGCAGGGGCAGAACGGTCCACAACGGCGTTGAATCCATTGATGGCGTCAGCGGTGTAAGTCACGGTACGGACAGCACCATCGGGCTCAACCAAAGAGTATTGTCCCTGGACAAGGTCTCCATTACGGGACTCAGTGGCAGACTTGGAGTCTCCGGTCAAACCGTCAGCAACGGAGTATCCGTAGGAGTATTGTGGGTTTGGGTCGTAAGGCTCAGAAACAACGGACTTGGCCACAGCCACTGGAGCAGCAACACGGGCAAGACCTTGAGCTCCAACGAGTCCATAAGGACTGGCGAGTCCAGAGAGTCCTCCGTGAGAAATGTATTGGGCTTGGGAGATAGCCACAAGAGCCAAAAGAGTTGCGATCTACGGAAGTAATAAAAATATAATATAACAATAAATTAAGCTTTTTTATCACAGCACTTTTTTGTAAAAGTTTTGAATTAAATTTTAAAAAATTCGGTCTTAAAAATATGATTACCTAATTCACACCATAATGCATTTCAGTATTTATAATAGCATAAGCATTCAAATGACAAAAGTCATTTAAACATTACCTTTCCGACCATGTTGAAAAATTGAATTGTAAAGAAGGAAGAAAATTGCTGTCTTGTTAGTGACTGTTGAAAGTAATTGTTTGACTGATTTGTTCCATTGGCACTGCTGGCTTTTATATGAAAGAAGAATTTGAAAAGTGACCCAGACGACAGGGCGTAATGGATTTTTCATTAAAGAGACTTTTGCTTCTGGTCCTGCAATTTGTTATTACGCACGTACATATATCAATAGCTAAGTATGTATATTACAAACACAAATAAATCAAGATCACCTGCTCGATTTTCTGTATATGGGAATTACAATGCAAGAGTGAAAGTGCTACACTTCTTGGACATTCACAATCACAGTATATCTTATATATCATATCATGTAATTCTGGCAATTATAACCACCTTGGGTCTCATCTACAAGCAAAACGAGTTGTACTGTAACAACATTCCTTTTGATCCCATTCCATTGAATATTTTTGTTATTCTGCTCTTATTTCGGGTGTTGTAAGGTTTTTACAGGATTGCTTAAATTTTTGGCATTGGCTTAATTTCGCTCCATGAAATTCTCATGGGAATATTATTTATATCAAGTGCTCAAGGTATATAGATTGTAACACGGAGAGATTGCATCCCATACCTGAATGCAAAACATTACTATAGAAGCAAGGCAATGTAATTTTCTTCGAATTCCCTCACCCGACTTGGTGAAATAGCTGAAAATTGTTTGGATACTTATTACTTGCGTGCTAGCAATACCAAGGTCAGGTCAAATTTCAGGTTTAAAAAAGTGGATTGCTTATGTAATTTACTCTGGATGTAATTTCCAGCATTCCAGGTTCACATTATGTCACTTATGTAACATATTTTATATCTTTACTTGCGGCTTTGCATCTTGTCTTGAGTAGAAATTTCCTTGGAAGGATGCGGAAACCTGTAATTTCATTATTGGAAAGGATGTTTGTATGTATGTACGTTGAATTGTTTTGTACATAATTGTATGCATGTATGTATATTTATTGTGTCTTCGAGCGTGCTCATACTCAAGGTTTACAGAATCTTCGTAGAAAGGAAAATATATAACAGAACCGGGATATGTTTTGTACATAATTGAGCTTATTCCCACCAGATTGCCTGAAAGGACAAATTTTTATGTATTTATTATGGAAACTATGAAAGTTCTGGACTATGCTAAATAAAATGTAAGTGTAGCAAATATGTAGGTTGATATTTTCAAGTTATTTCCGTTTCCCTAAAGTCTTGCACGTTGATGTGTTGAATCGGGCCACTTGATAAGTTGCAACCTGAAGTAGATATTGTATGTACTGTAACGAATATTTTTATTCGTTGCAATTCTAAAACTAATTGCATTGGCAACCAACTATCAACCAGTCCAGTGCCTCAACATTTATTGATAATATCTGTGATTTTGCAGTATTTGTAATTATTGTAACATGAACCAATCAATCCAATGCATGTAATTCTGATCAAAATTCATTTTCATTCTGGTCCTCACTCCTAAACTGATCTTGAAACAATCAACACGCATATCTTTTGCTATTCTTTGGGAGTCACTGTTTTATAATTTGAGTTGGGAACTATCCATTGAGCCGCTAAATAGTTCCTTACAGTACATATGTAGTTGGTGGGACCAAGGACTCCCCAATGAATGGGCCGTTCCTTGGAGGACCTGAACCTAGTGACGTATTACTCTCATACACGCAATGATTTAATTTCAGGACCAGCATATTGACTAGCCACTCACGAACTGTATTCATGTTCATTTTATAAAACAACAAGTCAATACTTAGTTCTCCAATAAAAAATTGAATTACCAAATTTAACTCGCATCAATGCTTCCGAGCTTGTTTTGATTTAAGATGTTTTGTCCACTCTTATCCTCGTTAAAAGTTCCTGAATCGTTTTTGAAAATAGTTCTGGGGGTTTAGAAGATTCATGCAAATTTTCACAATTTTACTGTTTAATATATACCTGAGTATTTAGGAGTTCAGGCGTATTTTAGGTAGTTTTGAACGTCATATAGGTCTGGCCATTTGTCCCGTGTCAGGCGGACTGCTACCCACACAAATGCCGCCCGGTGAACTGTTACAAGTCCAACTGCAACAAATATTTTCTAAATCCTACATAAATACTCAGACGGTAACAACTTCCACAATAACAGCTGTCACATTTTGAACTGCCACCGGTCGTCATGATAATACGCTATGCTAAGCAGTATTGTTACACGCTATGCATAGTAAGAGCTTTGCTATTAAGTCATATGGTAAAAGCAATGCATGGTCTTATGAGACTTATATAGCATATTATTTCACTAAACGTCAAAACATCGTATTTTCCTACGAGACTTAGCATAGTATTTCCATATGACTTATATAGTATAATATTTCATTAAAAGGCATATCATAGTATTTTCCTACGAGACTTAGCATAGTACTTTCTTATGAGACTTATATATCATATTATTTCACTAACGGTCATATCATAGTATTCCTCTGAAACATAGCATAATGTTTTTCAATGAGACTTCGCATAGTAACTCGCATAAGGTCTTATTGTTAGTATAGTATTGCACTAAAGTTCTTACAAGTAATTAACCCTAACCACATGTCAACTCGGGATCGGAATGAAATTTTGTGTGAGCTTAGTTATCTGGCCCAATGTCCCAGAAAGAACAAAATTTCGGAAACTCGCCCTGGTTTGCGGGGACATCACGCAGACATTTTAAATTTTAATTGGTGAGGAAAGGGTAAAACTTAAATTTTCCAATGTTAAATCCATAAGATATTTTCATTTTCGAGCTTCGGTGCTATATTAAATAACCAACATATTTATGAAAACTCCTTTCCCAGGACCATAATTACCTCATTAATTTGATTATCACATTCCGTGCGGTTAATACAAACAATGGCATCTATGCATAAGCACTTTCTTCGTGAATTGTACGGAAAGGGAGGCAATGTAACATGCATAATGCAAAATTTTGTCACACATTTTCCCCGGAGAATTTCTTTACTTGTAGTGAATAAAGCTATAGGAATAAAACTGAACTATACTAAAAAATTGCACTACAATAGGTTTTCAATAAAATCAATTCCAGTGCTTATGTAGGAAAGGAAAAACAAAAAACTTTAGGAAGTAATTACGAAAACAATTCTTCAAAAATTATTTTTGCTGGAAATATATAATTACGAGTTCTTAATTTTTGGAACAAATGCCTTCGCTGGGAGTGTCAATGCCAATAGAAAAAAAGACAACCTGAGGAGTTGCGCAAGCAGGTATTGAAGTCGGGAATTCAACATCGGTTAACTGGATTCCAGGGGAAATTGTATAAGCTCTTTTGAATCTTGAGGCACAATCGAAAAATTCATTTCGTGACTAAATAATTTGGCTGTTTTGAGTAATTAGTTTTAAAAAATTTGAATTAAGTAGCCAAGTTAACATATAGTATTACAGGGAATTTCCCATACAGAGATTTCACTACATACTAGATTCCTCTTAGGCAGCATTCCCTTATATTGGAATGTTAAAAGTGCCCTTAGAATTCCTTAGGAACCCTTACAACGAATACTTCCTGCATAGTCAATGTATTAATGTCAACACATGGGTATCTAATTTTGTCTTACTACAATAGAATGCAAATGTAATCCTTGGGACAACATAACCATGTCATAAAAAGGGAATGCTATCAAACATTACTAGGAAGCCAAAATACAGAAAATTCACTAAATCCCCTTAGACAGCAGTGCTACATATGCAATTTTAAACGCACTCACAATAAGCTCGACAAAATCATTGCATAGTTTACAGTTAACAGCCCGTATGCTTAAGTTCCCATCAGAACAGAACTAACAAGAAACATCAACAAATTCAAGGAAAGTAGGCCAACATCTCTGGCTATTTAATCAAAGTAACAATTTGTTTCAGGTACAAACTTGTAGGAAGGAACATGTGGGAACAATACAGAAAGTAAAAACATCCCAATGAAAATATCAGTTTCACGAAGAAAAAGAAGAAAAAGCTAGGAAAAATTTTCTAGGAGTAGATTTAAATACTGAGAGTGATATTATTATTTATAAAAATTATTTAGTACAGTCTAGCACCAAGTCCAAGGGAGGAAATTCCGCCATTGATATATTGCTGTGGAGCAATTCCTCTGGCGATCAATTGTTGTGGAGCAATTCCTCCAGAGATCAACTGTTGGGGAACGATTCCTCTGGAGATGTATTGTGGTTGAGCAATGAGTTGTTGAGCAACTGGGGCAGCAGCAACCTTCGTCACAGCAGGGGCAGAACGGTCCACAACGGCGTTGAATCCATTGATGGCGTCAGCGGTGTAAGTCACGGTACGGACAGCACCATCGGGCTCAACCAAAGAGTATTGTCCCTGGACAAGGTCTCCATTACGGGATTCAGTGGCAGACTTGGAGTCTCCGGTCAAACCATCAGCAACGGAGTAACCGTAGGAGTATTGTGGGTTTGGGTCGTAAGGCTCAGAAACAACGGACTTGGCCACAGCCACTGGAGCAGCTACACGAGCAAGACCTTGAGCTCCAACGAGTCCATAAGGACTGGCGAGTCCAGAGAGTCCTCCGTGAGAAATGTATTGGGCTTGGGAGATGGCCACAAGAGCCAAAAGAGTTGCGATCTACGGAAGTAATAACAATATAATATTATAATAAATTAATCTTCTTTATCACAACACTTTTTTGTAAAAGTTTTGAATTAAATTTAAAAAATTCGGTCTTAAAAATATGAATACATAAGTCACAGCATAATGCATTTCAGTATATATAATAGCATAAGCATTCAAATGACAAAAGTCATTTAAACATTACCTTTCCGACCATGTTGAAAAATTGAATTGTAAACAAGGAAGAAAATTGCTGTCTTGTTAGTGACTGTTGAAAGTAATTGTTTGACTGTGATTTGTTCCATTGGCACTGCTGGCTTTTATATGAAAGAAGAATTTGAAAAGTGACCCAGACGACAGGGCGTAATGGATTTTTCATTAAAGAGACTTATGCTTCTGGTCGTGTAATTTGTTATTGTGCACGTACATACATAGCATATATTTGTGTATATCTATGTATATTTCAAACACAAATAAATCAAGATCACGTGTTTGATTTACTGTATATGGGAATTGCACTACAACTGTGAAAGTGCTACAGTTCTTCGACAGTCAAAATCCCAGTCATGTGTGTATCTTATAACGTATCATGTAATTCTGGCAATTATAATCACCTTGGGTCTCATCCACAAGCAAAACGAGTTGTAGCAATATTCCACCTGATCCCTTTTTCTCTCAGCATTTTTTTTATTTTTCTGCTCTTATTTCGGGTGTTGTAAAGTTTTGAGAGGATTGCATAAAAATTTTTGGCATTGGCTTAATTTTGCTCCATGAAATTCCCATATTTGAGCTAAGTCAAAGCAAAGCATCACTACCTGCAAGGCATGGTCTCACTTTGCCCCATATATTTTGAAATGATGAATAGTGCCTGTCAATTTTTGCAAGAAGGATGAGGCAATGCATGCTGTTTATAACTATCGTTTGTATGAGTTATGGTTATTGAACGGTCAATTGAAAGTGAATTGTTATACACCCCTTTGAAAGGTAACTTATTTCTGGTTTTACAAGAATCACGTGCACACACAGTTCACGTGTGTGTGTAATATAGGACACATGCAGTTACAACTATATGCATGCTTGTTGGGTTGTTGGGAGAGATTCTCTATTATTGTAAGATATTTGTAATGTATTATGATTTAGTATCCAGGAGGATTTCCAATGATAGACTCATTTATGAATAAAGTCAATCATAGGTCCTTCATCTGATTGGGATAATCATTGAATCAAGCATTTTGGGGTGTTGAAATATTTACTGCAATTTAGAATGCAAATTATTGTCACATTTTAATTTTAATAACTTATTGCAAGACAAGGTTATAACACGGTGCAAGTATTATTTAATTGCAAGAGCACAATTAAATAAAATGTGAAAAATTGTATTCGTTTTTAAAATTGTATTTATTTTGATACTTTTAGGCTTGTTACAATAAGTATACAGTATTTTACGGTTCCAATGGAAAAAATCCATCAATGTATTACATGCTTGGTCTGCATTTAAATAATTACAGAACGTAAGTATCGTCCGTGAATAAGCAAAATTATCTGCATGCTACACAATTATAGGCATGTAGTTCAATTTACCTCTTCAAAGAGGAGATAATAGATCGAGAGCCTGAAAAGTGGTCTGACTACTCTGTAAAGCTAACAATGCTGTATGTTATTGATGCTCTGCATGTAATTTCCACATAATTTGCATAATAAGTTACTTATAATTATTTCTGACTCTTGAGATAATAAAGCTGTAAACGAACTCATTTACAAGATTGAATCCCATGGCTGTAGTTCTAAAGATGTCTTGTACATACTCCGTAAGGAACGTGAAAAAAATTAATATAGTGCTTATGCATTTTTTTACTTCTCAGTTATTGATTTTGTCAATAGTTACAGATATTTCGGTCATTGCTTTAGTTGCTTGACCGCTGTATGGTTTTAACAACTCACTTTTGAAACTCACTTTAAAAAATCTGGAAGAAACTATTAAAGAAAGGGAAATCCAATATTTTAAACTGGGGGGAAATGAAAGGCAGCAAACGCATTCGGAATTTTGGGGCATTAAGAAACATGGAAAACAATCGTTGAGAAATGTAAAATTCTACTTTCGCATTTTCCGCCCTTTCTTTCGGAATTCAAATGTGGGCTTTGAGATTGATGCAAATTTTCATTGTTGTGATACATCTGGTAGATAAGAATAATAACACTTTGAGGTAATTACTCATTTGTGATTGAAATCTCATTTGATACAAGGACGTTGTCCTTGGTGTACATGCCTGGAATAATTTTACTGCAAGCTAAGTTTCAGGCTAAAATTATTATTAATCCTTATTTTCCGTAAACATAATTATCTGTAGCCAAGAATTTCGAATCAAAACTAGAATTTTTTAGGAATTTGTTTTCTATTTGAAGCTCCTTAAACTTGCCAGAACGATGGAGAAAATTTCTGTTGAAGACTTCAGCAAGGTTAGGAGGAAATGGAAATTGCATTTTTAATAAACTTAAGTATTAAGATTCTGCAGAAATTATTGTTGAATTCAAATTATTACTAAAATTAAACTTAAATTATAAATAATAAATGTTTGGATTTTTTGGGTTGTCAAATTATTCTTTTAAATTTTCTTACACAAATTAGATTTTCAGACATTTTCTTCCAGGACATGGTTTCGAATTTTATGGTCTTTTCAGAAAACGTTTTGAATATTCCAAAACAGAGAATTGCAGACACCACAGAAAAATACAGGTATCATGGCTGCAAACATTATACTTCACTAGTCGTTATAATGCAAACAGTAGATATATTTTTGCATCAAAACAAGTGATCGATAAATTGAAAATTCAAGGAAAATCGTATATTTACGACTTTCATAACATGTACTGCATTCATTTGAATTATTCACCCAAATAAAAGCGTCTTATATGCATGGGCACATTGTTCAGAAATTAATTGCGTAACAAATGAAAGAAAGTCTTGAATGTAATTGGAGCAAACGAATTAAGCGCCCGCAAGGGCATTCCTAAATCTCGAAAAATAAAACAATCCAACGTCAAGAAAGATAAACACCTCGATAATTGCTTTGGAAGGAAAATACAGTAAAATAAAACAAATCAGAAAATTCGGAATCGACCGCTTCTCACCAATTTCATTCCCAAAACCCTGTAATTTTCATCAGCAATATATTTCGCACTGCAGAGTCTTAAACTTTGACAAAATCTTACAAAGGTTTCACCAAAATGAATTCCAAGTAAGTCATCTTAACCACATTGTTTGTCTGAATAAAAAATTAACATTGGTGTTGTAAGGATTTTTTAAATACTAGAACTTCAAATATTTTCCTGGCCGTAATAAGTTTTTTAATAATGGACTTAACGTCAGCACAAGCTCATAGGGATTTTCTGGCCTTAATTCGTCAGGTGAGTTTAAGTTGCGTAAATTGAAAGAAAATATTTCTAATCCGAATAATCTAGTTATAATTTAAGCGTTGAAAAAAGCAGAGATAACGGATGTGCTGCCTTGAAAACGACCAATGGTGCTGTGGATTTTGCATTGACTTAGCACGCTTAGAGATGCAAACATAGTTTGCAAAAAATAGTACTCCCTAAAATTTATCAATCCTTGTGTTTTATTAGGATTGCAAGGACGACGGTGAAATATGTGCGTTGAATAGTGAATGCTGTTCCAGATACTGTGTTAATTTCGTTTGCGGTGTAAGTGGATTGTTTTACTATTAAAAAATTTAGAACACAATCTACCTATAATTGAGCTATATTTGTGTTTTCTTAGAATTGTAAAGAGATTGGAGAAATGTGTGGATGGCATACTGACTGCTGCTCCGGTTACTGCTGGGGATTGACTTGCGTGAGTACAATCTCGTGCAATAAGAACTTGAAGTAGAAAATTAGAGATAATAGCTCCACTCATTTTATTTTAGTATCCTTGCCAAGAAATTGGATCCGTTTGTGTAATAAACGCTGAATGCTGCACCAAATATTGTATCAACTTTATATGCAACGTGAGTTCAAACTTGAACCTTGGATCCCTAAAATGTAAAATGCTCAAGACTGATTTACACTTGTTGTTTTATTAGAACTGCCTAATAAAAGGAAGTACTTGCCTTTTCGACAGTGACTGCTGCTCCGGATATTGTTCGATGTTTGTTTGTGTAAGGACAATCTAGATTTTTTTTTTAAATTTCCATTCAAATTTTCGACGATATTTACATTTTTGCCATTATATGGGTTATGAACATGATGAAAATCCGAATTTTTGAAGTTTGAATATAAGGCGCGTGTTTGTGTGGATTTGGGATTTTTATTGATTTTCATGGCTGGTATAAAAAATTGAGTTGATTTTGCTTCCAATTTTAAAATATTTTTTACTCCTTTCAAATATTATATCCAATTTAAAAATTTGCATAACACAATGGTTTCACACAATGTAGCTTAATAGTTTAAAATTTTTCATTAGACTTTAAAACTTTTTTTCGAATAAACCAATCCAGATTTATAATTAGTCTAGCTGTGCTTACCCCTCCGTCCGCAAAAATTGGCCAATCCAAGTCAAGTTTTTGGTCAGACAAGGTGTAGAATATTTCGAAACAAGTTTTTCCACGAAATGAAGGATTTTTTTGTGATTTACTTCTGACTGTGTGGTAGTGGCGGAACAATCATTTCTTCCGAATTGTGTGTTTGCAATATTTTCAGCATTTTAACTTAGTCTACAATAAAAGATCCAGATTAATTATTGTACAAATTTTAAGGCTTAAAAATCTATCAATCCGACAAGCATTTTAATAACGTGAAAGATGGTTTTATCCAGGGCTGGCACGGACTTAAATACGGATACTTTTTTAATTATTGAGATACGAAGGAAATATTTGACACAAAACTAGGTATTCACGAGACAAACTTTCAATTTTGGAGAGGAATTTTCGAATACCCATTCCAATTCCAATTCGAATTCTTTTTTTAAAACCCGATTTTTAGCTATTGTGAGCATCGGAATTCAAAAATTCTTTTGGGATTCCGATTCTACTATCATTGATATATTTTCTATGCTCACAATTACTCATGAAAAATTACCATTTGAATACAAACGAGGGTCAAAGTTTTTGGGGCAATATGCAATTCGAATTCCGATATCCAGCCCTGGTTTTATCATACTTTGATTGTACACCTTTGGTTCAGAAAATTACAACTAATTTTCAAATTAATTCATTCAACGAAAACCAACTTTTAAGAATTTTATTTTTATTCATCGTGCAAATTATCTATCACTTGCTTGTTAGTGCCTGATGATAACGATCTGTTAGATGTCGAAAGATTACATATGATTTAGCTTATTTAATAATATTGATTACACAAGCTAAATATATGGGATCTATTAGGAAACTGGCAGTGTTAATTTTCTTATAATAGCACAACGATTGGTAATGCTTTCTATTATTACCCTTCACTTTGACAGCAAAACCAAGGATATCTAGATTTTTTTAGTTTCAGCAAATCTGTAAATTGTGCAATGCTCGAATTTCTAAGCATTCTAAATTTGAAACGCTATTAACATCTCGTGATTTAAATTTAGTAGATTAGAGTGGATCGACGTCCTCTCAAATCAAACTGATGATGTTTTTCTGTTTTCGTTACAGGCTTAAACCCATTCTTGACTAGGATGCCAGTCCAAAACATGGATGCTTCGTAATCGATGGACGACGTTATGCATTATTTTATTTTTTTGTTTAGAGTTTTTAAATATTTCATAAAATTCAACAATTTTTCCTCTGTATTTCCTCTCTTTATGTTTTTACAATTATTTCCACTCGAGTTGTAAAATTATTCCTCTGAAAATATACGTATTTTAACATGATTAAAATTTTAATAGTAAGTGTATTATAAAAGATGCAGTGCATTCAAGTCCAGAAGCCGGTGAGAAATACGTTTTGCTATTATAGCCAATTTTAACAAATCCAACCCTGCAAGAAAAGAATGTGAATAAAATGCTTGTGGTTAAGTGGCTTCGTTTCCCATTAACTGCAAATCTGAATTAATGATTAGCTCTTCTGTTACGTATAGACTCTTTCATTATCAGTTTCCCTTAAGATAGCTGTCTGCAGAAATATAGTTCCAAAATTTTAGATCCAATAAATGGAATTCGGTGTACAAAGTTCTATTCAAAGTTCCATCGAATTCACAGTAATATAGATTTAAATTTCTCCAGGCTTCCCGCATAATTATTTGAAACCTTTATGGGAGTAATGCCAAGTGAATACTTTGGATCTTGAATAATAAATAGTAATAAAAATTGGCATGGGTTAAAATTCTTCACAAAAAAGGCTTCAACAACTTTTTCTTCTACAAAAGTTAATGGAAGCCAGAATGTTTCCGAGGGTTCAGGCTACAACAAAATTTGGTTTGAAGTAATTTATTACAGAGTTTATTAAAAACTTCTGCGGGACTCAAGTTGTCTCTGTGGAAATTTATATGTAAACGTATGAAGATTCCAAGTAATTTCATACAGGACAGTGAGCCTAAACTGTATAATTTAGTTTGTTACGGGGATTCCATTTACATTCCCAGATTTAAAACTAACAGGTTCTGTGAAGATGAAGGTTAACCTGCAAGTTATATAGCAATTATATATGTAATTTATCCGACCTATGCCATAGCAAATTTAATGGAAGGAATTGTGGTACTATTTGTAGTAGCTTCAGCTATAACTTACATGTAATGTACATAAACACGAATTCAAAACAAAACTAGTTTTTAATAACAATAACGATTTATTAAAGATTGCGTGCACAAAGTTATTACTTTTACAAATGGTGGAATGAATAAGTACGACTGTTTAAGATAGCAATGACATTACAATTATTACATTTTGATGTTAACAAGAATTATTACAAATAAAAATAAAGTTATTCATTCACTATTCTTGAAGAATCTTTCCAGATAACTTATTTTCATGAGTTCTGTGGTTATAAAGAGAAGGTTCGAGTTAAAGTATCTCACATAATTATTTCCAAATGCTGTAAAATATTACGGGCTTTTTCCCACTGTTCTTATTTGAACAAAATTTATACGTAGAATTCTACTTCAGAATAATTCAACTCAAGTTTAAAAGATTGAATAGTTCTATCGCGATTTACACATTAACCAGAGATAATAGATAATTAAGCAGAAAAGAACACTGACTTTTAGGGAGCAACAATTATTATTTAGAAATTACATCACTGAACAGTGTCAAATGATTTTACACGAAATAAACTTACCATTGCCAAGCTTATTACTCCAAGTTTACATTTTTAAATAAACGTAGGTACAATTATAACGAGTGGTTTCGTGATGAGTTGCAATTTTCCCAAAACGCGATCCGAATAGCTTACATGTGAACCTGTTTTTAATAATAATTATTCTAAAAAGGTAGCGTGCATGTATTGTTGTCCTTGTATCTCACTTCTCCGAGTTACACTTTGTAATAGGTGTTTGGACTATATTCGTATTATATTTCATTATTCCAATAGGAATTTAGTAAGTGACATCACATCAGATGCCAAGAAGAACTCGTGCCCCCAGGGTCTTAATCGCTAGAACAGGTGTCAGTATTAATTACGTTCTGTGAACGTTCCTCTGAAACGTCGAATGCGGTCAAAACGCTACCCTCACAATCAGTGCAATGATCATCTGGAGTTACCTTGACTTTCCGAATGCACATGCGTGTTGTCCTGGACACGATGATTTCCACCAAAAATAATCCCATGTAAATACAAGACAGAAGCGACAACATCACAAATAATGCTTGAATGAATTCTGACTCCAAATTTAACGCTTCAACTGATCTTGGTAAACTCTGAAAGTACTTCAAGCTAGACTTCGGTTGGTATAATTCAGCAAACCTGACCCTGTGGAAAATCCCACTTTCCATTAATTTCCCCAGAAATTCGAATAACTTACTTCCGCAGAAATACTTCCCTATTCCCCAACCATACAGTCCATGCACAATCAATTCCTTTCCCATCACAAAGGGGTTGCTCAGTACAGTTCTTCGCCGAACTGTTGGAACATAAAAGTTCAGAATAGAACTCTGGTAATCAATTAAAGCAACATTGTTGCATCCAGAAACATGTTGTTCAATGCTAATATAAGGTTTTCCAGTCGGAATGACGATTTGATCCAATATTTTATAAAATATTGATTTTTCTTTCAAATAGAACTGAGGCGTCATGCTATTTAGGTCTTCCTCCGACTTTTCATAGACGTACTTCTGAAACTCTAATCTTTCGCCAATAGACGTTACAAAGATAGTCGGATACTTCAATGATCCTCGTCCACGGAGCCCAAGAGAAACATTATACATTCGGCAAGACGTCTGCATTCTGTATGGTTTTAATGGAGGAATCAAATCAACCCCATTTAAATCATCCCATGTTTCCATACCTGTCGCGGAAATTGGAGCTGACAATTCAGAGGTTAGAACTCCTTTGTATGCATTACTCAAAACAATTGTCACGAAGAGCCAAACCGTGATGGTAAATTGGCGCCATTTTGTTTTTGGGAGTTCAAAGTTTGAAACATTCATGTTTCCCAATAAATTCATCCGAAGGGGCAAAACGAAAACACTCCATCGTTCTGGCAATGAAAGTTTAGAGCGGCTTTGAATGAATAATATTCCTCCGAATGTCGCAGTTACGAAAATAAGGATCCACACCGAGGTTTCAAACATCTCCAAGTAAAAGGTGTACGTCAGAGAGCTTCTGGTTCTGGAGCAGGACATGAATGCAATTCCGTCGAAAAGTACTGGTAAAAAAGTTGAAAATAAGTGGTTTCTATAACCGATAAACACAATAGGGATTGGGGCTTCTCGAACAAAATCACCCGAATCCAAAGGAAAAGATGAGTTGGAAAATCTGCTCGAAACAATTGAAAGGATTATGAGTTCATAATGTTCGAGTAGTTCGAATTTTTGCGTAAAAACATTTCTACCCGCTTCTTCTATTTTCAATACCGGGATCGGAAATTTCAATAACGTGAATTGCGTCAAGCTGTGTCCCACTCCACGGTAGGTTAGATGTTGGCCGAACTGTTCATGTATTTTAGCCAAATTGTTTCGAAAAATTCGGGCATTTTTTTCCATCTGGATCCAAGGCAAAGGGAATACCTTCCCTTGGAAAATGAAGCAAGTTAGGCAAACTGTAAACCAGTTGCGAATTGTGATTACTTTGGTGAGGGTTTCTTCGAAATGTGTTATTTCATCTCTTGGGAGTGGATCATTAGTCATTACAACCAAACTTAGCCAAATCAGTTCAAACCTCAGTGATTGTTTCTTTGCCAGTTTTCGTACGGATTCGATACACGTACTTAAATTTTCCTCCCTGACTGCGACGTTTGTGTGCATTTTACAACGACATGCTTTATAATACCGGAGAAGTCTAGTGCCTTGATCCAAAAAATAACCCCTGGATTCAATGTTTGACAAATCATCAAAAAACAAAACTACGCGACAATTAGAGCTCCTCCAAAAAAACCTCTCGAGTCGAACGTTTACTGAAACTGAAGTATTTCCGGGGCTGTTTTCATTAGAGAGTAATAACGGGTGCTGTGTTTCCTGGAAATTCTCAATACATATGAAAGGGGCATGCAAAATTTGCAGGCAGCCCTCAAATATTTTCTGCCAATTGACCAAATCTGAAAACCTGACCCAACTCTTGCATTTTACAGAGTCAACATTATGAGCGCAAATGAAAGATAAAATACTGACTGTAAATACGAAGGAAATTCGGAGCGTCCACATTGTAGCGAGGAGTTAGAGAAACTGTCAAAAGCTTTTAAGAAACTTTGATTATTGTTTTTTGTTGTTTATTAAAATTTTTGTGGTATCGCGTGCTTTTTTCATTCGTGATCCTTAATGTAATGAAAGCCAATTGTTTTAAAAATGTAGTGAGTTCTTTCAACAACTTTCTAGTACAAGTTATGTAGAATTAATTACGTGAAATTGCAACGATGAAATTTTCATTAACTAATTAAAAAAATTTAAGCGTTTTTTAATGCAGCTGGTCAAAACAAATTAAGACTATTTGTGTTTACAGTACTTCGTAGCACAGATGCTAACTTCCAGGAATCTTTGCTACAGTTCTTGAATTTTTTGTTTAATAGTTATTAGAATATTATTTTTCCTAGGCGAAAATCAATAATACGAGAAATAATCCTTTAGCTTCAGTTAATAGTGCTTTGCTTGTTCTCAGACGGAAATGCTGCATCAAGTAGAAATATTCAAATGTATTTATTCGTTAAGTTTAATTGAATAAAATTTATTTTCACGTTAGTTTAGCCCTGTTTCAAGATCTTCCCTCCAATCTCATCCTGCCATTGAAACTTTAAAACAAACAACTTTGATAAACAAAACCGTAAATGGAGTAAATTAACTGTGTTAATTTGTTTGCCAGAAAACTGTGCTGGTTTGTAATGCAGGTTTTGTAAGTATGTTATCAGGTATTAACAAAATGCATGAACTCAATTTCCATTGGAACTGTATCTACTTTAGAATTTTGAAATCAGCACACCAAAATATGCATGATTAAAGATACTGTTAAAAATGCTGTCAGCGGCCTTTTTTCTCTGACGCTAAATTTCTCGAACTGTGCGTGTATATTTTTTGACAACAAAAATTAATAATAAGAGGAATAGTCCTAGCTTTGAAGAATATTACTTTGCTGATTCTCTTGCGGAAATGATACACATTTTTAATTTTACCTCTGAGGGATCGTTTTTCCAGTATCGACATTTCTATATCTTACAACGATAGATTTTTAAATATTGGAGTAGTGTAATGATGTGATTTAAAAATAATCTCTGTCAGTGTGGAAACTGACAAGAAACCGTCACTTTCACTGTCACTTTCACACACACACACACACAAACACAAACACTTTCCCCGGATAATGTTGAGGACTTCCACTGCTTTCCCCAGTCCTGCAAATTACAATAAAAAGGATTAGTGAGAAAATGTAAACTCTCTTGTTTACATTTTCTCAATCCTTACCCTATACTAATGCCTAACCTACTTAAAACTAAAAATAGAAAAATGTAAAAGAAAAGATAAAAACTTACCATATGTACCTTCTGTGGAAATCCTGGACCCCTCCAAGGGTATAAAAAGGCGAGGGATTTCCACAGAAGGACATTCAGTAATCCACTGCCTTAGCGGTTGGTTCCGAGGTCTTTACCTCTGGCTCTTGCTTCCGGAGAACACTTCTGGATTTTCCGACCGAAAGGTCGGTTTTTCTTAGGTAATTTATACATCTTCCCGCTCCTGAAAACCACCAGACCTGAACCCATACCTGACCACCAATCCCTGCCTACCCAGACCATCCAGCGCCAAGTTTAAAATACTTGGCAGCTTGGTTCTTTGGCATTGTTTATTGCAGTCGTGATTTTTTCTTTTGTTTTAAAATTAAAATTAAATTTTTTGAAATATATTTTGAAATTTTGTTTGTTTGGGAATAAAATTAATTAGGCCCTTCCCGTACCGCGTAGAGGTAATTTGGATCCCTTCAAGTTTTTGGCAATATTTTGGAATTTTATTTTTTTATTAAGTAAAAAGCCGGGTCTGGCAGGCATGGGCATTTACCCTATCCCGTTTATTTTTTGCCTACCCTCCTTAAAATATTAGATGTGCATTTGCCCTGGGAATTTTGTATAAAAGAGTAGTTTTTCCGAGCATTAGCTCCGGATAAAATTCTACAGTTAAAATAAATTATTTTCCGGGCAATGCACATTTTCCGCGCGGAGCGCTGGAATAATTCCTAAGTCCCCAACCCGTTACTCTGCCAGTTTGAATTTTGCTCTACCTACTCCTGGTAATTATTAGAAACCCTTTTGCGTAATTTTAAATTACAACACCCTTGCTCTACCACTCCAATAAATTAAATAATTAAATTCCAAAGTTCATTTTCATTTGCTCTACCACTCCAATTAATTAAATTAATTAAATTCAAGTTTATTTTGATCAATTAAATTAAACGTATCCATTTTCAATAACCCTTTTGATTAAACTTATGCACCCTCACAATCTCGAGATTCCTTGAATGATAAAACTGCAAACCAACAACATAACGCGGCGGTTTGTGAAGTCGAAACTGAAACAAACTTTTAGACTCTCATCTTTTCGTTAAAAAAAGTAATACCGGATGTCGAATTTCATATAAACTCTCAATACAAACGACGGGGGTAAACACAATTTACGAGCTGCCCTATAAAATTGTTTGCAAACAGATCAAATCGGAAATTCTTAAGAAATTTGTGTATTTTTCAACTTTGTGAACCCAAATTACAAGTATAAGCAAGTAGACTAGGAAATCAAAAATTGGATTACTAGTGACCCGAACTTGATATTTTGAATCTGGTTAAGATCCCAACATGTCAAGTATGCATTGAATTCAATTACCAATCAATTAACCAAAACTTGGCAAATACTTACAACCGGGTTCAAAACATTTCTCTTGAACCTGATCTTGAATGTCAAGTATTTTGAAAAATTCCTTGTAAATAGCATTCCCTTTTTACGGACATGTTTAAAATTTCCCTAGGATTGCATTTATATTTCATGGTAGCAAGAAATAGTGGCTTACCCATTTATTAGCAGGTATTTTGCCATCCCTTGGGAACAGGGTGCCCAGATTATTCGAATCTCAAATCAGGACTTCTAAGTGAGTTTAAAAAAAATAAAAAAACCAAATATGTTTGGAGCAATTACCTATTTGTATTTGGCTTTCATATTCCAAAAACTGTTCCTCCTGGTTTCAAAATTTTGAATGAGATCTTCAGTGACAAAAACAGTAACCCTCATTTTTCCGGCTCTTCATAAATATCTGACAAAGTTCCACAAGGCATTTAAACAATAATTTTTTATATTTTTGGAATTTAAACGTATAAAAATTAACACTTGATCGGGTTCAGGTTCGGGTCGCAATACAATGAACAAATTTTTTATACCCATGACAAAAACATTTACCCAATTTTATTCGGGACGGGACATGTTTTTTGGTCGTGAGTATACCGGGACGGGACGAGCAAGTATCTATAGCAGAACAAGGATAACGTTTCAGCTTTTAATGCTCATGAGTAAACTAATCTGTGAGGACTATTTCCCTGAATGCTAAACATTCGATTTTAGGTTGTAGAAAATGAAGCTATTGCTCAAAGAATTACTGGTACTTCATAATTGTTTTATGATTATGATTATTAGATTTTGGCATTAGTGCGAATAAAGACAATATACACAGTGATTTCCTATATAGTGGTTTCCTCTTCGACATCATTACCTTTATATTGACACGTTTAAAATTTCCGTAGGATAACATTTACAGTACATTGTAGTAAGATATAGTGGCATCCCCATATTTTTTGCAGGTATTTCCTCATCCCTTGGGAACCACTTTATAGGAAATTCACTATATATTTACAATCATAATTGACGTGAGTCATCATAAACAGTTTTTGAAAATGGATTAGAAACTTGAGTGACAGAATAATTTTGGTTACATAAATAGAACAGGAATAGAATAGTATTAATAATTGTTGAAATATGGCTGTAATTTAAGCTGCTTTAAGGAGGAATCTTGAAACTTCGATTCTATAAATGTGTTTTTTATGTTTTAGGTACAATTGTTTTTGTAGGAAGTTTTCCTCATGTTCCGATTTTCGGTATAAGAATGTCGAGAACTGTTTTTAGTAATTATCTGGAAGGGAAGAGAATTTTGTTCATATGCCCCGATTTTCGGGACCGGGGACAATGTTTTTTAAAACTTTTGGGAACGGGACGGGGACAAGGTTTTTGTACCCATGTCCCGACTAGTGCCCCGCATTGGTACAAAAATGTTATACCTGGACCTGAACCTGTACCTGATTCATGTGTACATGGATTTTTCAAACCTACACCCGTACCTGTACCTGAATACCTGGGTTCATTTTCCTGAACCTGTACCTGTACTCAAACTAAATCTGGAGTACCTGTACCTAAAAAGAACCTGTAACTAAAAAGTACCTGTACCCGGGTATATTTTAAAAGTACCTGTACCCGGGTATATTTTAAAAGTACCTGAACCTACCCGGGTATTTTCGATTGTATTAATTTAAAGGATTACTAAAGATACTACACGAAATAAAAAACTTGAATACCTGCGACAGAGATATTTTGACTTACTAAATTAATATATCATATTAAACTTATTTTTATTTTTTATTCTTCGAAAGCATGACTACGTACTGGAAGTATCAGTAGTTCCATGATTACATAAAAGTAGAAAAGGTAACAGATAGCAAAATCAACGATATAAATAAGTGCAATGCAACAATACAAATGCAGTGTAATATTTTCTGAACGTTCAATAATGCCGAGAAATTTAACGATTAGGAATTTTTTGCAACCTGCAATATTATTGCTTTCGCAATGGAAAACAATTTTTTAGACTCCCCAGATTTTAACTTTAGCCAAGCCTTGAGACTAAAACACTTCCTACAGTAATTATCTCAACTCTTATATAAATGTTTATGCGTCAGAAGACGTAGGTCATAGGAGAAGGCACGCTCTACCTGTACTCCAGTTCCAGGAACTGCTAAAAAATCTCTGGTCATTCCAGCTAATGTTGGGTAATTAACCACGTGTTCCAATATGGTGGAATTAGTTTTCATGACAGAGATTATGCATATAAATTTTGAATGTAACATGTTTCAAGATAAAAAATTTGGATGAGTTTTTAAAGCTCAACAACACCTTAATAGGCGTTACTTGAAAATTATAATTGACTGAGTAGTACCTGAAAGTTCAGGTATTTTACATTCAGGTTCAAGTATTTACCCAGTTCGTACCCGTACCTGATGGGTTTATACCCAAAAGGTTTATACCATACATACAAACGCTGGTCCATACCTGCATGCTAAATGTCAAATTTGAAGAAAATTTCCCACTCATCACATTTGAAGAAAAGTTTCAAATTAATTCAACAAAATTCAAGTATTTCCAGAACCTGTCCAATATTTCGTAGATGGTTCTTTAGAATTTGCTGGAAACATTTCTCAACTTAATGGAGAGCTTCAGGAGACTTCCAATCATCCACGTCTTCACGAGCTAAATACTTTCTCCCAAACTTTGGAGGGAAACAGGATCTTGGATTCCTCGCAGTATTCCGTTTATATTTCTACATTCAAAAAATCGCTCGTTAGTTCTATTACTTTTCTCCAAACTTCCCCTTTACTTTTTAAAACTCTTGCGTTAGATCAAACCAATTACACTCTCATAAACCTAACACAATCTCGCATGCACTAAAAATACTCATTTTTGTGTTTATTATTATTATTATCACAAATTACAATCTAGACTTCGAATTCACTCCCAGACAACTATTTAGAGTTTTGGATATTTCCAACTTCAAAGGGATTCAGCAAATTAGTGTTCCAACTCTACTACAATAGTTCGACTAGAAACTCTAATTGACCCCTGTATTTGTACGGCCACGGGATATGATATTGATTCCATAGCAGAAATTTAAATTTTAAATGACATTTAACATGATAATTTTGATTTCCAGAATGTTGTTGTTTAAATTTTTCAAAAAGGTAGAGAATTTAGGAACGGCTTACATTATTCAACAGTTCCGTGGGGGAATTTTTGGAATGCCCTTGGAAGTCAAAATTTGGGGTACTGTGGGAAAGGATAATTTTACTTGTATGTATTGGGGGTAAATATTCCAGTTAAATTTTTGGGAATGTATTTCGTACAATTTTAGATTACAACTTGAAATTTATTGTAAAACGCTTATTGTTAGTAAAAGGTTTGAGGAAAGTTTTGCTTATATTTTGGGGGAGATTTGATGTTCTCTTTTCGGAAACGTTTAAAAGTATTGCGAGAAGAACTTTGACGTAAATTAATAAAGGAATATCGTTTAATTAATATTTTAATCTGATCCCAAAATATTTCACAGTTTCGATGAACACATAGTTTCTATGCGTTCGGATTATCACTCGATTTGGTGAAGAGAACGGTCCATTTCCAGTCGATTTGTGAAGCGTTCAACTAAAAATCAGTTGTATTACAAAGCTTTCTAGGGCACATCCTTTCTAGCAAATTTTTCCAAGTCTCCTTATAAATAAATATTAAAACAGCTGTTTAATATAACTTTGTCCAAATATTATAAACGCTAATTACAACAAAAGAATAATTTTACGTGGTAAAGCTATTAGTCAATAATTGTATGAGTCTTTGCTTGTAGATCTGCCGTTTCCTTCTCGGAACTGTAATTTAAATCAGCTCCAGATTGTATTTTACAAACCTATTTGTTTACAAATCGTCCATAATAAATGTACGGATACAGTGTATTAGTAAAGTAGTAGAAAATAAAAGTTGGTCTGCTTTTGCGGTCATCTTTATACACAAAATTTGAGAGATATTTTCCAAGCAATTACTTCATGAAAACTGGAGAAAATGTTTTGGAATATTCTGACAAAAGTGTCAACACGGGATGCCCTCAATGGGAAAATATTGGACTTATTTGATGGACCTCCGATAGCTAATGGAATTAAATAACAAAATTATTTTATCCCTGATATTCTGACGTGTGAAAAAATTCTCCGAAATCGGAAACTATTCCACAAAAAGACCTGCAACTATTTACACAAATTTAGCAAATAAACTAGAATAAAGATAATATTCTTGTAATCAGAAGATATTACTTAAAAAAAATTAAGTGAGAGTTTGAGGATTTATTTCCGCGGATTTGCATATTATTTTCAACAACTAAAAGCAAACCAAAGCATCATAGTGCTTTGCATTGTCTTGGAGATATCAAGGTCTATTGTAACAAGAAAACTTATATGGAGGACGACTTTTCTAACTTTGCGATGCTTGTTAACTTAACTGTAAGGTTATTCTATAGTTTCAAGTTTGCAGGGTGTTCATCCGTAAAACGACCATAATACATTCCAAAATGAGATTCATTTTTACTTCTGATATAAATTACGTCGTAAAAGTGCAGCGGATTTTTTAGCCTGCCCCAAATATTTTAACGTGACCAGAAATATTTTAGCCTGACCCCAAATATTTCAACGTGACCAGAAATATTTTAGCCTGACCCCAAATATTTCAACGTGACCAGAAATATTTTAGCCTGACCCCAAATATTTCACCCTGACACCAAATACTTTATCATGACCCCAAATATTTTACCCTGACCCCAAATATTTTACCCTGACCCCAAATAATTTACCCTGACCCCAAATAATTTACCCTGACCCGAAATATTTTACCCTGACCCGAAATATTTTACCCTAGCCCCAAATAATTTACCCTGACCCGAAATATTTTACCCTGACCCGAAATATTTTACCCTGACCCGAAATATTTTACCCTGACTCCAAATATATTACCATGACCCTCAAATATTTTACCCTGGCACCAAATAATTTACCCTGACCCGAAATATTTTACCCTGACCCGAAATATTTTACCCTGACCCGAAATATTTTACCCTGACTCCAAATATATTACCATGACCCTCAAATATTTTACCCTGGCACCAAATAATTTACCCTGACCCGAAATATTTTACCCTGACCCGAAATATTTTACCCTGACCCGTAATATTTTACCCTGACCCGAAATATTTTACCCTGACTCCAAATATATTACCATGACCCTCAAATATTTTACCCTGGCACCAAATAATTTACCCTGACGGGGCCAGGTTGGGCCACCCTGCAAATCTAAAGATACCTCCGGATTGGAAACCCATCTTCCGTAAAAATTTGTACTTTTCCGACTCAAGACAAAGTGCGTCATCAAAATCAAGCTAAATAATTACAGTTTCCATGGATTCACTTTCTGTAGGGATTTTGAAGGCTAAATTAAAATTGGGTTGATCCCACGACGATTCCCATTCAAAAGATTTCGTGCCAAAAATTATCACAAATTTTGCGTATTTTTAGTTCGACACAAATATTCATCTGAAACCAATACTGGTAAACTCAAGTTTCCATCCAGATATATCAAAGGGGCAATTAGCACTCGTTATGGAGAAGAGAAAAGTTCAAGCTTTCAAAGTTTTTGATAAATGTGGTATGAGGTTTAAATTGTAGTATTTCAAATAAGAATTTACAACTGCGTTCGTGTTCCCCGCCCCAATTGATTTCTTTATTCAATCTGAATCATTCAATTTATAACTAATTGTGTATCAAAGGTTTCTAAGGCATTCCCTTCCTAGCAAAGCAGATTACCCAAATCCATCGTTTGTTGGCAAATTCTTTGGAGATCGGCCTAGTCCATAGTGAATGCTCAACAGTGAAACTCGCACATGTTCACAAAACAATATTGTTTTTAGTAGAGCTCACGTGCATTCTGGGAAGCTGTGGTTCTAATGCTCAATTATTTGCCCTCAAACTAAATGCAAAATAATACTTTCATAATATAATAATAGACCTCAATCTAGGACTTGACGTCTCCCCCTGATCATCTCATTCACGATGAGGATAAAAGGTAATTGTATGTCCCAAATTACAGGGCATGCTCGCCATTCTGGTTAATGGAGATATGTCAACTTTATTCCGCAAATTCAAGGAGCTTTTACATTCTGGTATTTATAAAAAATTTCCATTACTGTGGCATTGTTGTGTACAAACAGCAACATTCCCACTGATGCTTATTTACTAAGAATAAAAATCCCCCCATTAAAAGGGCTCTTTAGGGGTGACCTTATCAAATGAATCAACTTTATATCAAACGGAATTTTTTGACGACTGCCGTCTGAAACCACAAGTGAAATTCAATAATTTGAGACTAAACCTAAATGTATCCACGGATCCGGATTGATTCCATTGGGCTCCCGACTCTTGCACAGACCCAAATCCCAACTGTTCATGAAAATATATAATTTTACAATTTTCAGGCCGATTGGTTTTAAGTTCTATTTAACTGTAGTAATGCTTTAGTTCCTCCGCATTCTCTCAAACTCTGCACACAGAGTCCGGGATCTCACCCTTGTAAACTAAAAAATGTAGCTCAAGAGCGTTACATTATATAGTGACAGTGTTTACAAGGAAATTCAACTTTTTGGAAAATAAACCTCATAAGTGGTAAGTTTTTGAGCGTTTTGACTTGAAAATATTTTTGGTTTTCTGATCAGCTTGTCAAATGTGTATTTCATTTATTAATTCCACAAAATGTATAACATGTTCCACTATTTTTACGCATAACTCCAAAGTGTCAGGTATTGCCGGGATGTTCAAAGGAAAATAGTCGGATTTTAAATACAAATTCTTGTCTTAACCTACAATAATTGTCCTAGAATTGAACGTAATTACCTGAGCAGAACATTACAGCAATAGATCATATGTTCATGGAGAAAAATATTTCGTTTCTTATAATTTAATTTCTATTGCTGGGAAAGTTTTTTCGCACCTCGGTGCTAAATTAGTTCAGGTTTTTAATTTTAAGTTAAATCAAAAGTTCCCTGTAATACGTTTTTAAAAAAACCAATATTTTATTTTTAGAAATTAAGTTTAGTAATAATTAGTAATTACAAATTGCAGGCATTTTTCACTCCATTCCTTAAAATCACACGCTTCTTATTACCTGGTGAGTTTTTAGAAATAAATATGTGAAAATAATCCTTGTTATTTGCAGTTACAGAAATTCGTTTTCAATTTTCCAGTTGTTAACAATTTTTAAACGCCTTTAGTCCTTCACAACTCAAAAATTAGAGACGACACTGAAAGCAAATCTTTTTTCTAGAATTTTAATCACCACTTGTGGAACGATTGTCATCTAAATTGAGGTTTGGATTTAGGTTAAAACATTTTTGAGGATAAAACATATAGTAATTAGAACCATTTGCAGAAAGGGATATCTTTCTCTTTGATATGCATTGTAATATATGGAATAACTACAAAAAATTATGTACAATGTTGATCTATAATAAATATTAACAGGAATATTTGACGCAATGGATTGATTTCAAACCTGGTATATCAAATATGTATCATGGAGCTGGAATACCCAGAGAGAAGTAATTTCTTGGAGTATGAGAACGGAAGAAATGATTCTTCACCGCCCTTTTTGAACCCCACTTTCACACACATTTCCTTCATTCTTTTTCTGTTGTATGTTGTCTCAGTGGGGGTGAATTTGATGGTTTTCATGTCTGCTTGGTGGTGCAAGAGACCAATTCCTCCTGGATTGATTCTAAATTTTTCCCTTGTTTTTGTAAACCTATTGATAGGAATTTCGATTACTCTTGACTTATTATTAAGTGGTGCTTTACCAGCCTTATTTCAAAATGAAGGGGGGGGGGAGATTTTTGCTTAACTTTAAATTTAAGTATTTTTTTTCAGGGATGCACTTTGATTTCCGTACTTCATTTCACTGCCATACAAATTAACGCATGGATGGCCGTATCAAAAACAAACTACACCAGTCTTATGACTTTTGGAACGGTTCGAAAACTTGTTTGTGTAATTTGGCTTGCTGTGATTCTTGGAACCTTTTCATATTTCTTTATATCCGTAATTTTGACTGGAAAAGAGGAATGTATGGGCTTTGATGCTTTGCAAGGATTATTGTGGAAAATTATATGTTTCCTCTGCACCCTTATTTCCTTCATTGCAGTCCTATTGTTTTACGTCTTCTTTCAACAACATATTAAGAGGCGTATTAGGACTACTGCCCAATTTAAGGTAATTGAGAAGTCGATGTTTTATATCAGTTTAATATAATTATGTTTCAAATTTTGCCCAAAACATCCAAAATGTGAAACTTTGAATAAACGAAACATAATTTTTTTTACGACATTCTTAAAATTCTTTGTAATCTTCCTTCTTATTGGTGGATATTGTCCCCACAATATTTCACATGATTAACTATGATAACAAAATCCCATTGAAACAGGAAATTAGTCCAATTATTTATACAATACATATTTGCAATCCATGCTTTTATAGTTATGTGATAAAATTATTCATTTCGTGTTATTCCCAAACGCACTTTTCAAGGATAATTTAATTACTCTTGAACTTGTGACATCAAAAATGCGTCGTCAAATAACTTCCTCGAATGACTTAAGGAAGAAAAAAACATAAAAAGGAGGCAGCATTTACCTATCATTTTTGATCTTTGTCCTCAAAGCATTACTCAGGTCAAATAAACAAAGTTTAGAAACTAACTACACTAAATGTACTACAAACATAGGGATTAAAATATTATGTGAGCTATGTGGACAAGATCGGGAGTTGTTATTGTGGTACTAATTTATATAATTATAATTAAAAACAATATGCAGCTTCATTTAGTTCAAGCTAATTAACATGCCAGGATGTCGTGCATTAAAGTCATAGTTCATAGTATCACTACAAGTTTGGGTTATTTAGGGGGTCTTGAATAAAAACATTTTGTTGTGATATATACGATACGAAAATTTCAGCTAAAATGTATGCTATATGCTTGAATGATATTTACAGAACCCTGGAACTCCAACTAGAAAGAGATACTCCAACTTAAATGCTACCTGCATTTTGCTTCTCTTGACTTTTATAATTGGAATTCTACCAGAGTCGTTGCGGAGTTTGCTTTTCTGCAAAAAGTGTCCTATTAATGATGTAAGCAAGTTAGCAATTTTTAAATATTATACATATATAATGCCGTAATTTGACAAGGTATAAGTAAATATAAAATATGGCTGAACGAGATCCTTGTTTTGTAAAAAAATTTTACTGAAACACGCCAACAAATTAAAAAATCTCTGACATAAAAAATGACAACGAATTTCAAAATCCCTGCATATTCACTTCCAGAAATATTTGTCACCTGAAACAATCTTCCCACAAAAATCCAATCCCTGACTTTTAGTTGGAAATATTATAATTTGTGTTCATACCTTTCTGTATATATTAGATTCCTGGGATCATGCACACATATGCGCACTTAATTTTGCGAACCATCTGCGTACTGAAGACGTTGGCAATTCCGATTATTTTTGCAGTGCAAATATCCGATGTTGCCGTGAGTTTTTACTAATATAATTATTTATTCCCATAAATTTATTATTTAAGCAGCCCAAAAAATATTTTACTTTCAATTCATGCTTGTGATAGTTATGCTTAGATTAGTTGGATTACTTTAAATTGTGGTACTTTGTATAAATTCCCAATTATGTTCCTCTTTGCAACTCCCGGTTTTATAACTGGTTTATTTGGTTGTATAACTTCAATTTGAAAAACTACTTTTGAGAAAACCTAGATTTGACAACGTTAATAAATCTTGGGAACCCTGGAATGAAAATAGCACTTACATTTTTTATTCTCCGCAGGCCAGTTTGGGACGCATGACCTGTGGGCTACTACCTCGTGCATGGGGCTTATGCGATTCTAAAGGACGACCTTTGATACCCGTTTGAAAGATCAATTAAAAACACAGCAATCTTGAGGTATAAAGCGAACTATCAGAAGAACACAAGGTTTACGTATTCATGTGTCCTACTAATCACTGTAACTATGTACATGTATAGTTTATACGTTGTTAGAATTTAGTGAAGCACTTATAATTGTAAATAAATTAAATTTAAATAAATTATAGTTCATTACTAAGGATTATTTTCGGACTGAGTCCATATCATGCATACCATGTCTGATATATTTGGTTATCAACAAATTGGCTTACAAGCAAAGTCTTCCGATGTGACCTTCAGAAATGAAAATTGGTGGAATTGTAGGAACTACTAACAGTGTTCACACAAACCACAAACTTGGTGCCATCTCCTCTGGGTTCGGGCAATAGGATATTTTTGAAAATTTGATTTTTTTTGAAAGTTTGATAGGCGGGACCCTTCCTCGCTTGAATTTTTTCATGGTAAATCCGATAAGAAAAATCCATTTTTGCAACTCGAACAAAATCCAAAACAATGTTCACATATGCTCGAAACATGATGAATTAATGAAATACAAATGCAATTTTACATTGAAAACGTTTACATATGTACGCGTAGATACATTTGCATTGTTTTTCGGTTGTGAAAGCGAAAATAATAATATTTATGTGAAACAAATTATAGACGAATTGAATAAAATAATTCCTATAATGTTGAGAATTGGCTTATTACTGCTCAAATTGTGTACCCTTGAAGACGGGACTGGAGTATTTTTATGTATGAAAATTGGTTTGGATTTTGTTCGAGTTGCGAAAATGGATTTTTCTTATGGGATTTAACATGAAAAAATTCAAGCGAGGTAGGGTCCCCCCTGTCAAACTTTCAAAAAAAAATTAAACTTTCAAATATCCTGCTGCCCGAACCAGAGCTTCTGTTGGGGACAAAATTCCTGTCCCGTCCCCGTCCCGTCCCGTCCCGATATTTTTTCAAAACTTTTGTCCCCAGTCCCATCCCGACAATCAGGACACGGTGCCAAAAACAGTGGTTCCGTCCCGTCCCCAAAATTTTAAAAAAACGTTGTCCCCGGTCCCGTCCCGATAGTCGGGACATGGGGACAAAAAAGTTGTCCCCGTCCCGTCCCCAAAATTTTTAAATAAAGTTGTCCCCGGTCCCGTCCCGAAAGTCGGGACATGGGAACAAAAACCTTGTCCCCGTCCCGTCCCCAATATTTTTAAAAAACGTTGTCCCCGATCACGAAAATCGGGGCATGTGAACAAAATTCCTGTCCCGGTTACTAAAAACAGTAGTCGACATTCTCATACCGAAAATCGGAACGTAAGGAAAAATTCGTACAAGAAACATTTGTACCAAAACCATTAAAAACACATTTATAGAATCGTATTTCCAAGATTTCTCCTTAAGGCATCTTAAATTACTGTTATATTTCAACAGTAGGAAAGTAGGAGTAGTAGTAACTATAACTGTTCTATTTCAGTCACCAAAATTATTCTGGCACTCAAGTTTATGTGTATGATTACTTACTTCAATTATGATTGTAAATATATATAACTTGTCTTTATTCTCTCTAATTCCAAAATCTAATAATCCTAATCATAAAACCATGATGAAGTACCAGTCATTTTTTGAGCAATACGCTTCATTTTCTACTGAAATAGAACTCACAGAATAGTTTAATCACGAGCAATAAAAGCTGAAACGTTATCCTTGTTCTGCTTTGCTTGCTCGTCCCGTTCCGTTAAACACACGGCCAAAAAGCATATCCCGTTCCGAATACAATGGGGACAATTGTTTTGTCCCCGTCCCACCCCAAAAGTAATGGGGGAAATTTTTTCTGTCCCCGTCCCGTCCCGAATATAACAGGGAATATTTTTTCTGTCCCCGTCCCGTCCCGAATATAACAGGGAATATTTTTTCTGTCCCCGTCCCGTCCCGAATATAACAGGGAATATTTTTTTTGTCCCCGTCCCGTCCCGAATATAATAGGGACAATTTTTTTTGTCCCCGTCCCGTCCCGAATATGACATGGGGACAATTATTTTGTCCCCGGGGACGTCCCGTCCCGGTCCGTCTAGTGTCCCGACGTCCCGTCCCCGTCCCCGGCAGAAGCTCTGGCCCGAACCCAGTGGAGATGGGAACAAGTTTGTGGTTTGTGTGAGCAGTGTTAGTAGTGCCTACAATTCCACCAATTTTCATTTAATTCTGAAGGTCACATCGCAAGACTTTGCTTGTTAGTTTAGTTAATATACGGAGGTGAGAAAGTAAGTTAACATAGAAGATTATAACCCACGACGACCTGACAAAGTAGATCCTTGTGTTGTCAGATAAGTATTACTAAGTACCAGGGGTCGGATTTTTGTAAATATCCCTGGAAGATTTTTTTTATTTTCCCTGCCGGTTGTGATGTCCCTGTTCGAAGCAAGGTGAAAAATCCCTGTTGACAAAATAATTTCCGTAATACACCTCAACAAATTCAAAAATCCCTGCTGAAAAATAGGTCAACCAATTTGAAAAACCCTGTTGGCAAAATTTGGTTTCCGTAAAACACCTCAACAATTTCGAAAATACCTGCCCAAAAAAAGGTCTACAAATTTGAATATCCCTGCTGACCAAAAATGATTTCCGTAAATCACCTCAACAAATTCAAAAATCCCTGTTGACAATAACTGATTTACGTAAATCACCTCAACAGTCTCAAACATCCCTGTTGACAAACATTGTTTTCAGTAAAACACCTCAAAATTTTCAAAAATCCCTGCTGAAAAAAGGTCAAAAAATTTGAAAATCCCTGCTGACAAAAAAGGATTTTCGCAAATCACGTCAACAATTTCGAAAATCCCTGCCCAAAAAAGGTCAACGGATTTGAGAATCCCTGTTTGTAATCCCGCTTGAAAATTTCCTTTCTGAAAACATTTTTTCCCTGAGAAGATTCTTCCCGTCTTCCTACATAAATCCGACCCCTGCTTAGTACTACTAGCTTTGCAAGTACTAGTGATAAGTAAACATTTCTTGGTGCCCCTCTCCAGATTTTCGAAATTTTGCCGAAACTTAAGTTTGCTCATACATACCCTGAGAACTACTTTAAGTCACACCTGCCACCTGAAAACTCCTTCGTAGTTATTTTTTAAAAATTGGCGCGAAGTCAATAAGCCATGAAATTCAAAACTGGAAGTTTAAAAAAATTTGATATGGGGAATTACAAGTTTCACGTACTCCCACCTTCAAAAAGTTGAACTTTTTTGTCAAACAGTTTTTCGTATCGCACTACCAGTGACCAGACAAAACAAGACCAGAAAAACAGTTCGTTCAATTTTGAACTAAACATGAATATTGGAAATAAATTATTCTGAACTCATTTTATCAATTGCAATTTTGGAACATATTCGGGGTCTGGTTACAAATTTACAATGGCAACTAATTGCTGCATTGGTTACTGTTAACCCTGCAATGGTCAATTGCTAACCTTAATATGGTTAAAACGTGGTTTACGTGTTTAGCTGATTATATTGTCACTAGAAAAAGTAGCAGAGTACTGGGATACGGAAAACCGATCGTAAAACTTTTATATATCTAATTCCCCGTGTTAAATGTCATTTAAAATTTCCAGTTTTGAATTTCGTGACTTATTGACTTTGCACAATTTTTTAAAAACTACCAAAGATTTTTCAAGTGGCAGGTGTGACTCACAGTAGTACCCAGGGTATGAGCAAACTAGTTTTGGTGGAAGGTCGGAAATCTGGAGGGGGAACCAATAAATGTTTTTGTCAGTAGTCAACGATCTCTGTAGTCACCTTTTATAGACCGTCCCCTGTAATGCGATTTTAAATAAGTTTGCCTGTACTTGTTGCAATCGCATCTCTTGCCACTTGTGTCTGGCTTAAAATTTTAATTGCAAGTATTTAATACATTTAATATTCCAGTTAATGTAGACATTACTTGATCTGGCATCAAAAATCATTATTATCCGTTTGTAAAATAGTCGTAAGTCAATCAAACTTACAATTCAATTAATAGCTCGGGCTAACTCGCATTTGACAAAAAACACGTTCATGTAATTTTAACAAAATAAAAACTGTTTTTATACATCATATTACTTTCTTTGCACGTAGTTAATTTGGCGTTTAGAAAGTCTTGTATCATTTTGCTTACATTCAAAAATGTATTTACACCGTTTTGTCTCTTTGCTACCCGGAAGCTTAAAGTGTGAAATTTTTTGAACACATCCTAACCATGAAATGCTTACACGTTAAATTGGTTGTAACTTGTAAAAAAATAAATAAATAATATAAATAATAATTTCATGAATTTGAAATTTTTTTAGCTCTGGAAGTTGTATGATGTAATTTCATATGCTTTTAAAATAGCTTTTTACATATTCAATAAATATTGCTCAGAAACTATCACTGGCTAAATCAAATAAAATATCATGAAAATATTGGCGTCATACATAACTTTGAGAGGAATATTGAATATTCCGGTTCCGGTCATTATATTGTCATCCTCATAGCTTATAACCAATAACAATCAACTGTATATCCGAGACCTTACAAATTGGATAGGATAATTCCTATATGTATAGGTATTTTTGCGTTCAGTCGCGTTCACTCAAATTAACAGTTAAAATGGAAAATTCAATTCACGTTCAGTTTATCCGTCTTGCCAATTCATACAACCCAATCATGGAGATTTAATTTGAAGTTCGTGTTTGATTCCTAAATCTTATTTTCAGCTGAAAATTAGACATTTCAGATATATGTATCTGCGAAAACATCTTGTTTCTACTGTTTTGGTTTAGTTCAAACATTGTTGACATACATATTTGCTAAATACGAAATTTACATCTTATGCTCTATTTTCTTAACGTCAGGCCGTAATTTAAAACAACTTAAACTTCCATTGTTCCCCACGCATACCACCATTACTCTTTACACAAAAATTATAGTTGCTGATAAAACTATAATTAGTTAAAAATGCGGCATAATAATCTCCGAAGCAATTTTCTCCGCGTAAATTTCTCTCACCAGGCGTAAAATTCTCCGCGTAAGAATCTCCGCGTAATAATCTCCAAACGGGCATAGTAATCACCAGTGGAATTGTCTCTGCGTAAAAATCCCCGGCGGAGTTTTATTGAGTGCTGTTCTTACACTTTAATATATATAAAAAGCTACACATACGTAGTTTGTGTAGGTGCTCCCGTAAACCCAGTGTTGAAAGCTATTTTGTAAGTCACTGCATAACACGCGGTTGGAATTTTTCCGCTTCGACCAGATACCTCGGCTTTAAAATCATCCCCTTGAATCATCCTAGGCAGGGACTCTCAGTGTTTTTTAATGCTGGTCCCCGTTGTCAAATGTTGCGATCCAAAACGGGCAAACAAATTTGCTTTACAAGGAACCCAGTCAACAAATAGTACAAGTATATATTTTGACCATTGGCAGTGTATTTTATTAATTGCAGACTTGCTACCGGAAAAAATGAAGTTGAAAAAGAAAAGTAACGTCGGTGTAATGACCAGCTGGCGTTATCTTGACTTTCCGATTGCACACACGTGTTGTCTTTGACACCATTATTTCCAGACAAAAAAAAACGAAGCAAATAGCAGACAAAAGCGATAACGTGAAAAATAATGCTTAAATGAAATCTGACTCCAAATTTAGTCCTCCAATTGATCTTGGTAAACTCTGCAAGTATACTTCAAGCTAGACTTCGGTTGGTATAATTCAGCGAACCTGACCCGAACCCTGAGGAATATCCAACTTTCCATTAATTTCCCCTGAAACTCGAATAACTTACTCCAGTAGAAATCGGATATTCAACAACCATACAGTCCATGCAAAATAAACTCCTTTCCCATAACAAAATGGGTTTCTCAGTACGGTACTTCGTCGCTGTTTTGGAACATACAAGTTCAGAATTGAACTCCGGAAATCTATTAAAGCCACGTTGTTGCATCCGGAAACATGTTGTTCGATGCTAACGTAAGGTTACGTAGTTTGTGTTCGACACAAGTATCCATCTGAAGCCAATCCTGGTAAACTCAAGTTTCCTTCCAGATATATCAAAGGGACAATTTTCCCTCGTTATGGAAAAGATAATGGTCCATTTCAAATTTTTATTATAAATGTGTTATTAGATTGAAACTACAGTATTTCAAATAAGAATTTAACTTAAACTGCAGTCATGTTCAACATCCCAATTAATTTCTTTATTCAATCTGAATCATTCAGTTTATAAGCAAATGTATATCAAAGGTATCCATCGTTTGTTAGAAAATTCCTCGGAGATCCGCCTAGTCCAGAGTGAACGCTTAACAGTCAAACCCGCACATGTTCACAAAACAATAGTTTTTTTTAGAGCTCACGTGCATTCTGGGACGCTGTGGTTCAAATGCTCAGTTATTTGTACTAAAGCTAATTGCAAAATAATACTTTCATAACATAATGATAGACTTCCATCGAGGGCTTGACGTCTCCCCCTGAACATCTTATTCAGGATGATGATAAAAGGTAATTGTATGTTCCAAATTGCAGGGCAGTACTCGTCATTCTGGTTAACGGAGATATGCCAACTTTATTCCGCAAAGTCAAGAAGCCTTCAAATTTTGCTATTTAAAAAATTTCCCATTATTGTGACATTTCAAGATTTTATTAGAAGCGTGTTTGGCTCAAGCAAGAGTGTTTGAAATTATAATTTACAATTACATTCATGATCCATGCTCCAGTCGATTTGTGGATTGTTCAACTTAAAATCAACTGTATTACAAAGATTTCTAACGCACGTCCTATCTAGCAAAACAGATTACACGATTGCATCATTTGTTGGAAATTTTTTTGTAGATCCCCCTAGTTCAGAGTGAAGACTTAACACATAACAGAGGCCAAAAAAGTTTACAAGTAAATACGTTTTAATTATCTCGGAGCATTTTAGGACGCTGTTAATCAAATGTTTAATATTGTGGGCACTAAAAAGCTAAATACAAAATAATATTTTCAACCGAAATCTCCTTCGAGGAATTGACATCCCCCCTGGTCATCTCATGCACAATGATGATAGAATGTAATTATCTGTTCCAAATTACAGTGTATATGCTTTCTATAGATGAGATTGCCGTTCAAAACAGTACGAGGCGGAATAATTGAAAACATTTACAGAAAGGGATATTCATCTTCTCTTTAAAAGGCTTTGTAATGATAAAGCATCATTATTTATAAAAATCTCAATGGATTTGAATAAAACTTTTTTTGGACATTCACTGATCCGACTGTTGAATGAGACTAATTATAAATAGTTCTGGTCCTGGAATTCCTTTGTACCATGTTTTTTGGTCCAAGTGTTAAACAAACCATTTTAAATTGTCCTGGTGAACCGGAGCGGAACATTCTCAGAACAAGTTTCAGGCCAGAAAACATAAATACAATCTTTTGAGTAATATTACTAAGTTGAAACTGCAAATAAAAAGAAATAATTTCTCAATCGGGAAAATATCAAAAGCACATGATCAGATCCAAAATACTAAGATCAAAATGTTTATAAGCGTGCAAGACCACTTTACCGTTTTAAAATTTGTGTCTTCAGGCTGTCTCTTTTTAAATAAATATTATTAGAATGGTTTAATAATTATAACTTTGTCCAAATATTATAAGCGCTAATTACAACAAAAGAATAATTTTACGTGGTAAAAGTATTATTCAATAATTGTATGAGTCTTTGCCTATAGATCTGCAGTTTCCTTCTCGTAACTGTAATTTGGATCAGCTCCAGATTGTTTACAAACCGATTTGTTGACAAATCGTCCATAACAAATGTACTAATAAAGTGTATTAGTAAAGTAGCAGAAAATAAAAGTTGGACTGCTTCTGCGGTCATCTTTGTACACAAATTTGAGTGACATATTCCAAGCAATTACTTTATGAAAATTTGAGATACTTTTTGGGAATATTCTGGTCCAAGGGTCAACACGGATGCCCTCAATGGGAAAATATTAAAGGACTCATTTGATGTACCTTCGATTGCTAATGGAATTACGGAAGAAAACAATTTTATCCCTGATATTCTGACGTGTAAAAAAATTCTCCGAAATCGGAAACAATTGCACAAAAAGACCTGCAACTATTTACACAAATTTAGCAAATAAACTAGAATAAAGATAATATACTTGTAATCAGAAAATATTACTTAAAAAAAATTAAGTGAGAGTTTGAGGATTTATTTCTGCGGATTTGCATATTAATTTCAACAACTAAAAGCAAACCAAAGCATCATAGCGCTTTGCATTGTCTTGGAGATATCAAGGTCTATTGTAACAATAAATTTTGTATGGAGTACGACTTTTCTAACTTTGCGATGCTTGTTAAGTTAACTGTAAGGTTATTCTATAGTTTCAAGTTTGTAGGGTGTTCATTGGTAAAACGACCATAATACATTCCAAAATGAGATTCATTTTTACTTCTGATATAAATTACGTCGTAAAAGTGCAGCGGATTTTTTAGCCTGACCCCAAATATTTCACCCTGACTCCAAATACTTTATCATGACCCCAAATATTTTACACTGACCCCAAATATTTTACCCTGACACCAAATATTTTACCTTGACCCCAAATATTTTACCCTGACACCAAATATTTTACCCTGACACCAAATATTTTACCATGACTCCAAATATTTTACACTGACCCCAAATATTTTACAATGACCCCAAATATTTCACTGTCACCCCAAATATTTTACTGTCACCCCAAATATTTTACTGTCACCCCAAATATTTCTTTGTCACCCCAAATATTTCACCGTGACCCCAAATATTTTACCATGACCCTAAATATTTTACCCTGACCCAAAATGTTTCATCGTGACCCCACATATTTTACCCCGACACCAAATCATTTACCCTGACCCCAAATATTTCACCGTGACATCAAATATTTCACCCTGACATCAAATATTTCACCCTGACATCAAATATTTCACCCTGACCCCAAATATTTTAAACTGACCCTAAATGTTTTACCCTGGCACCACATACTTTACCCTGACGGTGTCAGATGGGCCACCCTGCAAATCCCAAAGAAGCCGCCGGATTGGAAACCCATCTTCCATGATAATTTGTAATCTTCCGATTTAATACAGAGTGCATCATCAAAATCAAACAACATAATGACAGTTTCTATGGATTCACTTTCTTTAGAGGCTTTGAAGTCTAAAGTAAAATTGGGCTGATCCCACCAACGAATCCGTGCCAACAATTTTACAAATTTTTCGTACGTATATTTTGTTCGACAAAAATATCCATAAGAAGCCAATACTGGTAAACTCAAGTTTCCTTCCAAATATATCAAAGGGAAAATTAGCACTCGTTATGGAGAAGATAACGGATCATTTCAAAGTTTTATTATAAATCTGTTATCAGGTTTATAGTATTTCAAATAAGGATTTGCAACTACATTCATGTTTCACACCCCAATTGATTTCTTTATTCAATCTGAACCATTCAGTTTTTGAACAATTGTATATCAAACGTATCTAAGGCATTTTCTTCCAAGAAAAGCAGATTACCCGAATCCATCGTTGTAGAAAAATTCCTTGTAAATCCCCCTAAGAGTGAATGCTCGACAGCAAAACGCCCACATGTTCACAGAACAATAGTGTTTTTAGAGCTCAGGTGCATTTTGGGATGCTGTGGTTCAAATGCTCAGTTAGTTGCACTAAAAATAAATGCAAAATAAACTTCCAATAGACTTCCATCGAGGGCTTGAAATCTCCCCCTGATCATCTCATTCACGATGAGGATAGAAGGTAATTGTATGTTCCAAATTACAGAGCATGCTCTCTACTATAGATGAGATTGACGCCAAAAGCTGGAAAGTTTAACAACCGTATGTTTGTATGATGTGATATCTTTATTCTGGTTAATGGAGATATGTCAACTTTATTCCGCAATGTCAAGGAGCTTTGACATTATGTTATTTAAAAAATTTCCATTATTGTGGCATTGTTGCAATTATACATAACTATAGCAGCATTTCCACGGATGGTTATTTAGTTTGATAAAAATTCCCATTAAAAGGGCTCTTTAGAAGTTTCCTTATAAAATGAGACAACTCCGCATCAAACGGGTTGATTCCATTGGGCTTCCGACTCTGTCCCAGACACAAATCACAACTGTCCATGAAAATATAGAATTTTACAATTTTCAGGCGGATTCGTTTTAGGTTCTATTTAACTGCAGTAATATTTCAGTTCCTTCGCTGTCTCTCAAACTCTGCACACAGAGTCCGTGATCTAGCCCTTGGAAGCTGACAAATGTAGTTCAAGAGCATTGCAAAAAAAATCGACTTACTGGAAACTAAACGTCTTTTGTAAGTTTTTGTGAATTTTGACTTTTTTACATTTTGAATTTTAACATTTTGGTTTTCTGTTCAGCTTGTCAAATGTACATTTTACATATTTTATTAATTCCACAGAATTCCCAACGTGCCCCACTCTGACTAATTATTACTCCAAAGCATTAGGTATTACCGGACTGTTCTTAGGAACATATTCGCATTTTAAATACAATTTCTTGATAAATCATTACAGCAATAGATCATATGTTCAGTGAGAAAATAACAAATATTTGCTCCTTCACAATCTTGCACAATAGTATTCATATACCAATCAGCAGTATCTATTACTTTTGCTAATTCCATAATGAAATTCGTATAATTACTGTAAGGCAGGGGCGGGATTTTTGTCCGAAGACGGCAACATTCTTCCCAGGAAAAATTCATTTATAGCATAGAAAATTCAAAGGGAATAGATTTATTTTAACGAGCATGAACTTTTAAATTTACTGACATTTTTCAGGGAAATGTATTATTCAAGCGGGGGTCTTTATACTGGTTGACCAGATTTGGCTTGGGTTTGACGTCCTGTTTTTCAACTCCTAGAACTTGTTTTCTGTAGGGACTTTTTAAATCGTTGAACTTTGTTTTCAGCAGGGAATTTTTAAGTCTTGGAGGACCTTCCTGCAGGGACATTTGATTCAGCAGGGAAATTCGGACAGTCTTCCAGGGAGATTTATAACAATCCAACCCCGCTGTGACGTAGTGGAAATCCTATTGAGAAAATATTTTCAATTAGTAAATATTCCTCTCCGGTCCTCCCATATAATAAATATGTATTAAGATTAGAACCCTTAAAAAATATTTTGTACCGGGTACTTTCATTTCTATTGCTGAGAAGATTTTCTCACCTCGATGTTAAAAAGGTTCAAGTTTTTAATTTTAAGTTAAATCAAAAGTAGTCTTGATACGTTTTTACAAAGCAAATTTTCTATTTTCAGAAATCCATTCCTCAAAAATGTAATTTAACACAACACAGTCCTTTTATTGAGAGTATCCACAAGTTTCAGGGAGTTTCCCTCCATTCCTTAAAACGACACGCTTCTTACCTGGTGAGATTTTAGAGCCACAAATGTCAAAATAATCCTTGCTTTTTGCAGCTGAAATTCATTTTAAATTTTCCAGATGTTAACATTTTTTAAACGCCTGTCCTTCACAACTCAAAATTTAAAGACAACAATGGAAGCAAATTTTTATTTTGCTAGACTTTTAATCACTAATTGTGGAACGATTGTCGAACTAAATTGAGGTTTGGATTTAGGTTAAAAATTTTTAAGGACAAAACATAGTAATTGGAACATTTGCAGAAAAGAGTATCTCTCTCTTTGATATGCATTGTAATATGGATAAACTAAAAACATTATGCACAATGTTGATCCCTAATCAATATTAACAGGAATATTTGACGCAATGGATTGATTTCAAACCTGGTATATCAAATGTATCATGGAGCTGGAATACCCAGGGGAAAGTAATTTCTTGGAGTATGAGAACGGAAGAAATGATTCTTCACCGCCCTTTTTGAACCCCACTTTCACACACATTTCCTTCATTCTTTTTCTGTTGTATGTTGTCTCAGTGGGGGTGAATTTGATGGTTTTCATGTCTGCTTGGTGGTGCAAGCGACCAATTCCTCCTGGATTGATTCTAAATTTTTCCCTTGTTTTTGCAAACCTATTGATAGGAATTTCGATTACTCTTGACTTATTATTGAGTGGTGCTTTACCAGTCTTATTTCAAAATGAAGGGGGGGGGGGATTTTTGCTTAACTTTAATTTTAAGTATTTTTTTTCAGAGATGCACTTTGATTTCCGTACTTCATTTCCCTGTCATACAAATTAACGCATGGATGACCGTATCAAAAACAAACTACACCAGTCTTATGACTTTTGGAACGGTTCGAAAACTTGTTTGTGTAATTTGGCTTGCTGTGCTTCTTGGAACCTTTTCATATTTCTTTGTATCAGTAATTTTGACTGGAAAAGAGGAATGTATGGGCTTTGATGCTTTGCAAGGATTATTGTGGAAAATTATATGTTTCCTCTGCACCCTCATTTCCTTCATTGCAGTCCTATTGTTTTACGTCTTCTTTCAACAACATATTATGAGGCGTATTAGGACTACTGCCCAATTAAAGGTAATTGAGATGTCGATGTTTTATATCAGTTTAATATCTATGTTTCAAATTTTGGCCAAAAAAACCACCAAAATGTGAAACTTTGAATAAACGAAACCCAATTTTTTTTACGACATTCTTAAAATTCTTTGTAATCTTCCTTCTTATTGGTGGATAATGTCGCCACAATATTTCCCCTGATTAATTATGATGACAAAATCCCATTGAAATATTCTATCAGGATGCTTTTATAGTTACGTGATAAAATCATTCATTTCGCGTTATTCCCAAATGCACTTTTCAAGGATAATTTAATTACCTTTGAGCTTGTGACATCATAAATACGTTAGTCAAATAACTTCTTCCAATGACTTGAGTAAAAAACATACATGAAGACGAGGCAGCATCTGCTTATCTTTTTTGAACTTTGTCCTCAAATCATTACTCAGGTCAAATAAACAAACTAACTACACTAACTTTTTTGTTAGTTGAGTTGTTATTTTGGTAGTAATTTATATAAGTATAAATAAAAACAATATGTAGCTTCATTTATTTCAAGCTAATTAACATGTTTAGCATTAAAGTCATAGTATTTCTACAAGTTTGTGTTATTTAGGGGGTCTTGAATAAAAACATTTTGTTGTGATATATACGATACGAAAATTCCAGCTAAAATGTTTGCTGCATGCTTGAATTATATTTACAGAACCCTGGAACTCCAACTACAAAGAGATACTCCAACTTAAATGCTACCTGTATTTTGCTTCTCTTGACTTTTATAATTGGAATTCTACCAGAGTCGTTGCGGAGTTTGCTTTTCTGCAAAGAGTGTCCTATTAATGATGTAAGCAAGTTAGCAGTTTTTAAATATTATACATATGTATATAATGCTGTAATTTGACAAGGTATAGGTATATATATACATATATGGCTGAATGAGATCCTTGTTTTGTAAACAAATTTCACCGTAACACGTCAACATATTAAAAAATCCCAGGCATAAAAAATGACAACGAATTTCAAAATCGCTGCATATATTCCCTGCCAGAAATATTTGTCACTGGGAAGAATCTTCCCAAAAAAATCCAATCCCTGACTTTTAGTTGGAAATATTATGATTCGTGTTCATACCTTTCTGCATATATTAGATTCCTGGGACCATGCACACATATGGACACTTAATTTTGCGAACCATCTGCGTACTGAAGACGTTGGCAATTCCGATTATTTTTGCAGTGCAAATATCCGATGTTGCGGTGAGTTTTTACTACTATAATTATTTATTCCCATAAACTTATTATTTAAGCAGCCCAAAAATTTTATTTTACATTCAATTAATGCTTGTAATTGTTATGCTTGGATTCGTTGGATTACTTTAGATCGTGGTACTGTGTATAGATTACCAATTATGTTCTTCTTTGCAACTACCGGTTTTGTAACTGGTTTATTTGGTTGTATAACTTCCGGTTGAAAAACTACTTTTGAGAAAACCTAGATTTGACAAAGTTAATAAATCTTGGGAACCCTGGAATGAAAATAGCACTTACATTTTTTTTCCCCGCAGGCCAGTTTGGGACGCATGACCTGTGGGCTACTACCCTATGCATGGAACTTATGCGATTCTAAAGGACGACCTTTACTACCCGTTTGAAAGGTCAATTAAAAATACAGTATTACTGAGGTATAAAGCGAACCATCCGAAGGTAAACTAGACACAAAGGTTTACGTCTTCATGTGTCCTACTAAACATTGTATCTATACATGTATAGTTTACACGTTGTTAGAATTTAGTGAAACACTTATAATTGTAATTAAATTAAATTGAAATAAATTAGAGTTCATTACTAAGGATTATTTTCGGACTGAGTCCATATCATCAATCTTATATCTGATATATTTGTTTATATCCAAATTGGATTAGTTTAGGTAATCTACGGAGGTGAGAAAGCAAGGTAGATCTTGACGTAGTAGATCTTTGCGTTGTCAGATAATACATATTATATGTTCTTATGGAGCTAAGCACAGCGGATTGTTGTAAACAACAATAATTTTAGAAATAATTACCAACTAATTTGAAACGAAATCATCTTACTGTCGTATTAAACTTCATACTACGGGGTTTAAATTCTGCCAAAAAATACACAATTATTTGAAGTGGTTTCGTGATATGCAAAAACAAATATTTCCCTTAGTTGGAAGTTGGAACCTGGCCAACAAATAGGACGACTATATATATTTTGTCTGTTGGCAATGTATTTGAATAATTGCAGCTTTGCCTACTTGTAAAATGTTTTCATCCGCCTAAACCTACATCTAGCTTATTTGTATGCTCTACAAATTGGCTAGGCTCCACCTTCTGACGAAATGTTTACATACCTATTCTTTGTTAGTTCATTTATGTATATGGATACAGTAGAGCCTGGTGACAAAGTTGCAGCAAACATGATCTAAGACAATAACTTCATCTTCTTCTGAGATTCTTAATTAAAAGAACAGCTGTTTTAAATTATGGCGCTCTGCTGACGTTCATCAGAAGAATCAAATGAGTTCGAAACACTTCCCTCACTGGAATCATCTGACATTATCTTGACTCCGATGACACGCACATTTTACTGACGTCATTACTTCCGCCAAAAGAAACCCAAAGCAAATTGCAGATAGAAACGAGAACATGAAAAACAATGCTTGAATGAATTCTGACTCTAAATTTAGTCCTCCAACTGATCTTGGTAAACTCTGCAAGTGCTTCAAGCTAGACTTCGGTTGGTATAATTGAGCGAACCTGACCCGAACCCTCAGGAAAATCCCACTTTCCATTAATTTCCCCAGGAACTTAAATAACTTACTCCCGTAGAAATCGGATAATCCCCAACCATACAGTCCCTGTAGAATAGACTCCTTCCCCATAAAAAACTGGTTGCTCAGTACAGTTCTTCGTCGAGATTTCGGAACCTTGAAGTTCAGAATTGCACTCCGGAAATCAATTAGTGCCACATTGTTGCACCCAGAAACATCTTCTTCAACGCTGACGTGAGGTTTTCCAGGTAAGACTAGCTGGCCCAAAATTTTATAAAACATTGATTTTTCTTTCGTAAAAAAATTAGGTGGTAACACATTTGATCCTCCCTCCTCCCTGTCATCTTCATACGTTTCCCTCTGCAGCTGCAATCTTTCGCCAACAGATGTTGCCAATGTCATCGGATATTTCACAGATCCTCGACCAAGGGGCCCAAGTGGAATTTTATAAACTCTGAACAAATTCGGTATTCTGTGAGCTGCTCCTGACCAAGTTGGCTTTAATGGCGGAATCAAATCCACCCCATGTAGGTCATCCCATGTGTCCATACCGGTTACGGACTTTGGAGCTGCCAGATTGGATGTTAGAATCCCTTTGTATGCATTGCTCAAAACAATCGTTAAGAACAGCCAAATCGATATGGTAACGTTGAACCCTTTTGTTTTTGTGATTTCATTTCCCGAAACATTCATGTTTCCCAATAAAGTCTGGAATGGCAAAATGAAAACATCCCATCGTTCTGCCAATCCAAGTTTAGAGCGGATTTGAATGAATATTCCTACGAAGGTCGCAGTTACGATGATAAGAATCCACACGGATGTTTCAAAGGTTTTCAAGTAAAAGGTGTAAGTGAGGGAGCTTTTGGTTTTGCAGCAGGACATGAATGTAATTCCATCCGAAAGTACTGGTAAAAATACAGTAAACATTTGGTTTCTCATACCGAGAAAAACAACAGGGATTGGGGCATCTCGAAAAAAATGACCCGGCTCCAAAGGAAAAGTTGAGTTGGAAAATCTCCTCGATACAATTGAAAGGATTATGAATTCATAATGTTCAATTGATAAGATTTGTTGCGTAAAAACATTTCTTTCTGCTTCTTCTATTTGCAACCCCGGAACCGGAAAATCTATTTTCGTGAATTGCGCCAAGCTGTAACCCATTGCGCGGTAGGTTAGATGATGGCTGAACTGTTCGTGCATATTATCCAAATAGTTGCGAAAAATTCTAGCATCCTTTTCCGCCTGGATCCAAGGCAAGGGGAAAACCTTCCCATGGAAAATGAAACAAGTTAGGCAGACTGTGTACCATTTGTGGATTGTGATTACTTCCGGGATTTTTTCTTTCAAATGTGCTTTTTCATCCTGCTGACGTGATCCTTTAATCATTACAAGGAAACTTAGCCAATTTAGTTCAAACCTTAGTGAATTTTCCTTTGCCGATTTTAGTACGGACTGGATGCGCGAACTTAAATTTTCCTCTCCGACTGCGACATTCGTGTGCATTTTGCAACGACATGCCCTGTAATACGGGAGCAGTTTAATAAACTGATCCACAAAATAACCTCTGGATTCAATGATTGACAAATCATCGAAAAACAAAACTACGCGACAGTTAGAGCTCCTCCAGAAAAGCCTCTGAAGTCGAACGTTTACGGAAACTGAAGCATTTTCGGGGCTGTTTTCATTAGAAAGTAATAACGGGTGCCGTGTTTCGTATAAATTCACAATACATATCAATGGGACATGCAGAATTTGTAAGCAGCCCTCAAATATTTTCTGCCAAACGATCAAATCTGAAAATCTGACCCAACTCTTACATTTTACAGAGTCAACATTATGAACGCAAATGAAAGATAAAATACTGACTTTAATAACGAAGGAAATTCTAAGTGTCCACATTGTAGCAAGGAGTTAGAGAAACAGTAGAAAGTAAGTCTAAGTAACTTTAATTATTTGTAAAGTTTTACGTAAGTAATTTTATTAAATTTTTGTAGGGTGAGTATCGCGCGCTTCTTTCATCCGTGATCCGGAATTAATGAAACCCATTTGTCTATATTGTGGCGAAGAGTTAGAGAAACTGTCCAAAGCTTCTAAGAAACTTTGATTGCTGCCTTTTGTAATTCATTAAACATTTTGTAACATCGCGTGCTTTTTCATGCGTGATTCGTAATTTAATGGAACCCATTTGTCGTACAAGCGTAGTTTGTTCTTTCAACCATATTAAATGAGTTTAAATTGTGTAAAATTAATTACGTGAAAGTTCAACTTGGAAATTTTCATTAATGATTGAAAACCTGTAAGCAGTTTCCAAAGCAGCTCGTCAAAAAAACAGCTTTAAAACTGTTTTTCTTTACAATCTCTCTTTGCACAGACGCTAAAATTCAAGAGCCTTTGCTTCAGTTATTTTAATTTTCATTTGGTATAGTCATTAGGATGCTATTTCTCCGATTCGAACATCAATGATACGAGAAATAATCCTAGCTGCAGTTAATATTTGTTTGCTTTTTCTCTTGCGGAAATACTGCGTGTGTATAATTTCTACTCTCCAAAAGCGACATCTGTTTACATTTTACAACGACAGATTTCAAAATACTGGAACAGCTTAGTGCTGTAAAAATAACCACAAAATTCACATAAAAACCGAAAAGCAACAAAATGACGCAACAGTTCAAGTTGGTCCAAAAATCCTGACACGAATCTGTAACAATTCAGTACATTCTTCAGGACTCTTCATTAAAAAATAAGAATGGGCGTCGAATTTCGTAGATATTCTCTGTACAAATGAAGGGGTGTACGTAGTTTTCATGCAGACCTCAATATTTTTTGCAATTTGTCTATACTAGAAAATCAGAATAAATGTATGCATTTTCCGGGGTCAACATTGTAAACGCAAATTACAAGTAGAAAACTAACAACAACAACAAAATTCGGAAATATAGGAAAGAACATGGGAAAGTCAATACGAGATTTTCTAAATTGTTCGTTAGTATAATTAGTAAAGTGTTAAACAAACCATTTTAAATTGTCCTGGTGAACCGGACGGAACATTCTCAGAACAAGTTTCAGGCCAGAAAACATAAATACAATCTTTTGAGTAATATTACTAAGTTGAAACTGCAAATAAAAAGAAATAATTTCTCTATCGTGAAAATATCAAAAGCACATGATCAGATCCAAAATACTAAGATCAAAATGTTTATAAGCGTGCAAGACCACTTTACCGTTTTAAAATTTGTGTCTTCAGGCTGTCTCTTTTTAAATAAATATTATTAGAATGGTTTAATAATTATAACTTTGTCCAAATATTATAAGCGCTAATTACAACAAAAGAATAATTTTACGTGGTAAAAGTATTATTCAATAATTGTATGAGTCTTTGCCTATAGATCTGCAGTTTCCTTCTCGTAACTGTAATTTGGATCAGCTCCAGATTGTTTACAAACCGATTTGTTGACAAATCGTCCATAACAAATGTACTAATAAAGTGTATTAGTAAAGTAGCAGAAAATAAAAGTTGGACTGCTTCTGCGGTCATCTTTATACACAAATTTGAGTGACATATTCCAAGCAATTACTTTATGAAAATTTGAGATGCTTTTTGGGAATATTCTGGTCCAAGGGTCAACACGGATGCCCTCAATGGGAAAATATTAAAGGACTCATTTGATGTACCTTCGATTGCTAATGGAATTACGGAAGAAAACAATTTTATCCCTGATATTCTGACGTGTAAAAAAATTCTCCGAAATCGGAAACAATTGCACAAAAAGACCTGCAACTATTTACACAAATTTAGCAAATAAACTAGAATAAAGATAATATACTTGTAATCAGAAAATATTACTTAAAAAAAATTAAGTGAGAGTTTGAGGATTTATTTCTGCGGATTTGCATATTAATTTCAACAAATAAAAGCAAACCAAAGCATCATAGCGCTTTGCATTGTCTTGGAGATATCAAGGTCTATTGTAACAATAAATTTTGTATGGAGTACGACTTTTCTAACTTTGCGATGCTTGTTAAGTTAACTGTAAGGTTATTCTATAGTTTCAAGTTTGTAGGGTGTTCATTGGTAAAACGACCATAATACATTCCAAAATGAGATTCATTTTTACTTCTGATATAAATTACGTCGTAAAAGTGCAGCGGATTTTTTAGCCTGACCCCAAATATTTCAACGTGACCAGAAATATTTTAGCCTGACCCCAAATATTTCACCCTGACACCAAATACTTTATCATGACCCCAAATATTTTACACTGACCCCAAATATTTTACCTTGACCCCAAATATTTTACCCTGACACCAAATATTTTACCTTGACACCAAATACTTTATCATGACCCCAAATATTTTACCCTGACACCAAATATTTTACCATGACTCCAAATATTTTACACTGACCCCAAAAATTTTACAATGACCCCAAATATTTCACTGTCACCCCAAATATTTCACTGTCACCCCAAATATTTCTTTGTCACCCCAAATATTTCACCGTGACCCCAAATATTTTACCATGACCCTAAATATTTTACCCTGACCCAAAATGTTTCATCGTGACCCCACATATTTTACCCCGACCCCAAATATTTCACCGTGACATCAAATATTTCACCCTGACATCAAATATTTCACCCTGACATCAAATATTTCACCCTGACATCAAATATTTCACCCTGACATCAAATATTTCACCCTGACATCAAATATTTCACCCTGACATCAAATATTTCACCCTGACATCAAATATTTCACCCTGACATCAAATATTTTACCCTGACATCAAATATTTCACCCTGACATCAAATATTTTAAACTGACCCTAAATGTTTTACCCTGGCACCACATACTTTACCCTGACGGTGTCAGATGGGCCACCCTGCAAATCCCAAAGAAGCCGCCGGATTGGAAACCCATCTTCCATGATAATTTGTAATCTTCCGATTTAATACAGAGTGCATCATCAAAATCAAACAACATAATGACAGTTTCTATGGATTCACTTTCTTTAGAGGCTTTGAAGTCTAAAGTAAAATTGGGCTGATCCCACCAACGAATCCGTGCCAACAATTTTACAAATATTTCGTACGTATATTTTGTTCGACAAAAATATCCATAAGAAGCCAATACTGGTAAACTCAAGTTTCCTTCCAAATATATCAAAGGGAAAATTAGCACTCGTTATGGAGATGATAACGGATCATTTCAAAGTTTTATTATAAATCTGTTATCAGGTTTATAGTATTTCAAATAAGGATTTGCAACTACATTCATGTTTCACACCCCAATTGATTTCTTTATTCAATCTGAACCATTCAGTTTTTGAACAATTGTATATCAAACGTATCTAAGGCATTTTCTTCCAAGAAAAGCAGATTACCCGAATCCATCGTTGTAGAAAAATTCCTTGTAAATCCCCCTAAGAGTGAATGCTCGACAGCAAAACGCCCACATGTTCACAGAACAATAGTGTTTTTAGAGCTCAGGTGCATTTTGGGATGCTGTGGTTCAAATGCTCAGTTAGTTGCACTAAAAATAAATGCAAAATAAACTTCCAATAGACTTCCATCGAGGGCTTGAAATCTCCCCCTGATCATCTCATTCACGATGAGGATAGAAGGTAATTGTATGTTCCAAATTACAGAGCATGCTCTCTACTATAGATGAGATTGACGCCAAAAGCTGGAAAGTTTAACAACCGTATGTTTGTATGATGTGATATCTTTATTCTGGTTAATGGAGATATGTCAACTTTATTCCGCAATGTCAAGGAGCTTTGACATTATGTTATTTAAAAAATTTCCATTATTGTGGCATTGTTGCAATTATACATAACTATAGCAGCATTTCCACGGATGGTTATTTAGTTTGATAAAAATTCCCATTAAAAGGGCTCTTTAGAAGTTTCCTTATAAAATGAGACAACTCCGCATCAAACGGGTTGATTCCATTGGGCTTCCGACTCTGTCCCAGACACAAATCACAACTGTCCATGAAAATATAGAATTTTACAATTTTCAGGCGGATTCGTTTTAGGTTCTATTTAACTGCAGTAATATTTCAGTTCCTTCGCTGTCTCTCAAACTCTGCACACAGAGTCCGTGATCTAACCCTTGGAAGCTGACAAATGTAGTTCAAGAGCATTGCAAAAAAAATCGACTTACGGGAAACTAAACGTCTTTTGTAAGTTTTTGTGAATTTTGACTTTTTTACATTTTGAATTTTAACATTTTGGTTTTCTGTTCAGCTTGTCAAATGTACATTTTACATATTTTATTAATTCCACAGAATTCCCAACGTGCCCCACTCTGACTAATTATTACTCCAAAGCATTAGGTATTACCGGACTGTTCTTAGGAACATATTCGCATTTTAAATACAATTTCTTGATAAATCATTACAGCAATAGATCATATGTTCAGTGAGAAAATAACAAATATTTGCTCCTTCACAATCTTGCACAATAGTATTCATATACCAATCAGCAGTATCTATTACTTTTGCTAATTCCATAATGAAATTCGTATAATTACTGTAAGGCAGGGGCGGGATTTTTGTCCGAAGACGGCAACATTCTTCCCAGGAAAAATTCATTTATAGCATAGAAAATTCAAAGGGAATAGATTTATTTTAACGAGCATGAACTTTTAAATTTACTGACATTTTTCAGGGAAATGTATTATTCAAGCGGGGGTCTTTATACTGGTTGACCAGATTTGGCTTGGGTTTGACGTCCTGTTTTTCAACTCCTAGAACTTGTTTTCTGTAGGGACTTTTTAAATCGTTGAACTTTGTTTTCAGCAGGGAATTTTTAAGTCTTGGAGGACCTTCCTGCAGGGACATTTGATTCAGCAGGGAAATTCGGACAGTCTTCCAGGGAGATTTATAACAATCCGACCCCGCTGTAACGTAGTGGAAATCCTATTGAGAAAATATTTTCAATTAGTAAATATTCCTCTCCGGTCCTCCCATATAATAAATATGTATTAAGATTAGAACCCTTAAAAATATTTTGTACCGGGTACTTTCATTTCTATTGCTGAGAAGATTTTCTCACCTCGATGTTAAAAAGGTTCAAGTTTTTAATTTTAAGTTAAATCAAAAGTAGTCTTGATACGTTTTTACAAAGCAAATTTTCTATTTTCAGAAATCCATTCCTCAAAAATGTAATTTAACACAACACAGTCCTTTTATTGAGAGTATCTACAAGTTTCAGGGAGTTTCCCTCCATTCCTTAAAACGACACGCTTCTTACCTGGTGAGATTTTAGAAATACAAATGTCAAAATAATCATTGCTATTTGCAGCTGAAATTCATTTTAAATTTTCCAGATGTTAACATTTTTTAAACGCCTGTCCTTCACAACTCAAAATTTAAAGACAACAATGGAAGCAAATTTTTATTTTGCTAGACTTTTAATCACTAATTGTGGAACGATTGTCGAACTAAATTGAGGTTTGGATTTAGGTTAAAAATTTTTAAGGACAAAACATAGTAATTGGAACATTTGCAGAAAAGAGTATCTCTCTCTTTGATATGCATTGTAATATGGATAAACTAAAAACATTATGCACAATGTTGATCCCTAATCAATATTAACAGGAATATTTGACGCAATGGATTGATTTCAAACCTGGTATATCAAATATGTATCATGGAGCTGGAATACCCAGGGGAAAGTAATTTCTTGGAGTATGAGAACGGAAGAAATGATTCTTCACCGCCCTTTTTGAACCCCACTTTCACACACATTTCCTTCATTCTTTTTCTGTTGTATGTTGTCTCAGTGGGGGTGAATTTGATGGTTTTCATGTCTGCTTGGTGGTGCAAGCGACCAATTCCTCCTGGATTGATTCTAAATTTTTCCCTTGTTTTTGCAAACCTATTGATAGGAATTTCGATTACTCTTGACTTATTATTGAGTGGTGCTTTACCAGTCTTATTTCAAAATGAAGGGGGGGGGGATTTTTGCTTAACTTTAATTTTAAGTATTTTTTTTCAGAGATGCACTTTGATTTCCGTACTTCATTTCCCTGTCATACAAATTAACGCATGGATGACCGTATCAAAAACAAACTACACCAGTCTTATGACTTTTGGAACGGTTCGAAAACTTGTTTGTGTAATTTGGCTTGCTGTGCTTCTTGGAACCTTTTCATATTTCTTTGTATCAGTAATTTTGACTGGAAAAGAGGAATGTATGGGCTTTGATGCTTTGCAAGGATTATTGTGGAAAATTATATGTTTCCTCTGCACCCTCATTTCCTTCATTGCAGTCCTATTGTTTTACGTCTTCTTTCAACAACATATTAAGAGGCGTATTAGGACTACTGCCCAATTTAAGGTAATTGAGATGTCGATGTTTTATATCAGTTTAATATCTATGTTTCAAATTTTGGCCAAAAAAACCACCAAAATGTGAAACTTTGAATAAACGAAACCCAATTTTTTTTACGACATTCTTAAAATTCTTTGTAATCTTCCTTCTTATTGGTGGATAATGTCGCCACAATATTTCCCCTGATTAATTATGATGACAAAATCCCATTGAAATATTCTATCAGGATGCTTTTATAGTTACGTGATAAAATCATTCATTTCGCGTTATTCCCAAATGCACTTTTCAAGGATAATTTAATTACCCTTGAGCTTGTGACATCATAAATGCGTTAGTCAAATAACTTCTTCCAATGACTTGAGTAAAAAACATACATTAAGACGAGGCAGCATCTGCCTATCTTTTTTGAACTTTGTCCTCAAATCATTACTCAGGTCAAATAAACAAACTAACTACTCTAAATTTTTTGTATGTTGAGTTGTTATTTTGGTAGTAATTTATATAAGTATAAATAAAAACAATATGTAGCTTCATTTATTTCAAGCTAATTAACATGTTTAGCATTAAAGTCATAGTATATCTACAAGTTTGTGTTATTTAGGGGGTCTTGAATAAAAACATTTTGTTGTGATATATACGATACGAAAATTCCAGCTAAAATGTTTGCTGCATGCTTGAATTATATTTACAGAACCCTGGAACTCCAACTACAAAGAGATACTCCAACTTAAATGCTACCTGTATTTTGCTTCTCTTGACTTTTATAATTGGAATTCTACCAGAGTCGTTGCGGAGTTTGCTTTTCTGCAAAGAGTGTCCTATTAATGATGTAAGCAAGTTAGCAGTTTTTAAATATTATACATATGTATATAATGCTGTAATTTGACAAGGTATAGGTATATATATATATGGCTGAATGAGATCCTTGTTTTGTAAACAAATTTCACCGTAACACGTCAACATATTAAAAAATCCCAGGCATAAAAAATGACAACGAATTTCAAAATCGCTGCATATATTCCCTGCCAGAAATATTTGTCACTGGGAAGAATCTTCCCAAAAAAATCCAATCCCTGACTTTTAGTTGGAAATATTATGATTCGTGTTCATACCTTTCTGCATATATTAGATTCCTGGGACCATGCACACATATGGACACTTAATTTTGCGAACCATCTGCGTACTGAAGACGTTGGCAATTCCGATTATTTTTGCAGTGCAAATATCCGATGTTGCGGTGAGTTTTTACTACTATAATTATTTATTCCCATAAACTTATTATTTAAGCAGCCCAAAAATTTTATTTTACATTCAATTAATGCTTGTAATTGTTATGCTTGGATTCGTTGGATTACTTTAGATCGTGGTACTGTGTATAGATTACCAATTATGTTCTTCTTTGCAACTACCGGTTTTGTAACTGGTTTATTTGGTTGTATAACTTCCGGTTGAAAAACTACTTTTGAGAAAACCTAGATTTGACAACGTTAATAAATCTTGGGAACCCTGGAATGAAAATAGCACTTACATTTTTTTTCCCCGCAGGCCAGTTTGGGACGCATGACCTGTGGGCTACTACCCTATGCATGGAACTTATGCGATTCTAAAGGACGACCTTTACTACCCGTTTGAAAGGTCAATTAAAAATACAGTATTACTGAGGTATAAAGCGAACCATCCGAAGGTAAACTAGACACAAAGGTTTACGTCTTCATGTGTCCTACTAAACATTGTATCTATACATGTATAGTTTACACGTTGTTAGAATTTAGTGAAACACTTATAATTGTAATTAAATTAAATTGAAATAAATTAGAGTTCATTACTAAGGATTATTTTCGGACTGAGTCCATATCATCAATCTTATATCTGATATATTTGTTTATATCCAAATTGGATTAGTTTAGGTAATCTACGGAGGTGAGAAAGCAAGGTAGATCTTGACGTAGTAGATCTTTGCGTTGTCAGATAATACATATTATATGTTCTTATGGAGCTAAGCACAGCGGATTGTTGTAAACAACAATTATTTTAGAAATAATTACCAACTAATTTGAAACGAAATCATCTTACTGTCGTATTAAACTTCATACTACGGGGTTTAAATTCTGCCAAAAAATACACAATTATTTGAAGTGGTTTCGTGATATGCAAAAACAAATATTTCCCTTAGTTGGAAGTTGGAACCTGGCCAAAAAATAGGACGACTATATATATTTTGTCTGTTGGCAATGTATTTGAATAATTGCAGCTTTGCCTACTTGTAAAATGTTTTCATCCGCCTAAACCTACATCTAGCTTATTTGTATGCTCTACAAATTGGCTAGGCTCCACCTTCTGACGAAATGTTTACATACCTATTCTTTGTTAGTTCATTTATGTATATGGATACAGTAGAGCCTGGTGACAAAGTTGCAGCAAACATGATCTAAGACAATAACTTCATCTTCTTCTGAGATTCTTAATTAAAAGAACAGCTGTTTTAAATTATGGCGCTCTGCTGACGTTCATCAGAAGAATCAAATGAGTTCGAAACACTTCCCTCACTGGAATCATCTGACATTATCTTGACTCCGATGACACGCACATTTTACTGACGTCATTACTTCCGCCAAAAGAAACCCAAAGCAAATTGCAGATAGAAACGAGAACATGAAAAACAATGCTTGAATGAATTCTGACTCTAAATTTAGTCCTCCAACTGATCTTGGTAAACTCTGCAAGTGCTTCAAGCTAGACTTCGGTTGGTATAATTCAGCGAACCTGACCCGAACCCTCAGGAAAATCCCACTTTCCATTAATTTCCCCAGGAACTTAAATAACTTACTCCCGTAGAAATCGGATAATCCCCAACCATACAGTCCCTGTAGAATAGACTCCTTCCCCATAAAAAACTGGTTGCTCAGTACAGTTCTTCGTCGAGATTTCGGAACCTTGAAGTTCAGAATTGCACTCCGGAAATCAATTAGTGCCACATTGTTGCACCCAGAAACATCTTCTTCAATGCTGACGTGAGGTTTTCCAGGTAAGACTACCTGGTCCAATATTTTATAAAATATTGATTTTTCTTTCGTAAAAAAATTAGGTGGTAACACATTTGATCCTCCCTCCTCCCTGTCATCTTCATACGTTTCCTTCTGCAGCTGCAATCTTTCGCCAACAGATGTTGCCAATGTCATCGGATATTTCACAGATCCTCGACCAAGGGGCCCAAGTGGAATTTTATAAACTCTGAAAAAATTCGGTATTCTGTGAGCTGCTCCTGACCAAGTTGGCTTTAATGGCGGAATCAAATCCACCCCATGTAGGTCATCCCATGTGTCCATACCGGTTACGGACTTTGGAGCTGCCAGATCGGATGTTAGAATCCCTTTGTATGCATTGCTCAAAACAATCGTTAAGAACAGCCAAATCGATATGGTAAAGTTGAACCATTTTGTTTTCGGGATTTCAATGTCCGAAACATCCACGTTTCCCAATAAAGTCCGGAATGGCAAAATGAAAACATCCCATCGTTCTGCCAATCCAAGTTTAGAGCGGATTTGAATGAATATTCCTACGAAGGTCGCAGTTACGATGATAAGAATCCACACGGATATTTCAAAGGTCTCCAAGTAAAAGGTGTAAGTGAGGGAGCTTCTGGTTCTGCAGCAGGACATAAATGTGATTCCATCCGAAAGTACTGGTAAAAATACAGTCAACATTTGGTTCCTCATACCGAGAAAAACAATAGGGATTGGGGCATCTCGAAAAAAATTACCTGGCTCCAAAGGAAAAGTTGAGTTGGAAAATCTGCTCGTTACAATTGAAAGGATTATGAATTCATAATATTCAATTGATAAGATTTGTTGCGTAAAAACATTTCTTTCTGCTTCTTCTATTTCCAACCCCGGAACCGGAAAATCTATTTTCGTGAATTGCGCCAAGCTGTAACCCATTGCGCGGTAGGTTAGATGATGGCTGAACTGTTCGTGCATATTATCCAAATATTTGCGAAAAATTCTGGCATCCTTTTCCGCCTGGATCCAAGGCAAGGGGAAAACCTTCCCATGGAAAATGAAACAAGTTAGGCAGACTGTGTACCATTTGTGGATTGTGATTACTTCCAGGATTTTTTCTTCCAAATATATTTTTTCATCCTGCTGACGTGATCCTTTAGTCATTACAAAGAAACTTAGCCAATTTAGTTCAAACCTTAGTGAATTTTCCTTTGCCGATTTTAGTACGGACTGGATGCGCGAACTTAAATTTTCCTCTCTGACTGCGACATTCGTGTGCATTTTGCAACGACATGCCCTGTAATACGGGAGCAGTTTAATAAACTGATCCACAAAATAACCTCTGGATTCAATGATTGACAAATCATCAAGAAACAAAACTACGTGACATTTGTAGCTCTTCCAAAAAAGCCTCTCGAGTCGAACGTTTACGGAAACTGAAGTATTTTCGGGGCTGTTTTCATTAAAAAGTAATAACGGGTGCTGTGTTTCGTATAAATTCTCAATAGATATGAATGGGACATGCAGAATTTGTAAGCAGCCCTCAAATATTTTCTGCCAATTGACCAAATCTAAAAACCTGAATAAACTCTTGCATTTCACCGAGTCAACATTATGAACGCAAATGAAGGATAAAATAGTGACTTTAATAGCGAAGGAAATCCGGAGTGTCCACATTGTAGCGAGGAGTTAGAGAAACAGTCGAAAGTAAGTCTAAGTAACTTTAATTATTTGTAAAGTTTTATGTAAGTAATTTTATTACATTTTTGTACTGGTGAGTATCGCGTAGTTCTTTCATCCGTGATGCGGGGTTAATGAAACACATTTGTCCACATTGTGGCGAAGACTTAGAGAAACTGTCCAAAGCTTCTAAGAAACTTTGATTACTGCTTTTTGTAATTCATTAAAAATTTTGTAGCGTCGCGTGCTTTTTCATCCGTGATTCGTAATTTAATGAAACCCATTTGTCGTACAAGCGTACATAGTTGGTTCTTTCAACGATATTAAATGAGTTTAAATTGTGTAAAATTAATTACGTCAAAGTTCAACGTCGAAATTTTCATTAATGATTGAAAACCTGTAAGCAGTTTCCAAAGCAGCTCGTCAAAAAAACAACTTTAAAACTGTTTTTCTTTACAATCTCTCTTTGCACAGACGCTAAATTTCAAAAGCCTTCAGTTATTTTAATTTTCATTTGGTATAGTCATTAGGATGCTTTTTTTCCGATTCGAACATCAATGATACGAGAAATAATCTTAGCTGCAGTTACCATTTCTTTGCTTGTTCTCATGCGGAAATACTGCGTGTGTATAATTTCGACTCTCCAAAAGCGAAATCATTTTACATTTTACAACGACAGATTTCCAAATACTAAAATATCTTAGTACGGTAAAAATAACCACAAGATTCACATAAAAACCGAAATGCAACAAAACAATGCGGCAGTTCAAGTTTATCCAAAAAAAACTGGTGATAATCTGCAACAATTCAAAAAATTCTTTAGGACTCTTCATTAGAAAATAGGACGGGTGTAGAATGTCGTTGATATTCTCTGCACAAATGAAGGGGTGTCATCACAGATCGCAAATAAAACCGTTAGAAATAATGCTAGTAATAATTATGAAAACATAGCTGACATTCCCGTCTCAGATACAGAGAAAAGGACAGAGTTGGCAATAGGAGCCAATAAGGAGACAGCACCAACGGGCAATGGCGAAGGTGGAACTATAAATACATTGTGCAATGCCTCCGGCAATGGAATGACCAGGAACGCTGGAGGAGTTGGAGAGAAGGAACGTTCTGAGAATACAATGCTACTTCGTTGAGGGCCAGGTGTTCAAGCCCTTGGGGTATAAGGCTTACCTAGGAATGCAGTTCTAATAATAAGTGTGAATATTGTAATGACAATGATAATTATTGTTAAGGGCTGAACGTTTGTGATGCGACGTGGACACTTATTAGGGTCCACTTTGAAATTAACTTGATAAAAATTAATCATTCATCGTCCTAAAGCCGGAGAGTCGAGGTGAACTCTTAAATCTCTCCGCACTTTCCTAATTATTTTTCCTGAAAGCTATTTATTTTATTTGACTTGTATAATTTTGAAAGTACATTTTTACTAAGAAGTTTGTCAAAGTATTTGTTTTGCTGATTTAAATATAAATATCTTTTTTTCCTGTTTGGTAAACTATTTGTTTAAAATGGTCTGAAGTGTAAACTTATAGTTAATTTGTGAAATCTTAAATGAAGTTAGATAATTAAATTAAACACTAATTTTCTCAAAACACCTAGTGGATTCTACACCCATTCATTATCCACACAGAGTAGGAAAGAATTAAAGTAATTTTTCCTACAGTTCTACAATGTTTGTTCTTTGTCACTCTACGCTAGTTATTGCAGGTCGAGTGTTGTTGTCCTGGAGTCTGTCGACGACAAGGGGTGTACGTAGTTTTCAAGCAGACCTCAAATATTTTTTGAAATTTGTCTATACTGGAAAATCTGAATAAATATGTGCATTTTACGGGGTCAACATTGTGAACGTAAATTAGAAGTAGAAAACTAACAACAATAACGGAATCCGGAAATATTGGAAAGAACAAGAGAAAGTCAATACAAGATTTTTTAAATTGTTCATTAGTGTCATTAGTAAAAAAGAATCGCGTTTTTAGTCGATTCATGATTAATCAAGCCAATTTGTTGTGGACATGAGTTTGTTGTGCTGAATACGATCACTACCATACCAGAGCTGGGTTCAGGTCAAATGAATCGAGGATCCAAACTAGAACTTCATAAGTTAAAGTATAATTCGTTATCGACTCATACGTGGTGATTTGGATCTGGTTAAGCATCAGTTTTGCATTCGGGTCAATTTTTTTGAGAATCCGAACTTGAACTTGACCTGCATTGGAACTTTCAAGTAGATAGTTGTCAGTTACATGTTGGCTGTTTGTATGCAGTTTACTAAGTATATTTTCTACTAGTAATTTTACAAATTACTAGTAGAAAATGGTGTTATTTTGAATCTGGATAAGTAGCCGACATGTCGAGTATAATTATCCTTCGGTTACCAATTATTGAACCAAAAGTTGAAAACATACTTGCATACCGTGTCCCAAAACGTTTTATGTACACCTGAATTTGACTTTCAAGTACTTTGAATTGATTACATTAAATGGCGTTTCTAAAACCTGTGAGCTGGTCGTAACATGAAAAATCCATAAATTCGAAGCTGTTTCATTTTAAAATTTTAAATAATGTAGAAGGTTCGATAAAAATTGTGCTGTTAAGGAATATAAACATCCAGCGTCCGATGAAATGAAAAAAGATGCACAGTGCAGCGTGTTTAAACGTTTTGACCACTTAAGTAATTGTAAAATCATCTGTAATATTAGAAGTCTCCGTGACGACTATTATCCTACGACTTGTAAAGTAACTACGTAATTGTACTTTATTAGAGCAATGCTTTTGTGTAATTATTTAAATTTAATGGAAGGAAATATGACGCTAATTTAGTAGCCTCAGCTAAAATTCACATGCAACGTGTTAACATAGGGACAACAATTTCCAAAAATAAACTACTTTTTAATAAAATTGTTTTATTATGAATGATTGCATACACAAAGCTATAGCACATTTACAAATGATGGAATGAATTCGGAAGTACGTAAGTTACGGATAGCAATGATATATTATTATACATCTTGGTGCTATAGACAATTAACGAAAAATTAAATAAAAATAATTATAATATTGTAATATTAATAATAAATTATTATAACGTAAAAATCTGCTTCATTCATACCATATTGTTCAGAATTCTTTTCAGTTATTCTATTCTGTTGAGAATTTTAGATATTAAAAAAGGAAGGGTTGAGTCAAATTGATTCACCCGTTTTCAATTGTTTCCCATTTCTATGTACTATTTCCCGTTTTTTGACTCCAGTATCATTTATACGAACAGTAATTATTTAATATTTCAACACAAGATTTACAAATTGAATGGTTATATTTCGACTTGCATATTTACCAGAGATAATATTTATGCAGCAAAGGACACTGGGTTTTAGGGAGCAACAATTATTTATAAACAACTTTCAAATAATATTTTTTCTGAAATCACATTACCACCATCTTAAAATACTCCGCGTTTACATTTTTCAAATAAAGGCGCAATTATAAGAAGTGGTTTCGTGATATATCAAATATTTCCGAAAACTTAATCTATTTTTAGATGTGATGATCTATCAAATTTTTAAAGACTTACTCTTGGTGAATTTATTTATATGAATATAGTAATTCTGCGACAAAGTTGCAGCAAGCACGACATAAGACGTTGACTTTATCTTTCTCTGAAAATCTTAATCACTTGAACAGCTGCCAGCATTAATTACGCTCTGGGGACGTTCCTCTGAAACGTCTAATGCGGTCAAAATGCTACCCTCAGTGGAATGATCATCTGGAGTTACCTTCACTTTCCGATTGCACACACGTGTTGCCCTTGACACGATTATTTCCCCCAGAAAATAGCAGAAGCAAATAACAGATAGAAGCGACAACATGAAAAATAATGATTGAATGAATTCTGATTCCAAATTTAACGCTTCAACTGATCTTGGTAAACTCTGGAAATACTTCAAGCTAGACTTCGGTTGGTATAATTGTGCAAACCTGACTCGAACCCTGTTGAAAATCTGCTTATGGTTCTGTAGCAGGACATGAATGTGATTCCATCGAAAAGTACGGGTAAAAATACCGTAAACATTTCGTTTCTCATACCGAGAAAAACAACAGGGATCTCTCCTCAAAAATCTCCTCGATACAATTAAAAGGATTATGAATTCATAATGTTGAATTGATACGATTTGTTGTGTAAAAGCATCTCGTCCTTCTTCTTCTATTTTCAATCCCGGCACCGGAAAATCTATTTTCGTGAATTGCGTCAGGCTGTAACCCATTGCACGGTAGGTTAAATGCTGGCTGAACTGCTCGTGCATATTGTTACGGATATATTATAAATAGAGTAGAATAAGCATAATCTAAGTCAGCAAATAGTTTGGAAGGTCGTAAGCAGAGGCTACGTGATGCCAAACGCTGACATAACATAATTATAAGGAAATGATTTAGATTATTTAATAAACAATAAACTAAGAATAGGATAAGATTAGATTTAGATTAAGACACGTAGACTAGGTACAAGTTCTAATCTCGACTTCAAGCAAGCAACATCAGAGGAGCCGCACCTAGAGTCCATTCCCTCCGGGATGGATCTCAACAGGTAGCAAGCGGGGTGACATGAAATCGGAGATTTCATGAAGAAGAGATTCAGACTTCAAATTCTATTTGTGTTAAATGTTAATTGTTCAGTGTAAATTGTATCAGTTTAGGAACAATAAATCGGATCAATAAATTATAAAAACGAACTACACACAGAATTCATTAGTTCCATTTATTCATGCGTTTCCAACAACATCGGATTCCAGGAATTCAGGGGATGGAACACCCGAACCTAGGCTACATTATTATTACCCACACACCATCAATACCCGGGTAATACCATACATAACATGATGTTTCTGCCAGGCCTTCGGGTTTTTTGGTAAGGACCCGGAGGATCCGTAGGTCGGGGACCTGCGGATGACCCTGTGACAAAAGACCGAACTTTGTAGCAAGTAAGGTCGTTAGTCAAACAAAATTCATGAGATGGAAGTATGGGGTCCGAAACGGAGGTGATGTTTCATTTCTCTCCAGGGCCACCCGAAACTTCTCGTGAAAGGCAGTCATAACATGCAACAATGTTACCTCAAGAAAGAAAATTTGGCCATTATCATCACGCGCGGATTCAAATAACAGTTCAGAAGTCCTAGTGCGGCACTAGAAGAAGAACTATTTTGTGGCCAGAAATATTATTTTAAGTGACCAGTGAAATTGGGACTCTTTCCATCCGGAAAATTAGGGGAAGAGGACGTCCAATAAGGTAATACAATTTTTCTTTAAGGTTCATGAATTTCATGTTTAGGAGCATATTAATTTTGTCATGTAGTTACGACGCGTAGCTAATATTCAGGAGTAATTAACCAGAGTTTAGATACAAATCATATGTGTAAATTAGAAAAATTGCGCATATATGTATATGTATTTTGTGGTTTTCAGAGTACATAGTAGGTGTATGTGCATTAAAAATTTTTTCACCAAAATTAGCTTCTTCCAGTAAAATAAGTCTTCTTCTATCTTTTTAGACGCCTTAAGTGCCGTTGTGAGCGGAGGCATAAACAGTGTTCGTATTGTAAAGGGAACTATTCCGGCTGAAGGGCCGTTTCTGTGCGCAGTATAATAGTAATCTTTCTCTTCGTAAGTTTTAAGTTCTTAATTTCAAAAAGGCCGTTTTGAGCGTTGAAATTCTTTTAACTCTTCAAATTACTTTCCAAAGTTTTGGGAAACCCCAGGCTAGGGGATAGGAACCCAAAACACAATTAAAAGCTTTCAATTAATTAGGACATTTTTTTATTAATACCAGACTCTCAAAATTAACTTTCCAAGCTAAGTTTAAAGCAAAATACGATCTATCTTTTCAGTAAATAACTCAAAAATAATCTTTCACTCTCTTCTTTTTCTACATCTTTCTCCTTCTAGTATAAGTACATTTGAAGGGCCGTTACTGAGCGCAAATGCCTTTAAAGTCTTTATCTCCAAATTACGTAATTAAGAGCCCCATGGCAAGGTGGCAAAACCCAATTAAAACCCTTTCGCTGAAAATTACTTTCTTTACCTGATGTGTAGGTTTACACGGGTAACAATAGGACCTATCATAAACTTTTCACAAACTTCTTTTCTTCTTCCATCTTTCCATTTCTACCAGAAATGCCGTTTTGTGCGCTGGGTAATTAGGACATAATTCGTCATGGTTTTGGCAAATATTAGGATTTCAAAATCAATCCGGAAGGCCGAATGTGAGCACGGAGCATATCAGATTTCAGTTAGTCATTTTTGCAAATCAAAACCTATATAGCTCAGTTAGAGAGCATAGGTAGATCAGACCATCTAAAGACTATAGTATGTAAGGTGAGCAAAATTACTCGGGACGGCCGAATATGAGCACCGAGGCGATTAGGACAGTTTAATTAAGGTTTGAACAAAATTTAGTCCAAAGGGCCGAGGTACATTGAGCGTGGACACATTGGCATAGTATATAAGCATACATATAAGAAAATTCTCATCTACGTAGTTTTAGGGATTCAAGGGCCGAAATGTGAGCGGAATCATTGTTGTGTATAAGTTTTAGTATACGTAGAATCCGAGAGGCTAGGAAGATTATGAGGGACCTTATGGTTCAGTAGGGTTCGAGTCATTCCAAGCACGGAGGTGATCGGATGGAGTGCCGACAAAAGTACCGATAAGCCTGTGACCTACTAGAGGTAATCGGAGAGGCTATGATTGACGCACCGATATAGGTATATGTTTGTAATGTGCCCGAGCTAGCGGATAGGTAACAGCAATGACTATTACTAGTAAGGAGGTCCATGGTTTAGTGGATAGGATAACAGGGGACATTCCAAAGCACGGATGTTCACTTTAAAATCTATGTATGCGGTTTCCAGCTATGGCCATACATAGGGACTTTCATATTTATTACTTCTTCCATAGATGACTCATGGTTTTGAGTGCATCATAAGTTTAGCCATTCTCGAAGGATTTTGCTAGAGTAGAGAGAATTGGCATAAGAAACCACAGGCTCATGGTTTTTGAGAGTTGGTTATAGGGATAGGAATTCAGTAAATTCTGGTGCTTTCAGTTTTTGCTGTCTACGTCAGATACAAGCCTTGCTGATGGTAGGATCGGTTCAAGGAAGTTCTTAGGTACGAATTAGGACGCGAAACATATCCTTTGGGGCAGAAGGGTAATTAGTAGCGAGGAATACAGTCCTTATTAATTCTGGGAATCATTACAGGAGTATTTAGGGAATTTAGGCAACACCGGCCCGAATGTGAGGAGTGTTGATTGACAAAGACTGATAATTTAAGGAGTTAGACGCAACTAGCCATTGCAAATAAGTTATTGTAAAACGGTTAAGCTTTAAGGTGAGTAAGTTAAAGAGCGCTAAGTTTTAAGGAGGATAGGATTAAGGAGACTAAGTTTAGGGAAGTTTAAGTTTTAAAGGACACTAAGTTTTAAGGGGAATAGGTCTTAAGGAGTTTAAGTCTAAAGAAAGTAAGTTTACGACAGTCTAGGTTTAAAAGGATTAAGTTTTAAAGGAAATTAGGATTAGAAAAGTTTAGGTTTTAAGGAAATTCAGGTGGTAACACCAGGAGGTACTTATTGGAAACGTTAGGATTACAGAGATTAAGTTTTAAGACGATTCACAGCTAAGGTTAGGGACGTTCAGGGATTGAACATTTAGATTATAAGCACAGAAAATTCCTTTTCCAGGTTATCATCACCTATTGGCACAATTAAGTTTAACAACTAGAGTTATATAAGCATAGGCATACAAGGCAAAAAAAAAAAAAAAAAAAAAAAATTTTTAGGAAACGGTTTAAGTTGAAATTTGGCATAAGTTTTAAGAAGGTTTTCAGGATTGGAATTGACAAACGAACTCTCACAACCGTCAAAACAAATTCATAAAACCAAACTCTACGAAACGCCTTAGCATTTTTCAGCCCATCAAGAAAAAGTTAGGACGTTTACAGGTATGGAACCCGAAAAGAACCAACATCCATCAAGAAGGGAACCACCACCTGCACCTTCAATACCATCTCGAAGGACTACGCGATCGGCAGGCCCAGTGCCACAGAACGAAACAGGCTTGGAGGAAATCCTCGCCCGCAGGAAAGAAGAGAGAAAAGCAGCAAAAGCCAAAGCTAATACAGCAACGGCAGGTGTAGACCTCTCTTCAACATCGTCAGCTTCGACATCTACAGTCATGGAAGAATCCGGCAGTACAACCCTGGCATTATCTGCACAAAGTCCATCGGGCTCGCAGGCCATGGGGCACGGAGATAATCCTGACAATAATGATGAAAGCATGGACGTGTTCTTGGACACGGTGTCAACACCTGCAACAGGTACGGCAACCAGTCCTAGACGAACACCAACAGTATCGACAGCACAAACACCAAAGTTTTCAAAAACAAAGGTGGTGCAAGGACAAAATCTCCATAGACTAGCTATGCAACGAGAGTTACGCGACCTCGAGGTAACCAACCTGGAGGGCCAACAGGTCCAACGAGACCAGGAGGTTGAGGCCACAGGCGAATTCATGCTAAATGCTAGAGGAGACATGGTTTTTGTCAGTCACGACGCTGACCCCACGATCAAGGAAATCCTGTCGCAGTTCAATCAACCTGAGGAAAGACCAACTAGTAGCGCTGCCACGTCATCATTTGAAATCATCACGGATCCTGGAAGCAATCATACAAGCGTAGAGGAGGGCGAGCAAGGATTCGCAACTCCAGAAAGTGAGATGGAAGACCTGACCAATGAATCAGCCAACAATGTGGTTGTCAGCAACCTGACAAACCCAGTTGGCAACGGAGACATTCCTCAAGACACGAGCATACAATCCCAACAGGATGTACAAAGTCAAGGAATGTGCAGCAAAGCTACTGGACAAACAGAACAACAGGTTAATCAGCAAAGCTCAACGGAATTGGATGATGTGGAGGATTCCAATAGACCAATTGCTATAGCAACAAGTACACCAGAGATTATCCAGCAAGGGAATCTCAGTACACACTCATCATTTAGGGACAATTTAGCAATAACTCAATCGGACGAGTCAACCGAACAGAGCGAACAAGGTGACTCACCAACAGGAGTGCCACGTACTAATAACAGTATAGGGAGTGATCGTGACCAGGTCACTACTCAATTAAATCAGCAGTTATCAAACTTAAGCATCAGTGACCACCGTAAGGCTTCACAGTCAAATACTACAGTTTCCCAACAACCAGACATACAACAACTTGTACGAGACAGGTTTCTATCAAGACCATCTCCAGGATTTTCCAATAGAGGAGACGTAGGCTTTCAAAGGACACTCAGCCGGGTGTCTGAGTCTACAGAACAGGAAGGCCCGGTCGAGGATCAGTTACCACCGATCAGAGAAGGGCAAGATAACATCCAAAGAGTAGAAGAAAATTTCGTACAATTAGTGACAGGGACAGGTGTGATAGTACCAGCAGGTTCGTTTCAACAATTAGTGACCACCGCAGGCTTCCAACGGAACTCAGTGGAAAATTTTCTGGTAGTTCGAGGATTGGAAGGACAACTGATAGAGGTGTATCACAGGTTAGCTCAAAATCTTTATACAGGTACAGTCCAGTGGACACATTTTTTCCTTAGTTTAGCTGAAGTCACCCACAGACGGGACAATAACAGAGATCCGAATAGGGAAGAAAGGGAAGTGTTACGTACACGTGCCTTCGAGTACGGTCGGAACGTCAGGGACAACATTTTCATCCCCACAGACGTCATCCGAAACCTTTTAGAGCACCGGGTATTGTCGTTGAGAAGTCACCAGGCACACCAGGATAGCCAGATTTTCTTCAACGATACACCTAGGTACACAACCGTGATACAATCCGGACGACTTAGCGAAAATCTAGAATTTGGTCAACCACGACAAGAAAGACGAGTCAGCGACGAGAGTAGGCCAGGCCCAGAACAAGATTCAAATAACAACGGGACCACCCAACAAAGTGTAATCGACTCCAGTGCTGACGACACCATTAGCAGGTACCTTAGGTACGACCAAAGAAACCCACCAGTAACACGGAATCCGGTTACGGGTTTATTAGAACCAGCATCTAGATCTACGCTAAGGACCATCTCGGGTGAACCTACAGTACAACCCGTTACGTCACGAAGGATTTCACCGGAAAGCTTGAATACCAGCTCAAGCTCGATCAACAAGGCTATAGCCCAGGCAATAGCCTCAGCGACACTTCAAGCAGGATTAACAACCCCTCGAAATCGGAAGTTGAGTAACTCCGATCGTGACCATCTCAGACCCAGTAACCAGGTGACGGACAGTAACCAGGTAGATTACTCATCACCTAGGTCACAACTTTTCCAGAAATCGGTGAAAAGACACTACAGGGTAAATAGTGCTGAGGAAAACAGCAACTTAAATCCCAGAACCAGTCCGCAAGGGATTACGACACGTGAGAGACCAAGCAACAGCCGTCGCGAGACAGCCATTCAGAAGGGTAGCCCAAAAGCACCCACTACATCACCTACAGTCCAGACAGGTAATCAAACACCAGCAGGGAGCTCTACGGCACAACCGAGAGTGACCCCGAGGTCCAGTAATTCCTGTCGCTCAGCACCTACAACAGGTGACAGAGGGCAGTCAAGCCGACACAGCAACTCTCACGAGATAACACAGCAAATCAACCCAGTACACATCTCACCTACTAGTCAAAATAGACAGGTTTCAACGGAAAATACGCCGAGGAACCGACCAACTCAACCTAACCTGCAATTCAGACCACAACCCACCCAAAACGATTTGGAGACACCAACCGAGGAGGTCGAGACCACCCAAATTGGTAGTACATCACAGGCTAACGTTAAGAAGGATTTAACAACAACAAAGTTGTACGTCAACACAGATTCCACCCAGGCCAACACTAACGAGCAACTGGTACACCGAGTTTACCAGTCACCGGGAGGTCGAATCTACGTACATCCACCCGTGCATGCGTTACGAGCACCGCCACTTGACGTTAGTGAGACAGCTTTAAGAACATTGGTGCAAGTAGGGAGACAACTAAGAGAACAGAATCCGTCATTAACTATCGCAAATACAATCAGAAATTCTGACACAGGTACTTACTATCAGGCATTTAGACCCCAGGACAGATTTACCGTCTATCAATCACCGAGAGGCTCGTTATATAACAGCCTACCGATAGGACGCACAGGTATACACCGCCACAGTTTACGAGGTCGAGACATCCTGCAGCGAGCAACCAACAACGACAGGACCATCATAGAAGGTGGAGAGCTTGTAACAGCACCCCAACCACCACCTTCGGAACAGACATCTAGAAGCAACGAGTCTTACGTCCAAGGTGACACCCTAAGGTCACGGACGGCAACACCTGCATCAACTACACGTGCAGCAACGACTTTTGCAGTACCAGCTAGACCAACCGGAAGGTTCATAACCAGGTCAGCAAACCGACCAACGACACCGACAGCTCCAGCTGTCCCCGTCAGACCAAATTCAGCAGTAGCAGGACCATCTCGAGTAACAACAACGCCAACCACAAGTCAAGGTACAGTCAATTGGCTTGACGACTTACGATACGGAGTTGACATTTGGACAGGACCCAGTGGCAGAGTATACACCAGTGAGAACGAAGCTACCGAAGACGAGTTAGTACCAAGCAGAGTAACAACGAGACAATACTCTAAGATCGCGAGACAACAAGACAGATTCAGAAACCAGGGGGTAGAGAACGAAGCAACTTGGACAGGTCAAGTGAGACGCCTGATCTACTATAACAGAAGGGACGGAATCATACAACGAAGGTTTAGACCAGCTAGAGATTCAAATTTTGAAGCATTTGCAGCCACAAGAGCTGAACACGAAGAAATTGTTCTGAGTGAACACCCGATATTTACCTTCTGGAATATAATTACCCGAAGATCTTTAGACCCAGGACAGATCTCCAGCTACATCGCACCTAATTTCAGACTTTACCATCGACACATCAGTTTACCAAACGGCGTTCGCAGACAAAGGGTACCACCAGGCTTCTTGGAAGAAATTGAGAACGAACACGACCACCAAGAGGCATTGAATAGATTAATTCACGACCCTAACGTAGAAATCTTGAGTGACACGTCCAGCGAGGAAGAAGAAGAGCAGGTAGTACAGAGAGACACTCCAAGACGTGAGAGTGGTCAGCATAACAGTACACAGTCTAGTGAAGAGACAGACCACATTTTTATTGGAGTTGACGAAGAGGACTTCATTATTCCAGAAGTACCAGGTCAATTTACCATAAGAATCTCTATAGACGACGCCTACGACGCAGCGTTCAGAGCAATTGAAAGAGACGAAGAGATACAAGAGGAAGTCCGATTTGTGGATAATACCGGAGAAACCCACTTCTTCCCAAGAATCCGACTCCGAGACCTTAGTCCGGAAACTCAAGTTGTACTCACTCAAGTCAGAAAGAGACGTAAACCCTTACGAGCACGCCGTCAAATTGGAAATAACCAACCCAGACCACCAGGCCCAGGACCAAGTGGATCAGGGAGAGGAAACCAGCCGAGAGGGGCTAATAACAACAATTCCCACAACCAGCGACCATCTCAATCAAGGTCAAACCCAGGTCGAAGAGGCTCAAGAGGAGGTAGACACATCGGAGGCAGACGGAGAGCAAGGAGCGACCCCGGAAGTTCCGGAGGAAGTAGCTCATCATCCAGCTCCAGTAGTAGCAACTCAAGTAACCCTCACGACTTTGAGGCCTTCGACAACTGGAGGAATAGACAGATTGTGAACAGAAATAATTTCTTTAACCAGGTCAACGTTAACATCATCAACCCATACGTACCACTCAATCGCAATCAGGGAATACGTATTGAGGAAGTTGCAGACCAAGAACAAGTACGAATAATTCCAAGGAGACATCTGGACGACGACATGACCGCCCTCATGTTTCCCAAAGTAGAATTCAAACCGGGTGTAGATGACCCAGAGACAGCTTTCGCAACAGCCGAACTCCAAACCAACAGGTTCGGAGGAGATACCATCATAACTAGGATGCAATACGTACAGATCATCTTTGACCCACCCGTCAGGGATTGGATCAGAAATTGGATTGCCGAACGAAGATTACATGAGGAACTACCCTACGACACCATTAACTGGGACGAATTCAGGGAGGAATTTCTAATAAGGTACAGTATCACCGACCAAATGATACGTACACTAATGGAAAAGCGAAAGATGAATACGGATGAAGATCCATGTGCATACATAGATGCGAAATTAGCACTAATCAATAGAGTCGACAGATTTATGCCCGAACTGGAGAAAATCAGACTCTTACGCGCAGGTTTAACATCCGAATACATAGTTTTCTGCCGAGGATGGACAGCAGGGACTGTAGCAGATTTCATAGAGGGAATCAAGCAGTATGATGAAGACCGAAAGACGGACGGCGCAGAATCCATTGAGACAAGATTTGCCAAAGTCCAAGAAATGTTGGAGAAATTGACCTCCGGAATGAAACCAGTTCCAGCAGAAACAACTGTAGTGAAAATAGCTGCAGTGAGAGAACAACAGGATTATCGGAGACCCGAAAATAGACCCAATGACCAACGAGGACGAAGTCCAGGTCAGGGAAACTTCAATAACTCACGAAATTCCAGCCCAGGTTACGGTAACAATAACAACTACCCGGACAGGGGACGTAACAACCAAGGGTATGAGGACCGAAGAAATTATGGGAACCGAGGTAGATCTCCAACACCTGAGAGATTCTACAATAATCAAGACAGGAGTAGGCCTCAGTACAGAAATGATGGCAACAGCTCCAACAACCAAGGTTACCCGCAGCGGAACCAAAATTTCGGACCCAGACAAAGTCCGAACCGACAATACTACAACAACAACCCTAACAATCAGGGAAATCGTCAGTGGAATGACCAACAGATGAACCAAGGATACAATCAATCCTACAACGGCTATAACAGCCAAGGATTTAATCAAACTCAAGGCTTTATGCCACCCCAAGGATTTAATCCGAATCAAGGATACCCACCACAACAAGGTTATGCACCATTTCAAGGTTATGCACCTACCCAAGGGTATGGACCATCTCAAGGATACGTACCTCAACAAGGATACGGTCAAGGGCAAAATGCAGGGTACGCCAACCCTGGCATGCAACAAATTCAGGCCAACCCACAAGGTTACCAGAACCAGGGTTACCAGCCAAACAATAACCAAGGAGGTCAGCGACCCCAACAGTACAATAACAATAACAACAGGAGTAGAACTAACTCCAGGGACCGGAACAGCCAAAGCAATGACAGAAACAACTCTTGGAGAAATCAACCAGACCGCCAGGAGCAGTCACAACCAATACCGGGACAATTGGCGCTAGAATCCACTCAAACCGACCTAAAGTGTTTCGGATGTGGAGAGATGGGCCACCTGAGGAGAAATTGCCCACACAAAAGACAATCTAGCCCATATCCGTCGGGAAACTCACAGAGGGGGACGCACCCCCAGTAACTGAAGATATCCAAGAAAGAATGAATGCAATTATAGCAACTAGAGTAGAAAGTCAGTCAAAAGACGACGAAGAATTAGAAATTATTGATCTCAACCCATGTCGTTTATCAAACGGCAACAAGTCCACTTTACAAGTACAAATATGCAGTATGATGATACCAGCCTTACTAGATTCAGGAGCAACAAGATCCTGTATCCAAAGAAACTTAGTACCCAGATGTGCGGAAATAAAAGAAGTTCCAAGCGCGCTGCGAGTAGCAGTAGCAAACGCGGAATTGGTAAAACCAATTTGTCTCACCAAATTTACAATGATGATCGAAGGTGAAAAACTTTTATTCAAAGGTCTAGTGATGGAAACACTAGAACCACGAATGATTATAGGTGAAGATCGTCTATCACGCTACGGAATAACGTTGGATTACAAGAATAATGAAATACGGAGTGATCGATTTCAAACTGTTCCAATGACTAGAGATACTCATCTCTATGTCGGGGAGAAAAAGGCCGACATAGAATTTGTCAGGTCAATATTTTCATTTCATGAAGTCAAAGGACCGAAGAACATGATGTGCAGAACTCGAAAAGCAGTCACAATACCAGCTTATGGACACATGAAAGTGCCCATACAAATTCCAAAACGTATCAAAAAGGATTTTTATTTACAACCATCAGAAAAACTTTATACCAGTAAGCGACTTTTAATAGCCGCAGGTGTAGTACCGAATGAAGAACCTTTCGCATATGTATTTAATCCAGCTCCATGCCCACAGACGATGTATGGACGTACAGCTATAGGTCATGCTGAGGAAAATTTTGATCTCATCAAAATCAAGCGCAATCAATTACGTGATGCTCATAAAAGGCTTACACAAGAACAGCTCGATTGTTTCGACGTCAATGAAGAGCTCGATGAAGAAGGAAGAGCTAAGTACCGAGCATTGTTGACAAGATATCCAGAATGTTTCGCATTTAACAAGGGAGATTTGAAAGAACCAGCGTGGATTGACCCCATTCGGATCCATACGGGAAATAATCCACCCGTTCAGGCAAAACCTTTCCCTTGCTCACCTATGGAGCGACAAAAAGTACGTGAGGAAGTACAAAAGATGTTAGATGCGGACATAATAAAGGAAGTAAACGGACCTTACAGCAGTCCACTATTTCTCATCAAAAAGAAAGACGGAACATTTAGATCAGTTGTGGATTATCGAGCGTTAAATAAAACCATCACAGACCAAGTTTACCCTTTAGCAAGAATAGATGACATACTTATGCAATTTGGAAAATCTGCAATGTTCGACACTCTTGACATGGAATCAGGCTTCTTTCAACTATTAATACACGAGGATGATCAAATTATAACCTCTTTCATTACACAGGACGGATTATATGCATTCAAACGACTACCTATGGGAGTCAAGATTGCACCGTCAGCTTTTCAGCGAGCAGCAGATCAAATGCTGGGCTCACTCAAATTTAGGGGAGCCATGGTATATTTAGATGATGTAATCTCTTATGGAATTCATCTTTTGGACAAATTAGCATCACTCGAAGAATTGATGTTAAGAGCCAGCAACAAGAACTTCAAGTTCAAGCCAAAGAAATGCAAATTCGGATATTTTGAAGTAATTGTTTTAGGATTCAAAGTATCTAGGGAAGGCACCAGTCCAGATCCTGCAAAGGTGGACGCTATTAGACATGTGCCAATACCAAAATCTGAAACAGAAGCAAGAAGATTCTTCGGAATATGCAGTTTCTATAGAAAATACATCAAGGACTTCGCAAAAATAGCTAGTCCCATCTCACAATCATGGATTGGCAGTAAAGGAAAATCTGAAGGTCAAAAACGCATAAGATGCTTCCAATGGAGTGCAGATGCAACAATTGCCTTCAACATTCTCAAAACCAAATTAGTGACACAGCCAGTCCTAGCTCATTTCAACCCAGAGTTGGATTGCATACTACATACAGATGCATCAATTTCAGGACTAGGATGCTGTATACTTCAAGATGATGGAGGAGAACATCCAATAGCTTATGCTTCAAGGACACTAATTCAGTCAGAAAAGAATTACTCAGTCACAGAATTAGAACTAGCAGCAGTTGTATATGCAGTTCGCAAATTCAGACAATATCTTTATTTGAGAAAATTTTTAATCAGATCAGATCATTTAGCATTATGCTACCTACGATTACAAAAAGATCCAAACCATCGAATAAGTAAGTTTGTAAATAAACTACAGGAATTTGACTTCCAAGTTACATACAAGAAAGGAGCATTACACTTGGATGCAGACTTTCTATCAAGAGCTCCATTACCCTATACAAAGGAAGATTTGGAGGATACAGAGGACCGAGTGATCGAATTTGAACCAGATCCGGTCAAGGAACACAAAATTGCTTTGGAAGAGCGAAAACAAATCCCTCACGGAAATACAATAATGCCACCACCAGCGTGTGCAGCCAGCCTTACGACCAGGGAAAGCTATAAGGGAAAATATTGGACGGATGACGAAAGTCAATCCTCAGACGAAGAGGAAGCCATAATCCCACAGCGACAAAATCCATGGTCAGGAAGATTGAAAGGTCAACCCAGGCGTAAAGTCAAATCACAAGTGGAAATTTTAGCACCTCAACCGAATTTGGAGGAAACGGATTGGGAAAACCATACAATGAGCGTAAAGAGCCGTGTTAATGAAGTTACACACAGCTACTCAGCGCTCAAAGAATGGAAATTATCCGTAGATGACATCATTACAATACACAAATTTCGGGAGGATGATCCACAAGAGGATGAAAATACCTGGAAATATACCAATGAGTATATCTACGAGAAGAATCTCAAACTAATACAGGAAATAGAGCTTCACAATGCCACAATAAATGAACTAGACATGAAGGAATTTTTATCACCAGATAAAGTTCAAAATGAGAATGAAGATTTTGACAGAAATACTATCATTGACATTGGAATGGGGACGGATTGGTCTCCTACCCCAAAGTCAACGGCAGCAACAACGTCACAAAGTCCAGCCAACGGGAAGGTTGACATTGATTCACCAAAATCCCAAGGGCAGATGACACGAAGTACAATGGAATTCACAACAATGGATGGGGCAGGTGAGGCTGAAACTAAAGCTGTACATCTACCACCAGCCATAATTGTAGACTCCGATATGGAAGTCCATGATCAAACATTGAAGAATCAGGAGACAGCGGATCTGGTGAGCCAGGCAGCTGAGACTACACAAAAGAAGTCCTCAACTAACCCGCCCACCCATCCCGCCAGTCCTACAGAGGCCAAGAAATTGGTACTCACGGATGAAGATAGGAACGTCCAAAAGGAATGCGACCGACCGACACTGAGACAGGAAAAGTTCAGTGTGGAAAATCACATTCCATCCGGACACGATCCCACAGATGAAGAGAAATGGTTTGCATTTGAAGAAATTTGGAGGAATCCAACGCCAGCAAAAGGTGATGAATGGAAGCTCAAACAGGAAGTTATTTCGCAATTGAAGACATACACTGCACAATCTGCCAGGAAGATTGATCAAGTTCCTGATGCAGAAAGTCCAGGATATGCTAACAATCCGGATCTTGATACCCCACAGCGGATCAAGGCGATGAAGATTTCCAAAGATGTGGATGAATGGATGAGAAATATCCAACGAAGATCTGCAGCATGCGAGTCGGAGGAAAACAAAAACCCTCCGCCGTCGCATACGTACATATCCACAGAGAATCCAGATAATGAAGATAATTTCTCTCTACTGGCGACCACAGTAGAAGAGCTGAGGAAAAATATCCGGGAAGGTGAAATCAAATTCACCGATGGAAGATCATGGAAGATTCAACCTCTGAAAGGGCAGGGTGTTGTGACAAGTAAAAAGACGTCACATCCACTATGTCTTTCACAGGATGAAGACCCAAGGAATAAAGACGCTCAGGAAACTGAGGACATGTCATTAAATAGAGCAATAAAATTTGTTCCAGGAGCTCACGCACTACAGGGGTGCGAAGGGAGCAAAGATACTTTTTCCACACACAAGCCTGTGTGTAGGATACTTGAAGATGAAGAGCAAGTTACTATGTTAGAGGAACATAACATGCAGGAGATGCAAAGGGACGATCCAGACTGTTTATTCATCATGGACAAAATAAAGATGCGGCATACGTTAAATTGGAAGGACAAAGAAAAGTATAGCCGATATGACATTGATGAAGAAGGGATTCTTACTATAGTACATAAAGATGGACGTAAGCTATACGTACCCCGAGTACTTAGAAATTTCCTACTATCAAAAGCCCATGATGGGATTCTATGCGGAGGACATTTAGGATTCCAGAAAACTCTTCATAGACTCAACAAAAATTATTTTTGGAGAAAAATGAACGTCTCAGTAGCAAAATATGTCATGTCATGTGAAAGTTGCCAAGCAGCCAAATCCATGAGAATGAAGCCAGCAGGACTACTTCATCCAATCAGGATAGAAAATGTAGGAGATGCATTATGTATTGATCTCATTGGACCCATGCAAATTAGCATAAAAGGGAATAAGTACATTATAATCGCACAGGATTATGTTTCAAAGTTTGTGATCGCAGAAGCAATTCCAGATAAAACTGCTGACAGGATAGCAGAATTTTTGCTTCACAAAGTAGTTTTAAAATACGGACTGTTCAAAAACTTGCTGAGTGACGGAGGATCCGAATTCAGAGCGGAAATCACTCAAGCATTACTTCGTAGATTAGGCATGAACCATTCTACATCTACAGCACTAAGACATAATAGTGTTGGACAAATAGAAAGAATGGTCCAGACTATAAGCACTATGCTGAGTCATTATACTCAAAAAGAGCAGGCATTATGGTGCAGTTGTTTACCGTTTCTAATAAATGCTTACAATTGCAGTCACCATGACGTGACCAAAGAAACTCCTTATTTTATGATGTTTAGGCGACAACCTATATATGATTTTAACTTACAACTGTGTTTAAGCAGCGTCGACACTAATTTTATGAGTGCTGAGGAAGCCACTACTAGAATAGAAAAGGCTATTGCTAAGATAAGGGAACGTCAGGACTACAGTAAGGATTGGTATGATAGGAAAAGAAGGTTCGTTAAATTCAACATCGGAGACACAGTGCGAGTATTTACACCGACCAGGATAGTTGGAAAGAGCGAACGCTTTCTTCATCCTTACAAAGGACCCTTTGTAGTCATAGAAGTTTTAGCCAAAGACAATTATATCATTCAAGACCTTAGGAATTCTAAAAAGAGACAGAAAGTCCATGTGGAGAGGCTTAAGAAGTGCCTACAGCGAGAACACATTGAGGACGAGTATAGTTACGATTTAGATTCCGATATAGTGGAATTGGTGACAAAACGAAACTGGAACAGGTGTGAAAAAGTTATAGTGAGTCAGCCACGGTCAATTCTTAAGAGTTCGACCACTTCAGATAACAGTTCAACTACGAGCAAGAAGGTGACTTTTAAAGTTCAACCTGCTCAAACCGAAGAAATAACTAGAGAATTTTCATCCGAAAATTACTCAGACAGTTCAAGTGAACAAACCCAGCCAGTACAACAGAGAGGAGAATTTTGTGACAAAAATTACTCACACTTTCAAATTACCCCAAGTGAAGGAGGGAGATCAAACCAGGGACCACGTCAACACAAAGAGAACACTCAAGGAGGAAAACGTACTACTAAGCAGTCAAGTACACAAGTAAGAGAATTTTCGTCAGAAAATTATTCAGATAATCGGGAATTTTTAGATAAAAATTACCCATATTTCACTCGCTCGAAAGTAAATGAACACCCTAGAAGAAATCAGGGACGAGATAAGGGGATTGAAACAACAGAGGAATTTAGTCCAAATAAAAATCTGGAAGTACGCAGCTCAGGAAGAGTACATCAAACAGAGAATCGCAGACTTAGAACTGCTAATTCAGGAGACAAAACCTCAAACGTCAAGTTTCTGCCCACAAGTGGAGAAATCACAAGACGAGGTTCAACCAGAATAACTGATGACACATACAAAGAGAGAACTAATCCTAATCATCCAGGGATTACAAGCCCAACTAATCAAGGCAAAGGAGAACGAAATTCGTCTCAAACAAAGAATTTTACATCAGATTTCGGAACAACAGGAAATACTGAGCAAATTGAAACAACTCGAGGGAGACCACAAAGCAACCCTCCAGGAAACCCAGAAAGCCAAAGAAGATATTTCGGATTTAATAAACCAGCTGAAAATAGCTCAGGTGTAATATCCGAAGGTGAGGAAGAAACTCAACCACTTATTGACGAGAGTGACTTTAAAACACTTAAAGAATTAAGTAGTTCAGGGATAAGTCCAACAGAATTTGATGTGGACGACAGCAGTGAGTGTAGAGAGACAAATTCTTACAATTCGGGATCAGAACCGAGAATTAATCAACCGCCTACGACAGAGAGAGGGAGACCTGGACAAATTGAAACAGGAAATCAAGGACCTTCAGAAGCGACTTCACGAGTTGAGGTGCCTTGGCCCTCAGTAGCGGCGGACATCTCAACCCAATTGCTTCACTCAGATGAGCAAAAGGCCTTGGAAGAGCCCCCCTTTGTGGAACTCAACACCAAGCCCACCCAGCGAAGCTCAGAGACAGACACTGCAAAGCCTACAAGCGCAAGGCAGTCGGATCAGAGAAGCAATAGCACGAGTGGAGAGAGAAATAGAACAAACCGAGAGAGCCAAGAATATTCTGAAAAATCAGATACGAGCAGCAAACAGTCTAGCCAACAATTCAAACAACCCCCGGAACGAGAAGTCCCTGTAGAAAATTCTACAGAAGAGGACGAAGAGTTCCAGGAAGTCCCAGTGGAAGAAAACGGACAAGACTCTGTAGATACTCATACAGAAGTCATTAACATACCTGTAGAATTTTCTACAGAAGAGGACAGGTCATTGGATGTCATCACGAAAGACAGTCCCAGAAGGCCTGAGAGAATTAGAACAAATACGTCAAAGCACCGAGAGACATTCAGCGACCCTCAGAACCCGACGAGTACAAATCCAACAGGAACTTCAACAAGTTCAGGAGGAGATTCGGGAGTTAAAGAAGCAAGCGAAACACCTCAAGAAGGAAGCGCGGAAGAAACCGGAGAAAGTAGACGATACCCAACTCGTACCCGAAAAAGGACGAGAAGATTTGGATCAGTCTGAAAGCGAATGAACACAACCAGATATTTAACAACAATACCAAACTGTGTTAGTTTTGGTCAAAGCGAGATTGATCTCAAGATTGGAGACCGTATAAATCTCATTAGTTACCTCATACGACAAGGTCGAAGGAGAATCCGATACGTAGGTACGTACACAATCATTAAATCAGATTACTGCAAAGTATTTTATCTTCAACCAGATGTCAGAGAACAGAGGATCACGTGCATCCGGGTCTCGAACCAACGAGACTCCACGCCAAGACGCCCTACCCGCCGTCGACAGGGACGACGACGATCGACCACGTTATTGGACCCAATACGTGAGCCAAACTGAAGTGGAAATACCACAAGCGAAAATTTTACCAAACTCAGATACGGGACGACTGGAAGTTGTTCTCAGAGTAGACGGGAAGTTACCCCACAGGATTATCATCCAAGGACGAGATGGACGAGAAATCGTAACCCATTCAGTATTAATTGGAGCTCTCAGGAAACCTAGAGAGTTAACATTAGATTACCGCATATTACGACGAGAACCGCACTTTTGCGGGTCAATAAATTTTCCGGAGCAGCAGGTGGAAGTTGACAAAGGCGAACGAGCGCCAGATGATCTTGTTTACCTTTTCAAAGGACAAGAGTTTAATCCCACTCCCATACGACGACAGATCCCCATCTGTAGAACACGTAATAGACAGCCAGATGATCCATGGCTAGTCCAAAATTACAGGCAAGAAAAGGATGTGCCCGGACAAAAGAATCCAAGGGGAGATTATGAACATGACCCCTGGGCATTTACTCCAAGCCTTCAGTACGAACGAGGCAAGACAAGTCGAAGCTCATCCCGGAAAGTGATGGGAGCCGACCCCATTTGTGGAGTGACCCGAGTCAACATCCCCGACATCAGTGAATGGTTACCGCAACATGAAGAACAGGTCGAGGACGTAACCCATAGAATCAACAGACGTATTGATGACAACTATGGACCCGATCTGAGACGAGGAAACTTGGAGGACCGACGAAGGGAGCCTCCGAGATTCGCAGCCTACTCGGCACATATGGTACCAGCCGGGAGAGGCCGCGGGCGGGCCATCACTACCGGAGAAAGTTCGAGCAGACACCACAGAAGCTCAAGAGAAAGTTCAAGGGAAAGACACAGCTCTAAAGACAGTAGGACCAGGAAGCGGGAGACAGAGTCGTCATCAGAAAGGAAGAAGCGACGGGAGGACGACAGGTCAAGGAGCCGCTATGACAGTCCAGCGCGGTCAAGGAGCAGGAGAGAGTCAACCCCACCACCCTCACCATTTCTATCACCAGCAGCGAAAGATTATAAGGATCGAATGGAGAGGGAGTCAATACTGACAGCACCCATAGCAGCTCCAGCTTCAAGCTACACAGCGGTCACAAAGATGCCGCCGCCAACAATACCGGTCAATAGTGAACCACCCAAACCACAGCGTGCAGTTTGCATCGCTCAAAGAGAAAGACCAGTGGAAGTACCTGTAGTGACTCCACCATCAGTAGCTGTGACATTATGGAGCGAGGAAACTGCCACGGACACAGCTACAACAGCGGACAGAGATACCGCCAATGAATCTTCTTCAGACTCAGAAGAGGAAGAGACAGTACCCATCCAAACCTGTAGTAGGAAAGGATGTAAAAGGGTACGACAAGTAATTGCAACCGACAGTGGACCAGTGGTACAACAGGAATGTGAACATCATGCAAAGAAACGTGCAAAGAAGGAGAAGAAGGTCAAGAAGGAGGCTCAGATGACCATCTTAGAGCTATTCGGACAGAGCACAGCACCAACCCAACCACCGGCGAAATGGCAGTCGAACATCCTAAAGATCGGAGAGGACTCCAGGAAAGCAGGGAAGCACGAGGAGATGGTAAACCGAATTAAAGATCTCGGGGAAATCATCCGCAACCTTGCCAGACAAAACGTCAATGCAGACAGTGCGAAAAAGCAAAAGGAAGAATTAATGAAAGAACTAGCACGCCACCGCCAGGAATGGATAAAGTGGAGAAATGATAACGACTTTCACTTGGTATGTGCTGAGTCAAAGATAGACCTTCAAACCAGAGAATTGCCTCCAGCACATTTTGAACCAACGAACATTCCAACGTCAACAGCTACATCCGGAGAGCTAGAGCGTTTGCTCGCTCAGGAAAAGCGAAATGGTCCAGAAACTGCAAACCCAACAGGAATGGCAACGGAAATGCCACCCTCGTCGAAGTTGCAACATCCGAGCTATCTATAGCCGAACAACACAACGAACAGAGCAGTAGTTCAGAGGATTTTGAGGTGATCAGATCGAAGAGAAGACCCAAAGTTCGAGAATCATCAATAACGTCAGATACAACGGAGATTGTTAATCACCACCAGCTTTCATTGGCTGATTTTGCCAATTCACCCCAGGACGGAACCGTCATACTCAGTGACGACGAGGAACCAAGACAGTCAACCTCATCAATTCAAACGCCACCTCACACGCCGGAGATGGGACGTGGAGGAGGAGGAAGACGAGGAGGACCCATACCTTACCTCGGTAACAGTTGGTTATCATTTTTATTAATGTTCGGTTTAATAACATCTGCTGTAGGACAATCCACCTTGAGAAAAGAATTGACGGGACACTACGGACCATATCCAACAACCAGGGCCTCACATTACCAGTGGTGGACCCGATTGGAAACCGAGAATCTAACCAGTCCAAGAGGCTTTGACTATGTCAGCCTAGACTTTGAAAACAAGGAAGACTCAGAGGAAATCGGACACTATGACCCTTACGGCCAACGGGATTGCCCACCTGTCGGAAATTCAGCCGTACGGTACCAAGGTTTCGGTTCAGCCACAGTGCACCGACTCTGGCAGAACGGAGTAGTACGAGGAGTAGCAGGAGCCGTAGGCATGTGTACCACGGGAATGGTCATAGTAGGAGTCTACACCAGCTCAATCCTAGACGCAGTCAGGAGATGGAATAAACCACTCAAAACAGTCAAAATACCACAGGACTGGGTACTCATTGAGTCCCAACTACCAGACCAACGACCCATCTGGATGATAATGCCCGTCAACGCCAGTGAGGAAAAAGAATTAGAAGATTTTCTTAAGAAAGATCCAACAGCAACAGAAATATCTCCGAATTTAATAACATTACCAGGTGATATCCAAAGGAATGCTCATTACCTCAACGAAACTTCTGTAGCCAAAGTATGGAATCAAGCTTTAGGCAAGGAAGTGGAAGAGGAAGAATCCGAAAACGGGAGAGTGCGACGACATGCTCCTGAACCCACCTCGGAGGAAGAGGAACGAAGACAGAAAATTCGAGACCAACGGAAATTACCGCAAGCTATTTGGTTAATGTCACAAGCAATACGTGACGGTTACCATCTTACAACAAGAACTTTACAGTCAGTCGCAATGGACTTAATAACAAAACCAATTCAACTGCCACTACAAACCAAATATGAAATTTGGAAGGAATATGAAATACAATACGGGAAATTCATTGACAAAGTCATCCAAATTTTGGGACTCAAAACCATACATAAACGCACCAGGCGGAGTATCTTGGCAAAAGACCAGATAAATAACCTACAACGCCAGATGCAAAACAACCCTCACAGGATCACAAAAGGGGAAGACTATGTTCACCCCACCGAGGAAATTGCAATAGGTGAAGTCGTACACTTCGCACTAGCAACGACAATTACGGAAGCAAACTGGACGATAGTTTTGCTCATACCACACATATACAACGGAGTTGACCATCTCGAAGAAGAAGAACTCAAGGGATGGGAGACAAAGGCACACGCCAACGTCTCACAAACCCACCCACTCTTCCAGCGAACGTCGGAACGAGCAGCCAGAGAACGGCAGAGGCGAGATGCATTCGTAGGACCGACCAACGCATGGTCACCCGTCAGTTATAGCAAACAATTCTTAAAACAACAGCTACAGCTTATGCTGGCACGGATTGAGGAAGAGGAGGCTCACTCATCGTCAGGAAGACCTACAGGGATTATTCAACAGCTTGTACGATTTACTCTCAGAATGGTAATCTATATTGGCACGTCCGTCGGAATGGACTTCGGAGAGAACCAGGATCCAATACGGAAGAGTGACCCCGGAAGAAGCCACCCACGAAGGACAGAGGGAGCAGAAGGACCGGTTTTGGCCTCAGAAGAGGAACCGGCTGTGCCAACGGAACAAGCTATGGAAGCTCAAGAAGAAGGAGCCGGAACATCATTGAACGTAATCAAGGAAGAAGTCTTAGACGACGAAGAAAAGCCACCATTGGAACATCAGGTAGATAGTTCGTCAGACAATGAGACAGACAGTAAGTGGGTGCAGACCAGATGCGAATACTGCCCACTCAAACATGGCCATAAGCCACCCGTACGACCAAAGACCAAGTTAGCAGCACATGAAGCTTGGCAAAGACAAAAGGACATTCCGGTACAATACATCCGAAGGAGTAGACCCGAGTTGGACAGGTTGTATGGAAGAGACAACGCTCCAAACTGTACATTCCAGTATAGAGGACGACGACGAGGTCCAGAGCCAGAAAGTGAACGACCCAGGGTTAGAGTATACTCACCCATTAGGACTGTAATATTTAACGATACAAGGGACAGACGAGGATCAAGGTCACCATCACCCGGACCATCCGCGATAGCAGGACAATCCATACCACCCATTGAAGATAACCTGAAGTCCAGACGAGCTAGACAACGTCAACGAAAAGTGGAGTCTAAGGAAGAACGCCAGGAAGACCCACCAGCTCCAGCACCGGAAGATCCACTGGCACAACCCGACTCACCTGATGTAAGATTCGTCGACTTAGCTCACGTATCATTTTACATAGGAGTCCGTGGATGGATGGTAGCACCAAGTTGGGAAGATGAGGATGCGGAAATAGTCATCTTTACCAACCCAAACAAGACACAGCTATACAGCCAACTGGATCCGGTACGACTTCAAGTGAAAAAGATGGTGGAAAGGGCCAATGACCCATTGGACCACTCACCACCGCCAAGATTTCCGGACCAAGTGATGGAAGATATATCCGGAGACGAACGCCACAGCCAGATAGAAGCGCAGTACTCCAGGAGAACGAACTACTTCAGTAACAACATGGACACCCGAGAAAGATCCACCATGTGTCCTCATTGTTACCAGAAATCTACCATCGACCCAGAGAGATTTCCAACATATAATATCTCACATCGTTCAACCAACAGTCCGGAGCAAAATTTAGTGAGATGGCTCAACAGAATGTACAGAGAGACATTTATCGAGAGACTTGACATCCACCAACAACCCACCCAACCACCTCAACTACGACTCGAGCAGTTACGAAGGGCGCTTAGCACTTTAAGCGAACCTAGAACAGATGCTCACGAATCAAATATAGAATACGCCGAACACCAGGCAGGAATAGACTACAACAATCACGGAGAATTAATCCGGGAAAGAAGGGCATTGCTGTATGATGCAATGGACCATCCCACAGATTATCGCAGACTAGACCCAAGGGAGCGAGACCTGCTCATCCTATACGGGCAAAGTCGAAGAAACGTACCAATGGAAAACACCCGTCTGGAAACGATGGCAGGAGACATGAACATCTCACCAGGGGAAATGATACCGAGACTTTGGACAACATTGTTCAATGGTCAAAGAGGTATTGACAATCACCAAGTACCAACATATCTAACATGTCGGGAACATCAAGGAGTAATGCAAGGGCTAACAGGAACCGAGCTACGCAGATTGATTACTCAGATGTGGTTTGACATAGGAACTCAGCCAACCTGGCGAGAGCAAGAAATGTGGATAAATAGTTTCCTACTGAGAGGAGACGCCATCACCGGACGTGGAGAGAAAGCTTTACAACAACTAGCAAGTATACCAATACACATGCTAAGTTTTCAAGAATTTGCGAGTATGACCGAAAGGCTCATAACTCTTTATCATCAGGACGAGGCAATTCAGGAGTGGCGACAATTTGGAGCGATGAACCATAGCGGCAGAAGTCAACCCAATCCAATAGACGACATAGAAGAAGAACTAGGACAATGGGAAGACTGGATATTCGCAATGAAATTAGCAGGGGAAGGCCAAAAGCCAACTACCCTATACGCTAGAAAACTAAAAGGAGGAGTAGCCACCCTAAGACAACCCCGGAGGACAGGTTCTTTCAGAGACCTAAACGAACTTGTCACGATACGAATCTGGCAAAGAGAACATTTTCACAGGATTCGGGAGCAAATTAGCAACCGTGGAGACGGACCAAGTTACAAACCATATCAATTATCGCCAAGAAATGAAAGACGACCAGGAATAACACCAATACATATGGTACCAAGCGCTATAGATCGATTCCAAACACCCCAATGGCGATCAGTTGTCATTGATGGAAGACCAGATGAACCCGATATAATAAATCTCATACGAACCCTCAGAGGTCGAACAGGAATCGAAATAGTTTTTCGAGACCTTGGACATGATTTTATTCAGGAAGAACTCAGGAGAGACCCAGTGACACAACAAAGAACCAGTTATCTTTCCATAACAAACCCTGTGGAGCATAGAAGACTAATGGATCAGTTATGGGAAAGATCAGAACGGGCAAGATGGGACCCGGAAATTTTATCCGAGAATAGATTCGCAGTTATATCATTCAGAACACTAGCGGAAGGAGAGGAGGAGACAGGCACCCTCAGAGGGCCGTCCGAGGAAGACGATTAGGACGTCACAGAGGATAATAACCTGACCATCCCATCCAGGTCATGGCATAATAAGAAGGAGAACTAGCGGGGAAAAGCAGAAGCCAAATTACCTGATGACGGAAGAAATTCCCGAAGGGAATGTAAAGTGTGGATTATTTCGCAAGAGATGATCTACGATAAAACATTTTTAAGATCTTATGTAGCATCAACCATTGGGATTACGGCGGATGTTACATAATGATCACCATAACAGAATAGTCAGAAAAGAAAAACAAATAAAAATAAAATACAAAATAGAAAACAAAACAAAAATATTTCACTTACTAACACATTTCATAGAGTTCATAGGATAAAAATACTAACAAAAGATTATGTCACCGGAAGTGGGACATACGGATTACAACATTGGAATTAGGAAAAGAATTCTCTTTCGCAATCGGAAGATGAAAACATAAACAATATACTGATATAAATAAGAGACTCTTAAACCAGAGTACTCATTATAATCTCAACACCCACAGAGAGCTCAAATACTTGAGGTTACCCAGAAATACGGAACCAAAAATAGATACAAATTTTCCAAGGATGGAATACAAGTGGTATATTCTTTTGAGCCTTACAATAATTCTAATTGCAATGGACGTTTCCGAAACCAGGCCGATAGCACAACCAAGTCCAGAACCATGGCAAGGACCACTGATGGCAGCCCTAGGAACTCAAGTCGGAAAATGGTTCGCAAATTACATGGTACCAGCCATAACCGTCGGAAGCGGAGCTATCACAGCATCAGTGTTATCACAAAAGGACCCAATAGTACACATACTACACCACAAAGATGACGGGAAACTAGCCGTAGTGCAGTATGACCCGAACGACCCAAACGTAGAAGCCCAGAGAATCATGGAGAGGAATCAACAAATGGCTCTACTACAACCCCAACAACAACTTATACAACCCCAATTCATACAAAACCAACAGCCCACGATGCTGAAGGATAGCAGACCACCATGGATGGAGCAATTCAACGAAATTGATTGGAAATCCAATGAGGTTCCAACATCAGACACGGATTATACCGTAGTCATTATTAGTTCATTCGGTTGTATTACCACAGTAGTGATATTTATATTCACAGTAATACTGTACCGAATTCGAATGAAGAAAAGAAAAACAGATCAACAAAAACCGAATGAGAGAGAATTAGACAATGTTGCAGACACGCAGGCATTAGTCCAAAATTCTATAGAGCAGCTAGTCGGATGCAGAATTGTGAGGCCCAATACACAACAACAAGCCAGCCGACACACAACCAGAGCAACCGTACAACTATAACACCGACCCAACCGGGAAGGATCAACGCAAGAAAGAAAACAACGAAGAAAAATATACACAAAACCATAAAATTGTATGGAAAAATATTTAAAAACATTTAATAGTTATAAGATAGTATTAGCAAAATAATAGGATAAGTAGTTATAAGTAGAATAAGGTTAGGAAGAGAAAACACAGAAAATCAAGTTCATATACAACAAAAATATAAAAATGAAATGAAAATAATCAAAGTTCAAATAACGAACGAAAAGTTCCATTTAGTTAAAGAGACAGATCCCCAATAGGAGTAAAAGGAAGAAAAGTCTAAAGATTGTGATTCAAATCAATATATCTTTCGTGTCTCGATGGATTCATTATCCATTTTCTTTCCAATTTCCTTTTCACCCCATTGATTCCAGTGATTAGGTTTTTATTAGATATCAACACTATCAAGTCAGGCTGTGTTTTCAAAACAAACACTGATTTGTTAACGAGACGAAATTGTTTCAAGATAAGGTTCAGTTCTAACAAAAATTTTAGGCAATATCATAATTCCTTGAGGCTTGTTCACTCAACAGCCAATGAGTGATGATTGTAATGCCTTGTGACTTATTAGGTCATTCGACTCCATATGAGAAGAATAAAAATTAAATTTCCAACCTACTCATCGTTTGGGATGAGCGGGATACCAAATTTCCAGCAAAAATCAGAACCCCTGTATAAGCAAGTTCTCTACGATCAGGATCAGTTTACCTTTTAGCTTCAGTTTAACCAAATCTATTTAGCTAGATGTGCTAATATTTTAGGTACCTAGAAAGACAGATTAAGTAAAACAAAAGTCCAAAGGATAGATTCTTCCAAAAGAATTTCTGTGTGTAATTCTTTTTATTTACTTGCAAATTGTATCGCATTTCAAATGATAGTTAGAAATAAATTTTGTCAAAATTATTGACATGAATGTACCCAGATCAGAAGGATCCTAATGTCGTTTGAGAGCAAGGACCTTCACCTATTCCAAGGGCCTACATAAATGATCTAGGGACTAGAAGAATAAACAAAAATATACCACGAATAGGTAGGAGGAACTTTAAATAATAAAAATATAAAAAGTAAGAAAATTACAGTAATGGAGACATTATATGACATGATTAATATGTCATCGACGTATGCGAGTGCTGTTTCGTATTCTAAATCGCAAAGTTTAAAGGCAACTAAGATCTACATTGCAAACAGTGTTGACATCTTTTTACAATCTTGAGTACATACATTTGACATTCACTCATGACAAATACTTTATACACGACAAAATCAAAGTTTACGGAATCGTTAAATTCACTTCGTTTATCCAGTACAAAGGATCAGTTTTAAATCTTAAAAGATCAAACGTCTTATTTTGCTTGTTACATTCCATAGTTTCCCAAGATAAATTGTGTTTTCTTAATATAATTTGTCCAACAATTCAGAAAGGAATTTTAAACAGAAAATTTAACTTACAAATTCGACACATTTCATCAAATAGGATTTTTTTTACAGATCAAGGTATATATATATATATTTATGATTATCGCCAAAATACATTCCTATCTCAGTTGAGGAAATAGCTCACGGTACAATATGATTTTATGTCTTATGGAGTAGTAAGAACCGCTTACAGAACTTCATGGAGCACGATGTTTTCACATTTGGTGAAATTGCCAACAGTTGTGCATGAGAAGGACATAATTCCTAATTTAGCCACCGAAAAACAACTCAAATATTTCACAGGCAAAAATAAAAAGATTCTTCAAACTTTCTGTAGAGACCTCAGGAGGTTTCAGCGTTGTTTTTTTTCAAATAATTGTGTTCAAGAGCGACACTACTGCGCTCAAGACAGTCACTTCAAACCGTTGATAGTGATATTGGATAATCACACATTTCCCCACAACGATTTGTCTGTGACACGTTAAATTGTTTCACAAGGAAACTCACGGGATTTTACAAGCTATAAATTAAAGATACCTTTAAAAATACATTAGGCCACTACCCTAGAAATAGCAATAACTGACAGTAATCACAAATTGTTGCAACAACTAGAATTGAGTATCAGATAATTAGAAAGCAAATGAGAATAGAAACAAGAGTCAATAGTTTCATATCTGCCTTCAAGTAATCTTTGCTGATCTTTCCTAATATGTTTGGAGAGCAGTCAAGACAGTTTTACAAACAAATTCTTTTCAAAACATGTGTACAAAATTTTCAATTCTGCTACGATGTTTCTAATCTTAGATATGATAAATAACATTAGAAATCAAGTTAAATCATGATGTCAATATGATGTATTCCATGTAAATATTGTGTATGCAAATTGTAAAGGTACAAGGATTGTATGATTTATATACAACCTCGTTCATCAAAAGTTATGTGTTTTACTTGTTCCATGTATTTGTTGTACTCTAATACCCATAGTCTGTAATTCTTGTATCATTTATAACAAGTATACAAACAGTAACACCATCAAATATTGTACAGCGTTACAAAAGTATACACACATATGATGATGAACATGTATGATAAATTGTATGAAATGCTTTAACAATATAATATGCTCATGATCATAACATGCGAGGGGTTTGATAGAAGCAAACTATACGACCATGCTACGACCAGACTAGCTACAAAGTACGGTAACAAAAATATAACTAGAATAATTATATGATCTTGAACTTCGACAGATGACATTGTCGAGGACGACAATTACCCAGAAGAGGAATGTTACGGATATATTATAAATAGAGTAGAATAAGCATAATCTAAGTCAGCAAATAGTTTGGAAGGTCGTAAGCAGAGGCTACGTGATGCCAAACGCTGACATAACATAATTATAAGGAAATGATTTAGATTATTTAATAAACAATAAACTAAGAATAGGATAAGATTAGATTTAGATTAAGACACGTAGACTAGGTACAAGTTCTAATCTCGACTTCAAGCAAGCAACATCAGAGGAGCCGCACCTAGAGTCCATTCCCTCCGGGATGGATCTCAACAGGTAGCAAGCGGGGTGACATGAAATCGGAGATTTCATGAAGAAGAGATTCAGACTTCAAATTCTATTTGTGTTAAATGTTAATTGTTCAGTGTAAATTGTATCAGTTTAGGAACAATAAATCGGATCAATAAATTATAAAAACGAACTACACACAGAATTCATTAGTTCCATTTATTCATGCGTTTCCAACAACATCGGATTCCAGGAATTCAGGGGATGGAACACCCGAACCTAGGCTACATTATTATTACCCACACACCATCAATACCCGGGTAATACCATACATAACAATATTTTCCAAATTCTTGCGAAAAATTTTGACATATTTTTTTGCCTGGATCCAAGGCAAGGGGAAAACCTTACCATGAAAAATAAAGCAAGTTAGGCAAACTGTGTACCACTTGCGGATTGTTACTATTTCGGGGATTTTTCCTTCGAAATGTGTTATCTCGTTCGGCGGAAGTTGCCTATTTTTCATTTCAAGTAAACCAAGCCAATTTAGTTCAAATGTTAGTGAATTATTCTTTGCCGTTTGTAGTACGGACTCGATGCGCGTACTTAAATTTTCCTCCCTTACTACGACATTCGTCTGCATTTTACAACCACATGCTTTGTAATACTAGAGCAGTTTTGTGCTTGCACCCAGAAAATAACCCCTTGATTCATTGATTGGCAAAGCGTCAAAGAATAACACTACGCGACAATTGGAGCTTCTCCAAAAAACCTTCTCGAGTCGAACGTTTACTGAATCCGAAGAATCTCCGGGGCTGTTTTCATTAGAAAGTAATAACGGGTGCTGCGTCTCGTAGATATTCTCAAAACAAATGAAAGGGGCATGCAGATTTTGCAAGCAGCCCTCAAATTTTTTCTGCCAATTGACCAAATCTGAAAACCTGACCCAACTCTTGCATTTTCCAGAGTCAACATTATCAAAGCAAATTAGAGAGAATAAACTGACTGTTATAACGAAGGAAATTCGGAGCGTGCACATTGTAGGGAGGAATAAGTGAAGCAGTCGAAAGCTTCTAAGAAACTTTGATTATTTCTAGCGTTTTCTGTAATTTCATTAAAATCTTGTAGTGGAAATTATCGCGTGCTTCTGTGATTAATGAAACCCATTATTTGCTATAGAATTGTTTTTAGTTCTGCCAACATCTTGTGTGTATAAATTGTGTAGAATTAGTTGCGTGAAAGTTCAACTTCATGAGCAAAGTGTATGAATTATTAAACCTTCACTAATTAATTAAAAAATCATTATCATTAAAATTGTGGACGGAGCTCGCCACAATAAAGAATATTAAAACTGATTAATTAATTGTGTACACAGCCTTTCTTTGCACTGACACTAACTTTCATGAGCATTTGCTCCAATTATTGTATTTTTTATATATTAGATATTTAAACGTGGGAAAAATATTTGCATATACCTTTAGCCCTAATTACATATTTATAGATTCTTAAGTAAAGCCCACATTTTAGCCTACATAGATCACTCCCAAAATTTGTCCCTACCAACTAAAAGTGAACAAAAGTAAAAACAATAGTTGTGAAAAAAAAATCTAGATGGGGCTTTTATTCAGCGCTTTGAAATACCTAAGGTTCGAACGTACTGTACTACGTTTTCATGCTTAAGTATACATATATTTGTTTCTTTGTCTGTATACTGATGACTCCCAGGATACATAAATGGGCGAATTGTTTCCGCGAAATTTGAAGCCTGCTTAAATGGCCTACAAAATATGTGAAGGTTTCAGTATAACCAACAATTTTGCCTACTTGCTGGCATACATTTAGGACATGCGCCCAGCTTTGTATTAGGATGTTATTCTTCGCAATCAAAAATCAATACTAATAGAAATAATTTCTAGCTTAAAAGAACAATTCATTGCTGTTTGTCTTAATGAATTTTTAATTTTTCCTCGACAACAGCGATATTTGTATAGGTATATTTTACAACAGGTTTTAAAATACTGGAGCAGTTTAGTCCTGTGACCTAGAAAATAACCACAGGATTCCCTGATCTGTAAAACGTAAACCAACATCCCAATGCGGGAGTTGAAGTTTGTTCAAAAACACTTCTCGATTTGAATCTGTATCAAATCATTAAAATCTCCAGGATTGTTCACTAAAACGTTAGACCGGATGTCGAATTTCGTATTGAAATTCTCAATACAAACGAATAGGGAATACATAATTTGAAAGATAATATAATATATTTCATATATATATATATATATATATAATAATATTTGCAAATTGACTAGATTTGCAAACCTGAATAAATGTATCAATTTTTCAGCGTCAACTTTGTGAACGCAAATACAAGTAGAAAACTGACATTAAATAAAATTTTGATTGCATAACGTATACGAAAGAATATGAGAGACGGGCGAAATCTTAAATCTCAAACTTTAATTATTTCGAACACATTTTGTAATTTTATAAATCGTTTACTGGTAAAAAAGGCTTTTGTGGTTGATTCGTGTACATTAAAGCCAATTTGTTGTAGATACGTTGTTTTTGTGTTGAATACAATCACTAATAGAGCTGCGCTAGTGTCAAGTAAATCCAGGATCGAAGGTTGAACTTGACCTGCACCTTGAAATTGCAAGAGTAATTCTCTATCAATCCGAGATTGGTTTGTTAGAATTGGTTAAGTGCCCGATATGTAAATATGTATGTTATTATATTAACATATAATATTTCAATCAAGTAATTACTAATCAAGTAACCAAAATTTGAAAAAAATATATATCGGTTAAACGTTGCACGTGAGTTCGTGGATGTTACGGAATAACTGAAATGATCGCATTCTGCAAAGCATAGCAATAATAATTATTACATATTAGCGAAATTTACTTCCTACGCTGTATATTAGGTAGATTAAAAAATAATATTTTTAGGTGATTGGAAAAAAATGTGACGATGCTGTGAACTCTGCATAGATCTTGAATTCATATGATTTTACCCTCAAGTGTAGTATGCCACTATTTACAGATAAACTAAAAATGATAAGACGTAAACCTACGTTTTCTTCCTACTTGCAATCTAACGATTTTCGATTTGAGGTAACAACTTGAAAGTGATTAGTAGGCAGAGGTATGTTTGTATTTTATTAAAATTTAGAAAAATAGACCAGGAATATCCATGTATCTCCTAAACGTTGTAAGGTTTAAACATTTCTCAAACTGAGTAGTCAAAAAAAATGTTTTTTTCTTGTGCACTAGTACTGCCTGATATTATGTGCATTAAGCAGAAATTTTCTCTAAAAAACTGTTATCAGTATAATACCTTCACATGGTGTCTGCTTGCGAACTCCCAAAGGTTTCGCACCCCTAAAACTAATTTTGGATAGCGTGTTTATTACACCGAGATAAACAAATCATATTTGTAACGGAACTTGTTAGATGATAAATTAGATAAATCTGGGAAGATGTTCATATTATACACCCTGGTGGTACCTATACGCTAGAAAACAATTGTAACTTAAGCAGATAAGCAAATGAGAGTACTATTATCTTAGAGAAGATTATTGTTGTAATTTTAACGTGTCGGAGGATACATGTTATCTCCAAATATTTTATTATCTGTTCCACGATCACCAACTGATCGCAGTACAGGCTACCAAAGTGCAATAGTGCTTGAAAAGCACAAAATGTTCCCATTCAATAAAAAAAAGTTTTCATTGTGCAAAAGTTGAACCATGACTCAAACGATTAGCGTTTTGAATTTGGTCATTTTGAAATAGAAAAGTTATTGATCTCCCTGAAAACAACAGGAAATTCACGGACCAGTTGCATCAAACTAAAATTATTTAGAATAATTACATTTAATATCAGCAATTAAATCCAACCCAATCAAAAAATAATTTCGTCAATCACAGACGTCGAAAGTGGGTGCTCATGTACTAAACGGAATAAAACCTGATTACGGCCGAAAGTTCCTTGCAAAGAAAATGGATTGCCTAGCTGGAATTGTGCACGCGCTCTGACACAATTGCCAAAAAATGTATTATTACATCATGACCAATAAATCATAATTTTGTCTGAATAAAACATTAGATTTACGTACGTAATCGTGTAATAATTATTAAAATAGATATCAGACTTTCAAGAAAATATTTTGCCTCTTTTACTAGCTCGCAAGACTTGTTTCGTAAAGGAATAGCAAAAGTTGCTCCAGAATGTTGTCCGTGCATGAGTTAAAACTTAATTTGACATATTTCAAATTCTATTCCTTATTTTGTCTGCTCCCTGTAAACGTAAATAAAAAAACTGGGAAGATCAAACCTTGTAACCCGAATCAACAAAAGATCTGGAATGCACTCTACACTTGTTTCGTTGGTCATATAATTTTTGTCACTGGGCGTTTTCTGCAGTCCTTGACCCAGGATGAATTTGTAGCATCTCCACATTTATCCTTTCATTATTTTTTCACGTTTGGCTTCATTCTTGCTGGATTTTGGTATGGTGTATTTTTTGTGCACTGGCCAGGAACTTCGTTCACAATTTTCAATGAATTACTGACGACTGGTAAGTGGCACAATGTGGACATTTAATTTCAAATCAAGTCTTCTCAAAGACGTTTTCCTCAAAATGCATTCTAGTGATAGGCGTGGTCCTAGCATTTTTTTACAAAGACTTGTTTAGAAATTTTTTCCGGTTTGAATTTGTTTCGTTTTGGATTTTATTTCAGAGCACAACAATTTTAACTGGCGTAAATACACACTCCAGGAACTTTTAGCTATCATGGTGTCAAATCTTCCATGCTGTTTTGTATCTGTTTACATTGCAGTCTACCTCCAAGAACCCAAATTACTCTTTCATTATTATTCCCTTCTAAATTCGGATCAACAATCATCAACCAAATATTTCCTGGGATGTTTAATGCTGGAAACAGTTTTTGGTGCCCTTCTTCTGCCTATTTACAGCTTCTGTTTTTTTGTACAACTTGCTTTCTTCCTGAAAGTATTTTCAGACAGCAAGGAGCAACTGGGTTTACTGAAGCGAGTATAGATGCATGCTTTTAAGGAATTATGAGTGCACCTCAAATTTTGTATGCTTTGATGTGTTTAAAATATTTAGAATCGACAAATCAAACAAATATTTGGAGATTGTAGCAGCCGTGAAAGCTTGCCGAAGAATTCAAATTTTAACGAGATTATTTAACCATAACTTTGCAGCCGTCATTTTTAGCTTCAAGCTACTTTGCATTAGTAGCGCTATCATAAATTTATTCTACGCTTTTCGGTATTGGCATGTGAACCCGATCATTGCGGGGATCAATGCTGGCATTGCCTTAAATTGTATAATTGTTTTCAATGTGATGTACGACAATGCTTTTAGCATTCCGAACAAAATGAAAGAATTGATGGAAGAGATACGTTTCCAAGCCGTGCTGTTAAAAGGCGATTCATTTTGCAAGGTGGTTCAAAGGCAGTTAATATCAATTCCGAATGTGGCTGTGAAGGTAGGGAATTTCCATTCCTTCGAGCGCATATCCACACCAATTATGATTGATTTCACGACGAGGAACACGTTGTCTTTGCTAATTACGTTCAGGTAATACATACAGGACACTGGATTATAACGCATGGGATGGAACGAGTTCAAAGTTGGAAGGATTTTTTTACATAATTATAAACACCTCTTCCGATGATGTCATATATTATGTGTGTTTGCGTTTATAATTTAATTTACAAATGTGTAAAACGTGAGCAAAAACAAAATGACGGTGATTGTGTTTTTAAATTTTGAAAACTTAGAACACCAAGTATTGTTGGAATTAACTATGTACATACATGCTGTGTATTCCAAAACACGATATGGTGGATTTTAATTCATAAGTATTCCTTCTGTTGCTATTGTTACTGGGATAGATTATGGATTACAGATAATGTGGCAAGATAATGAATGGCGCTTGTATTTCGTTTATAAAGTTATGTCCAATTTTGAAAAGCAATTTAGTGTTATTGTACGATTGCTGGATGAAGTCAGAATATTTATGTGTAGTATGCGTATAATTGCGTATGATAAGTTGCGTATTGATAATTTGGAGAGGCGGAGCCAGGATCCCACTTATTTGGGATTGCATTACCCCTGAATTTACGTTACCCTCAATATATCACCATAATCCCCCAGATAAAATTTTACCACTTATATACTTATAAAATTACCTCCGGCATTTTCTAACGCCCTCGGACCCAAAAGGTTTTATTCCCAATTTACAATATTAATCCCATCCATACCCAAAAGCAATTTTCCCATTAAGCCACCACTACCATTAAATAAAATTATTAATATCTATGCGCAACATTTGTTGATTTCATGACACTTACATTTAGTTTCCATGACAATTGAGCAATTCGTCAGCAAAATTTTTAAAGTAACATTTCCGAGAATTCAAAAGAGTTCTAACACATGCAGCAACTGCAATTTTTGTGTAAAGAGTAATGGTGGTATGCTTGGGTAACACTGGAATTTGTAGAGGTAAAAGGGTCTAATATATTATATCCGCAGTGACTTGGTCTAGTAACGTATTTGTAAAGTTCCGAAAACAAAATTTGATTGAAAAAGAATTCTTTTAATTCGTAATTCTTCTCTCTCCTCCATAGATAAAGAAAATTAGGTTAAGATTGAACGGGCTGCGTCCCAAATATATTAACATGGAATGTAAAAACTAAATGCAAAATTGTAATATACTGAAAGATAATAAATGTTGCTTTGCTTTAAACGCATGCTCAAAATATCCACTGCTGGAAATCAACATTGTAGGAATCTAGTGAAAAAGCATGTTTTTGCGCAATTGTTTTGAGATACGGCCTGACGTTGAGAAAACAGAGCATAAGATGGAAATTTCGGATTTAGAAAATATGTATGTCAACAATTGTGTTTGATTTAGTCCAAAACAGTAGAAGCAAGTGGTTTACGCAGAAATATCTGAAAATTCTAATTTTCGGCTAAAAATTAAAATATAAAAATTAAAAATAAATGGAAAATCTTTCGTAGTGTCTTTTTAAAAAATGGCGCGAAATCAATAAGTCACGAAATTCAAAACTGGAAATTTTAAATTGCATTTAACATTGGGAATTATTTGAAAGTTTTATGAACGGTTTTCCGTATCCTAGTACTCTGCTACTTCTTCTACCAACAATATAATCAGGTAAACGGAAAACCACAATTTAACCATAATAAGGTTTGCAATTGACCATTGCAGGGTTAACGTAACCAATGCAGCAATTTGTTGGTCATTGTACATTTGTAACCAGACCCCGAATACGATTCAGAATTGCAATTGATAAAATGAGTTTAGAGTAATTTTTTCAAATATTCATGTTTCGTTCAAAATTGAACGAGCTATTTTCGGGGTTTGGTAGCGGGATACGAAAAACCATTTGACAAAAAAGTTCAACTTTTAGAATGTGGGGGTACGTGAAACTTGTAATTCCATATATCAAATGCCATTTATAATTTCCAGTTTTGAGTTTCGTGACTTATTGACTTCGCGCCAATTTTTAAAAAATAACTACGAAGGATTTTTCTTGTGGCAGGTGTTGCTTAAAGTAATACTCAGGGTATGATTGAGCAAACTAGTTTTTTTTGGAATTTCCAAAATCTGGAGGGGGCACCAAAAAATATTTATTTCTCAGTAGTACTTACTAAGCTAGTAGTACTAACAAGTAACCCTCGCCCCATGCCCACTCGAGATCGGAATGAAATTTTGTGGGAGCTTAAGTACCTGGCCCAATGTTCCAGCAAAACTAAAAGTTGGGCATCTCGCCCTGGTTTGCGCGAGAAATTGCGCAGAAGTTTTAAATTCTAATTCGTGAGCAAAGGGTCCCCCTGTTACTTGTAAGTTGCACTTATTTAAGATCTAATACGTCAGGTCGTCGTGGGTTATAATCTTCTATGTTACCTTGTCTTTCTCACCTCCGTAGATTAACTAAACTAATCCAATTTGTCGATAAACAAATATATATATATATATATATATATTTGTTGATGTGGACTCAGTCTGAAAAAATTCCTTAGTAAAGAGTTTAAATTTTTAAAATAATTTTTTTAAATTACAAGTATAAGTATTTTACTAAATTCTAACAACGTATTAACTATACTTGTAGATACTACAATGATGAACACATGAAAACGGGAGTTGTTAAGCTATATCTGGAGTTTACAAGAAATACTACATTCATGTATGCAAAGAATAGCAATGCAGACTCTAACTGCAATAAGTAAGGAATATTACTTACATATGTATAGGAGAACGAAAATTAACAAATACTCAGGTATTGGCTGATGATGATGTCATTTATAAGATTCACATTGTCTGATGTAATGTGCCCAACCATGAAGATCTAAAAATATTTCCTTTGTTACAATCATCCCTACATAAACCCAACTTATCCAGACAGGCGAAAAGTCTGGGAGTTTGGAGTTAAGAGTCCCATCCTCTCTCTCCCATACTCGTGTACTTTGAATAAACTAATAATTGGCATAATTTTATATTATATAACAAGTGCATATACGTACTATACTATATTCCACACGCACAAACGAAGTATTCCCCATCATGCATTCACTTAAGTTTTATGTATTACCCATCACTAGATCGCATGTATCAAAACTTTTGCGTCTAGTTTACCTTCGGATGATTTGCTTCGTATCTCAACATCACTGTATTATTATTTGGCCTTTCAAACGGGTATAAAAGGTCGACCTTTAGAATCGCATAAGCTGCATGCACAGGGTAGTAGCCCACAGGTCATGCGTCCCAAACTGGCCTGCGGAGAATAAAAAATGAAAATGCTATTTTCATTTCAGGGTTCTTAACAGTTATTAGCGTTGTCAAATCTAGGTTTTATCAAAAGTAGTTTTTCAACCTGAAGTTATACAACCAAATACACCACTTACAAAACCGGTAGTGGGAAAGAGGAACATAATTGGTAATCTATACAAAGTACCACAATCTAAAGAAATCCAACGAATCACAAGCATTAATTGATTGTAAAATACATTTTTTGGGCTGCTTAAATAATATATTTAATGGAATAAATAAATCTGTAAAAACTCACGGCAACATCGGATATTTGCACTGCAAAAATAATCGGAATTGCCAACGTCTTCAGTACGCAGGTAAGTCATTCGAGGAAGCTATTTGACGTCACATTTTTGATGTCACAGGTTCATAAGTAATAATTAAATTATATTTGAAAAGTGCATTTAGGAATACAGCAAAATGAATGATTTTATCACATAACTATGAAAGCATGGATTTTGTAAATATAAATTGTATGAAGAATTGGTCTGATAGAATATTTCAATGGGATTTTGTTAACATAATTATTCGTGTCAAAGATTATGGCAGCAATATATACCAATAAGAGGAATGATTACAAATAATGTCAAAAATGTAGCATTCAAAAAAATTGGGTTTCATTTAGGTATTCAAAGTTTTCACATTTTGGATGCTTTTGGGGAAAATTTGAAACATACATTAAAGTGATATAAAAGATCGTTGTTGAAATTACCTTATAAAGGGTAGTAGTTCTAATACGCCTCTTAATATGTTGTTGAAAGTAGAAGTAAAACAATAGGACTGATATGAAGGAAATGAAGGTGCAGAGCAAACATATAATTTTCCACAATAATCCTTGCAAACCATCCAAGCCCTAACAATCCTCTTGACCAGCCAAAATGCCGGATAATAAGAAATAAGAAAAGGTTCCAAGCATCACAGCAAGCCAAATTTCACAAAAAAGTTTTCGAACCGTTCCAAAAGTCATAAGACTGGTGTAGTTTGTTTTTGATACGGTCATCCATGCATTAATTTGTATGACAGGGAAATGAATTACGAAAATCAAAGTGCATTCCTGAAAAAATATACTTAAATTTAAAGGTAAGCAAAAATCTCCCCCTCTTCTTCGTTTTGAAATAAGGCTGGTAAAGCCCCACTGAATAATAAGTCAAGAGTAATCAAAATTCCTATCAATAGGTTTACAAAAACAAGGGAAAAATTTAGAATCAATCCAGGAGGAATTGGTCTCTCGCACCACCAAGCAGACATAAAAACCATCAAATTTATCCCCACTGAGACAACACACAACAGTAAGTGATTGAAGGAAATATGTGTGAAAAAGGGGTTCAAATAAGGCGGTGAAGAGTCATTTTTTCCGTTCTCATACTCCAAGAAATTGCTTCTCTCCGGGTGTTCCATCTCCTAGCCAGATTGGATAAACCAGGTTTAAAATCAATCTATTGCGTCAAATATTCCTGTTAATATTGATTAAAGAAGAAATAGAAATGAAATTACCCGGAACAAAATATTTTTTAAGGTTTAAAATCTTAATACATATTTATTATATGGGAGGGCAGGAGGGGAATACCTACTAATCTAAAATATTTTCTCAATAGGATTTCCAATATTTATTAAACAATAAGAATTTCCATTTAAATACAATAACTATTTCCCGGATCGTTGTAAATCTCCCTGGAAAACTCTATCCAAATTTCCCTGCTAAATGAATGACCCTCCGAGGTCAATATCTTGTCTATACCGGATTTGGTGCCTTAAAATCATTCGAATTGCCCGCAAATAGACTAGAACTTTTAGTTTAAGCCCAAATAAGCTGCCTGTCAAGTTTGGTTTCATTTAGTGACACAGTGACCAAGCTGTGACCTGCGAAGTAAATATCTTGTCCATACCGGATTTGGCGCCCTAAAATCATTCGAATTGCCCGCAAATAGACTAGAACTTTTAGTTTAAGCCCACATAAATTGCCTGTCAAGTTTGGTCCCATTTAGTGACACGATGACCTAGCTGTGACCTCCGAAGTCAATACCTTATCCATACCGAATTTGGTGCGTAAAAATCATTCGAATTGCCCGCAAATAGACTAGAACTTTTAGTTGAAGCCCAGATAAGTTTCCTGTCAAGTTTGGTTCCATTTGGTGACACGATGACCCAGCTGTGTCGTCGGAGGTCAATATTACATCCATACCGGATTTGGTGCCTAAAAATCATTCTATTTGAACGTAAATATTCATATAAATATATATACAAAATTTGTGAAATCAATTTATTTCCTCACAACAGCAGTGATGGGCATTTTAGCAAGCTCTATTCTATTATACTTATATTTATTTATATATTTTCCACGGGTGCCACCACTATCACACTACTCCACCAGCGGTTTTGGATAGAATAGACAAGCTCTACTGCTATTATGATTTGCTGACGTGCTAGCAATTATTTTATTCAATTATAAGTTAAAGTTATTGGCGCTACACTAACTCTATTTTACTCTCTAAATTTGTATTAACTCTGCTAGCTACTACTGCCTCTACCCAAAAATGCAATGTTTAAAGAGAAATTCATGGTGTTTGAGAATAAAGTAGTAGAATGTAATACAAACAGTAATGAAGTTAGATCCAATAGTCGTCACTGGTGGCTATAAATGGTCATTAAGAATCTGAATTATAATTCCATTTCTGCTAATTTCACTTTTTTTTGCAATTTCACAGAGCTTTTGAGGTATTATTGAATACAATAAGATCGGTAACCCATCAGTACAGCTAAAAAATTACCCGAATATAAAGGGAAAGAAACAATATGTGTATATGTACATACATATCTTCGCAGTTATTATTATTGGAAGCCCTCATGGCTGTGTACATTTCCGAGCATCCTAAAACGCATAACATCGTTATTTAAAGCTCCGGACTGCCCGGTTCTTTGGAAATCGTATGAATAGTAATTATATACATATCTATTAGTATTACATTATTATACATTTAGCAGTTATTAAAGAACTGTTACAAATAACGGCTATACGCAAAAATCAAAAGTGAAATTTAAAGCTTTCGTCAGAATCTAAAATAAATATTTTTTAAAGATCATACTCGCGGAAGGGAGTGCAATACCCACTTACTCACTTTATGAAAAATCAAGAAGTGAATAAAATTTAGAGCACTGGTTCTACCTCTACTCGTACTACAGGTATCGAAATTGGGATCCTAAACAAAGCTCCTCTTCTCACTTAATTTTATGCGAACATACTATGTTCCTCTACCTCGATTATGCTAATATATTTGCATACCTCTACTAATTTTTTGTTGAGTTTAACGACCATACTCTATTTCTACCACTACCTCTGTTTTCAGAATCAAAGAGGCCCCAGAACTGTACAACAGTATGACAACATGATTGTCGAAATCATAAAAATGCCACCTGTTTCTTCAATGATTGATTGACTGTGGCATGGGAAGGAGACCACCCTCGTTAGGCGTAAGCTGAAACCCCATGGCCAAACAGTAAATCATGAGAATGTGGGGGCGAGACCATGAGGTCGTACAAGTCTCATGTGTCTTTGCCTCAGGAGGGTCTAGCCCACCCTTCTGGGGGCAATCCGTCGGTGCCTCGGCCGGCGGAGGCTGAGCTAGAGGGGAGAGGGGGTCAGCCGTGCCCCCTCTCTGGCTCCACAGAAAACCCGAAAGCCGCCTCAACGTCTGGATCAGGCAACCTCTGGGAACGCCGGAAAATCAAATTGAGTTGTTATGTCTGTGGGACTAAGTTCATGCCTCAATTACTACGACCTGTTGAAGGTCAAGAACGTGAAGATTTGCGAGCTGCAGCGGAAGCGATTCGGGAAGGGAGACAGGGGGAGTTAGATATTGGAATAACTGAAGCAGACAAATTATGTGCAAATTGTCATCACCAAGCAATGTCTATGATTCAGGCTGACAGTGACAAAAGAATGCTGAAATTTAAAGTAGTATGCACTAGAGGTCAAAGGGCTTGTTTTATATGCGGAAATAGGAAAGGTGCGGTTATAATGTCTTTCGATGCCAGGGTGAAAGTTTATGGAGATAGCGGAAAATTTATTATAAAAAGCGCACGTGTTTGCAGCGTCCATTTGCGAGACGATGGGTTTATTCTTCCTGCTTTTTATAATTCAATCATTTCAGTTGAACGAAAAGTGTTCTTGGATAGCATCGAACTACTCGGTTTGATAGAATTCCAACTTTGATACGGGAGTATGCCACGACGAGATTTGATGAGGAGTCTGTATTTTATGATGACGATTTCAAAGTATTAACGAGCCTCAACAAGGAAAATTTCTTCGATTTATTCGGCCATTGCCATCAGATTGAAGGTGTTCCTCGACATGTAACCAAACAGGACTTGATATTATTTCTCGTTAAACTTCGTCAGGGACTATCAGGTGAGTTCCTTAAAGTTATGTTTGGCATATCATCCCGAGAAAACGTCAGTATGAAAATTTCAACAGTTTGTAAAATTTTAATGGAGAACTTTGTTCCAAAGCATTTGGGGCCGGGCCACATTACCCGAGATCAATTTGTTGCTGAACATGTGTCGGAGTTTGCATGCAAGCTTTACATTGATGATTTAGAAGACATTCAAATTAAAGGAGCAATTCTTATAGTCGACGGAACTTATATATATATTACCAAACTTAACAACTATACTGTTGCAAGACAGTCCTTCAGTGTACACAAGTCCAGACATTTGATAAAACTTGTAATGGTTGTAGCACCAGATGGTTACATACTAGATGTACATGGCCCGTATTTTGCTGATGGCAAAAATAACGATGCTGCATTATTACGGGATCAATTACAGCAAGATGGGAGCAAGTTAATGAATTGGTTGCAAAATAACGATGTGTTACTTCTCGATCGCGGCTACCGAGACTGTCTGGATTACCTTCACGGCATCGATTTAAAAACAAAAATACCAGATTACTTAAGCAAGACATTAAAGCAGCACACTGTTGAGGAAGCGAATAAATCTAGACTAGTAACGAAATCTCGATGGGTCGTTGAATCGCGTAACGGTCATATAAAGTCTATTTTTAAATTGTTTCGTGATGTAGTCCCTGCAAGTCAGATCATTCATGTATCGGATTATTTCCGCATAGCATGTGCACTAATAAATGCAAATCACGAAACAATAAATATGCTATCAGCTACACCAGAACAGGCGGACAAAATGTTGCAGAAACTAGTGGAGCCTAATAAACTTCTCGAAAAAATAAATACTGAGAAACTTGGTGACAAAAATAAAGACAATCCTTGGTTTGAACTGAATGCAATGGAATTTCTGTCGGGGTTTCCGAGATTAGATATTGACGAATTAAGAGACTTAACATTCGGAGTTTACCAAATAAAGCTAGCAAAAAGCTATGTTCACGATAAAATGAAGCGTGAAACGGAGTACAATATTCAAGTACAGTTAAATACAGAAGGAATACTGCGCGGTCGTATATATTCCCGTCACACAAAAACCAAAAAGTATGACACTTGGGTTTGGTATGCTGAACGAGATTACCCAGATCAAGGCGACGATAAAATTAAAGGATGGTACTGTACATGTAAAGCCGGAGCAAGAATACTTGGTTGTTGCGCGCACGTTGCAAGCATCATGTGGTATCTTGGGTACGCTAGGCATTTGTTTGTGATTCCAACTCCAGCTGATTCGTTATTTGAACACATTCAGGACGCCGGAGGTCGCAACATGCCAAGTATAATAGAAGATGTTTAGCTAAAGCAAATCCTTCAATGACTGATTCGCTGTGGCACGGGAAGGAGGCCGACCTCGTTAGGCGCAAGCCGAAACCCCGTGCCGACACCGCGAATCAAGAGAAGGCGGGGGCGAGACGCTTTGTCGTTCAAGCCGCAAAACTGCTTTTACATTTGTAAATTTTATCGGTTATAATTGAAATTGGGCAGGATACAATCATCATCATACAAGTTTGATACAAGGAAATGAAGAACCTGTGGTCGCTTATTAGCACACACATGTTACAAGGAATGTTTATTTACTTTGTCGGAAAATAGAAAGGGAATCAATCGTAATTGATATTTATGTGGAGTTAAGAAAGTCCATAACGTTAGTAGTTTCTGCAAAACTAGACCTCACGAAAAACTATAACTGCGTTTATTTGGCATGCATTTTTCAAAAACATTTGTGTAAAAAAGAAAGTATGGGGACTATTTCAGCAATTGACTAAACCGATGAGTCCTCGTTGCGTTGTACATCCACAATAATTTTTGAACGAATGCAGGTCGAAACTTTGGTCAGCAAATGGGTATGAATGTGAAACACGTTAACTGATGAGTTATTAGTCCCCAAGTGAAACCTATGTTTGGATGCGTTCTATCTGTTTCCAACTTATAGGTTAATTCACGGCAATTTCAATAATTTTTAGGCATAAAAAGAGATCGGTCAAACTAATTAACCAGAATGCCGCCGACCGTTCATGAAGATAACCGTTGGGGCAAAGCTATTACTGAGTCAACAAGCACGTATATGAAGTCCAACAAAACGTTGCGGGAAACTAAAATAAACATAATGGCAAAGTTTTAAGCAATTTTGGAACAATTGCTATACTTGTTCTTACGACAACAGGTATGAGATTATGCTGACATACGATGTCATTGCCGGGATATTACGTCAACAGTGTAAACATAAATACCATCATAGTGAATGGATCATATGAGAAACGTATAGTATAATCTCGAAGTCGTCGACTACGATGTAGAAAAAACGATACTTTAAAGCTACCCACGTGGTCACTGACCAAATTCAAAAAGGAACCAAACTCAGAACCTGCAAAAATTGTACATATTCAAAAGGATTGAGGTAATTTTGAGACCACTCGAACACGTTTTATCTAAGTATAAGTAATATATTTATGAACCTATCAGTTCTCTGCAACGCCCAGAGGTCACCAACTGGAACCAAACTTGGCAGACGACTTACTGGTACAACATGCGAAAGATCTATTCCGGGCCGATTTCATTAATGTTAGGGGCGGGAAACCGGTATAGATGCGCTGTTTGTATACAATGTCACTGATGCTTCACAAGGTCACTAACTGGAACAGGCAGCTCATCTGGGCTTAAACCGAATCTTCTAGCATATTTGCTGGAAATTAGAATGATGTTTAGGCAATAACACCGGTATGTGTGTGATATTGCCCTCGGAGGTCACATCTGGGTCATCGTGTTACCAAATGGAACCAATCTTGACAGGAAATTTATCTGGACTTGAACTAAACGTTCTAGCCTATTTGCTGGTAACTCGAATAATTTTTAGAAACCGAATCCGGTATGGATAAGGTATTGACCTCGCAGGTCACATCTGGGTCATCGTGGCACCAAATGGAACCAAACTTGCCAGGAAACGTATCTGGGCTTAAACTAAAAGTTCCAGTCTATTTTCGGGCAATTCAAATGATTTGTAGACACTAAATCCGGTACGGATAAGGTATTGACTTCGGAGGTCACAGCTTGGTCATCGTGTCACTAAATGGAACCAAACTTGACAAGCAGCTTATGTGGGCTTAAACTAAAAGTTCTAGTCTCTTTGCAGGCAATTCGAATGATTTTAAGGCACCAAATCCGGTATGGACAAGATATTGGCCTCGGAGGTCACAGCTTGGTCATCGTGTCACTAAATGGAACCAAACTTGACAACCAGCTTATGTGGGCTTAAACTAAAAGTTCTAGTCTATTTGCGGGCAATTCGATAGATTTTAAGGCACCAAATCTGGTATGGACAAGATATTGACCTCGGAGGTCACAGCTTGGTCATCGTGTCACAAACTGGAACCAAACTCGGCACACGTTGAATATATGTCTAATGAAAGCCCTAGTTCTAATCTGGGACAGTTTAATCAGCGTTTAGAATATGAAACCGGTATCGACGTTCTTTGACGTCTTGAGGTCAGTATCTTGGAAAGTTGAGGTCATATCTGGCTGAAATTTTTTTTACACGTTATTTAATTTTTATTCTTGCCATTTTTGAAGTTCTAAATGTTCTAATCGCTAATTTTCACGGTTTGAAATTTTTGGGACCCCTTGAGCCCCCCCTCATTTTTCGGTAACTTTAACCCGGGATATCTCCGAATCCTGCATTACGATTTCTTGGGGCCAATTATCAAAAATGATCTACTCTTCAAGGTGCACCCTCCAGTAATTTTCTTATCGAGATCAAACAGGGGGCATATTCTCTTAAGGATTGTGCGGTGTCCTTCCCTGCTGAAACATTGTTTTCTCCCTGGGCATATGATCTATTGCTGTAATGATTGATCAAGAAATTGTATTTAAAATCCTACTATTTTTTACTAAGAACAGTCCGGTAAAACCTGACACTTTGGAACAATGCTTAACCAGAGTGGAGCACGTTAAGAATTCTGTGGAATGAATAATATAAAATGTGCACATGTGACAAGGTGAACAAGAAACCAAAATGTTTTCAAGTCAAAATTCTCAAAAACTTACAAAAGAGGTTTAGTTTCCAGTAAGTCGAATTTTTTTGCAATCACTATCACTAAGGTAACGCTCTTGAACTATACATTTGTCAGTTTCCAAGGGTGAGATCACGGACTCTGTATGTCTGAGAGACACTAAAATATTACTGCAGTTAAATAGAACTTAAAACGGTTTAGCCTGGAAATTATAAAACTATATATTTTCATGGACAGTTGGGATTTGTGTCTGTGACAGAGTCGGAAGCCCAATGGAAACAAGCCGTTGGATGTGAAGTTGATTCATCTTATAAGGACACACCTAAAGAGTCCTTTAAATCGGGGATTTTTATTATAGGAATATTATTATAGGATTAATTATAGGAATGACGATCTCCCTTCATATGAGCATATATACGGTTGTTAAACTTTCCAGCTTTTGACGGCAATGTCATCTATAGAGAGCATGCCCTGTAATTTGAAACATACAATTAGCTTTTATCATCATCGTGAATGAGATGATCAGGAGATGTCAAACCTTCGATGGAAGTCCATCCGTTGAAAGTATTATTTTGCAATTATTGGTTTTACTGGCAATTAACTTACCATTTGAACTACAGCGTCCTTGAATACACGTGAACTCTAAAAAACACTATTGTTTTGTGAACATGTGCGGGTTTCACTGTTAAGAATTCACTCTGCACTAGGCGGATCTCCAAAGAATTTTCCAACAAACGAGGGATTCGGGTAATCTGCTTTGCTAGGAAGAAAATGCCTTAGAAACCTTTGATATACATTTATAAAATCAATGATTCAGATTGCATAAAGAAATCAATTGGGGAGGGGAACATGAATGCAGTTGTAAATTCTTAATTGAAATACTATAGTTTAAACCTGATAACAAGTTTATAATAAAACTTTGAAATGGACCGTTCTCTTCTCCATAACGAGTGCTAATTGTCCCTTTGATATACAGTATTAGGAAGGAAACTTGAGTTTACTAGCATTGGATTCAGATGGATATTTGTGTCGAACAAAAAAACATCAAATTTGTGATAATTGTTGGAGTTGCAGGAATTCTTTTGGATGGGAATCGTGGTGGGATCAGCCCAATTTTATTGTAGCCTTGAAAATCTCTAAAGAAAGTGAATCGATAGAAACTGTCATTATATTGCTCGATTTTGATGACGCACTTTGTCTTGAGTAGGAAATTTATTATTATTAAGTTTATTTACTGAATTTATGTAAATAGTTGTAGCTCTTTTTGTGGAATAATTTTCGACTTCAGAGAATTTTTTCACACGTCAGAATATCAGAGATTCAATGGCATAACTTTGCTATGCCATTCTGTTAGCAATGGGAGGACCATCAAATAAGTCCTTGAATATTTTCCCATTGAGAACATCCCATGTTGACACTTGGGCCAAAATATTCCCAAATAATTTCTCCAATCTTCATGAAGTAAATGCTTGGAAAATGTCACTCTCAAATTTGTGAATAAAGATAACAGCAGAAGCAGACCAACGTTTATTTACTACTACTTTACTAACTTTTACTTTTACACTGTATCCGTACATTTATTGTGGACAATTTCTAAACAATTAGGTATAAATTTAATCTTGTAAAGTTACTGTTACGAGAAGGAAACTGCAGATCTACAAGCAAAGACTCATACAATTATTGATTAATAGCTTTACCACGTAAAATTATTCTTTTGTCGTAATAAGCGTTTATAATATTTGGACAAAGTTATAATTATTAAACAACTCTAATAATATTTATTTATAAGGAGACTTGGAAAAATAATTTAGCAGTGGGGCATTGCCTGAAGACACAAATTTTAAAACGGTAAAGTGGTCCTGCATGCTAATAAAAATTTACTTCGCAGTATTTTCTGGCTTATCATGTGCTTTTGGTATTTTCACGATAGAGAAATTACTACTTCTAATAAAATCTTGAAATGGACCGTTCGCATCCCCAAATCAAGTGATAATTTCACCTTTCGTATATCTGAAAAGAAACGAAAGTTTAATAAGATTGGCTTCTGATGAATATTTGTGTCGGTGTCGACTAAAGCAACGAACTGGAAATTCGGGACAATTCTTGAGCTACTCGCTTTTTTGGATGAAAAAAGTTGGATCAGCCCGATTTTATATTTGCCCATAAAGCCTCCAACAAATCTGAACGCATAGAAACTATGTGTGCATCGAAACTGTGCAATATTTTGGGGTCAGATAAAAATATTAATTAAACGTTATTCCTTTAATAATTTATGTCGAAGTTCTTCTCACAATGCATTCAAACTTTTCCGAAAAGGGAACATCAAATATCCCCCAAGATATAGGCAAAACTTTCCTTACACCCTTTACTAAGCGTTTTACAAAGAATTTCATGTTGTAATCTAAAATTGTACATAAATACATTCCCTAAAATTTAACTGGAATATTTACTCCCAATACATAAACGTAAAGTTATATTTTCCCACGGTGGCCCAAATTTGATTTCCATAATTCGACCTCACATTTGACTCCCAAGGGTATTCCAAAAATTCACCCACAGAACCCCCTTCATTACAGTTGAATAATGTAAGCCGTTCCTAAATTCTCTACTTTTTTGAAAAATTTAAACGACGTTCTGGAAACCAAAATTATCATATTAAATTTTATTGAAATATTTAAATTTCTGCTATGGAATCAATATCAGATACCGTGACCGAAAGCAATCGTGGGAATCGAAATCGGTATCGGAATCGGAATTATATTCGAAAATTATTGGAGGATTTTAATTCATATTGGAATTCCAAATAATTCCCAGAATGTTTTTTAATTCAAAATCGCATTCAAAAATTTTTTTGGAATCGGAATTGGTATTCAAATATTTTTTACTAAAATCCTATTAAAATAAAGTATTGTTTTCAATGGTATATTTCATCAAGTGTACATACTTGAATATAAATTGATGTTAATCAAAGAGCATTGGCGAACGTTTTCTTCATCCGAAATAAACATGCATTCTACGTAAAATAGGGTCGAGTTGTTAGCACTTGTCAGAGGCTTTTAACGGTTGTGCTCAAAACTATTGTTTGTCCTACAAGTTAATTACTCAAGTAATTTAAATCATTGATACAAAAATTTTATAGGCTACTAAAATGGGCCAAAAGAAAATATTAGTAATGTTGGAGTTCAAATATAGGTTGAACGTGTTTTTTCAGCTCTTAATTTTATATTTAATGACCTGCGGGGGAAACTAGCTTCCCAAAAGATTGATGATATCATGTTTTTAAGGTTGAAAATTTTCCGTAATAATTAAATTCTTTGTATTTTCAGTATACTAGGAGTATTCAGATAAATATTCAAATTGGAATTCATAATGAACGAATACTCGAGGATATTTAAATCCGTAGATGGCTGACGAAGTAGAGCAAGAATGTCGAGCAAAGGAGCAGACAATGCCAGAGGATGTGCCCGAAAAGGACGAAAATGGCAGATCAATGCGAGACAATGACCCTGGAACGGACTCAGGGAGACGCGAACGATTTGAGAAAAGAGAAAAGAGAGTTGGTTCGAAGCCTGAAGGAAAAGAGACTACACGATACTTGTTCCGAATCCGGAAGAAATCATTGAAGTGAAATCAAAGAAAATTATTGTATTTCTTTCTAAGTTTAAATTGTAAAATTAATTATTATTACTATCACGATCGGTGGTTAAAGTCGTCAAATTAAATAACGATATTATAAAATAATAAATAATAATATTAAATATTACAGTTCTAAACAAATGAGTAATGATTACTCACAGAAAAACACAACCACACGTTAAAAAACACATACAAATCGCTGGTTAAACACTATTGTTTCAACCTAACACGCTTCTAACAAAATCTTGAAATGAACCGTTCTCTTCTCCAAATCGAGTGCAAATTTCCCCCTTCATATATCTGGAAAGAAACAAATTTTTAATGATATTTGCTTTCGATTGATATTTGTTTCGACGTCCACCAAAGGCACGAACATGAAATTTGGGATAATTGATGCCACCCGCTTTTTTTGGGAAGGTCCCCATTTTATTTTTGACCTTAAAACCTCCAACAAAAATGAATGCATGGAAACTGTGTGTTCACCGAAACAGAAATATTTTTGGGTGAAAATAAAATATTTAGGATCAGGGTAAAATATTTGGTGTCAGGGTACAATATTTGGGGCCGGTGTAAAATATTTTTACGCCATAATAAAATATTTGAGTTCAGGGTAAAAATTTTGGGACCAGGTTAAAACATTTTGTCTCGGAGTAAAATAATTTGGGGCCAGAGTAAAATATTTGGCGTCTGGACAAATTATTTTTGAGGTCAGGATAAAACAATTTTTTGGTTAGGGTAAACAATTTGCGGTCAGGGTAAAATATTTGTGGCCAGGGTAAAACCTTTTGTATTAGTGTAAAATATTTTAGGTCTACGTAAATTATTTTGGGGTCTCGGTGAAATATTTTTAGGCTAGAGTAAAACATTTGAGGATAGGATAAAACATTTTAACCCCAGTGTAAGATATTTTGGGGCCACTGTAACGTATTTGGAGCCATTTTAAAATATTCTGGTTCAAACTGGGAATCATTCCCGAATCTTCTATTTTTATTTGTTTCCTGATTATGATCGGGTTTCTTTATGATTTCCTTTTAATAAAATGAAATTAGTCTTCGGATTAATTCAATAACATCATCCAACAATTTTATTCACATTGTTTATTACAGTACGATCATTCATAGTTTACATTTACTCAATTCCACTCTTTCATAATTTGGGAATTGTAAGTAAGAAATTTAGAAGTTTAATCTTGAAAGAAATGATCACAAGCTAAGCTTATAGATATATTATCACCCTTGTGACCAACGTCATTATTGCATTTAATACACGTTTCTCTTTCAAAGAAAATTAAACATCCGACACTAAGCCTTCGTTAATTTTCAACACAATACGCGTCCAATTCCAGTGAACCGTACACATGGAATGCCCCAAAATTTATCCATAATTAACATACTATACATACATACATAGATAGTATACTTATTTCTGGCTTGATTGCAGTTATTTACCGCAAGGATTGCCATACAAAAATATTACTGGCAATGTCAGTTCATGCAATTGAGGGAAATACGGCATCAAATAGGAAACCTTGAATTGCCTGGACTTAGTCGTTACTTTACACTTGCATTTTTTATTTGGAATAACCCATAACTATAATAATTATACAACATTGAAAGGGTCCGAATAAATAGTTTCACCACGGCTATTATCCACGTTTTTATTAATGGAACATGGGAAAATAAGGCATTTGGGAATAAAACGCTGCGGGGAAAAAAAGCCAGTAAAAATATGGCCTGGGAAAATAAGGCCAGGAAAAATCTGTTCTGGGGAAATAAGGCCATTGAAAATATGATTTGTAGAAAAGAAATCAGTAAAAATATGGCCTTCACAAAAGAAACCAGTGAATATATGGTCTGAGAAAAATTCCATCAGATTTTCTTTCCCTCGTCATAAACCACGTTTGGGTATTACGAATGTACACAATAATTTTCTCTCCCGGGGGCATTGTATAGGCAATGTTAAAAGCTTCAGACTTTTCAAAGTATGTCCCATCCCCATTGCTGAAAACTTTGGAAAAAGATTTAAAGAAATTCAGACCCATTCGTTCACCCTCAAGTAAAATTCGGAACAAGTACTTTGCGCTGTTATTATAGATGCTTTGGTTATTGTATGTACAAATTATATTAATTTCAAGTTCCGATTTCGGGATGTATGTGAGAACTGCTACCGAGTTTTGAAAAACTACATTTGGTTTCTATTCATAAGAGGCTAATTTCAAAGTGACATGAATATGTATTAATTATACTAATCGAAATATTATTGCTTTTTAAAAATAACCATTTACAAAATTTTTTTTATTTAATTGCAAAAAATGGTTGAGTTAATTTTAGATTCTAAAAAATGTTAAACAATTATACAATGGAAACATTCAATACAGGAACTTGCCACAATTCCTCCACGTAATTACCTATGGTTAAAAAATTATGTAACAGTAATTACTTGTATATATAAATAAATTAGTTTTCATGCCTACGGGTGGCGCCATATTGTTATCCGGTAACCAAATATTTGTTACCCGGTATGCATTTTGCCCATCACCTTCATTTAATCATTTTCTTGGGCGATATGTATTCTGCCCATCACTTACAGTCAGAGATGGGTTTCCCACGCTGTTGAGAGTAGAAGCGGAGGAAAAATAGAGTACAAGTCGTATACTTATATACGTTTAGCTCTTACTAACCAACATGATGGCGAATCGTATCCACAATTTGAATGCATAGTTTTTGGAAAATTTTTAATAATATTTTGCCTAAAGTCAATGTTTTTTAAAAAGCCAATTTCTGGGAACGCATAGTCATAACATGAAACAAAAAGGATTATAAGAAGTATTTGCATTTTAGATTCCTTTTTAAATTCCTAAAAACAATTTATAAAATTTTTCCTAGTCTTTTGAAAAAGGCAAGGATGGAAGGATTATCATTTTTAGGATTTACAAAATCTTAAACCAAAGTTGGGGTTAATATATCAAAATTGTGACAAGGTTCAAATGTTGCAAAGCCAATTGTCAGGAATTCTAGATTTTTGTCAACGTTAATAATTGCGAGTGGTTATTAATGAAATTTGTTGAAAATAAAATACTATTATTATTTGTGTACATTCAAACTAATTTTGGTGCATTTTTACAGTGCTAAAAATGACCATTTTGTTCGTTTTTTTCAATTTTGCTACTGAAGCGGGATTAAATGATTTCAAAATTACTATTGCTTTTTAGAGTATTCGGTTATTATATCCAGCACATTTTCTTATAAGTTCCAAAGACTGAATCGCTGTCATGTCAGTTCTAATTAGAAATAATTTTAGCAGTAGCAGTTGGTAGCAAAAAAGGCCAGTGAAAGTAGAATAGAGATTAACTAGCGGCAGATCTTTTGGTAAATAGTGTTAGAGGAAGATAGCGCACAAGACAAATTATATAGAAACAGTGGTGGCAACATTGTGAATTTGAACAGATTAGTAGTGTAGAGGAGAGTACAGTCGATTTATTTGAGAACATGGGATAGAGTAATGGAGCGTGGAATGGAACGCCCATCACTGGTTACAGTTAAACGTTGAAGAATAAGTCGCATTTTAGATTGGTTTGGAGTTTCACAAATGCGTCAGTTCTACATTTGTGGATATTCTCATGGAGAGAGCTGACAATGCTAGATTTTTGTTTAGTAATTAGATGCCTAATTATCGTTCATCAAGCCGTGTACAATGGGTAAATACCTATAATTTTTCTTTTTTCTTTGTTAAATCTTTTCCGGTTTAAACAATAATAGAATTGTTCACAAACATTTTGAGTCTACCATATTTTTCAGTCAGAAATTATGTACGGCGAGCCCCTCCGGTTTCAGGAGACGTCATAAAAAATGCCATCGCTCACTACAGATCACAGGTAGTCCCAAATCAGCGGGAAACCTGTGCTGCATTTGGATTAACCAGATCGGTTTTCCAAAAATATTTAAAGCGAAATCTAGAAGATATTCCAGAAGAGTGCTCACAGGGAAGAATTGGTGTGTTTTCCAGAGCAATGGAGGCACAGATTATTTGCTATGTACATTTGCTTGCAAAGAAGTAAGTAGTTAAGTCACATATTAGCATTGCTATATTATTTAATTATTTATAAATAATCATTAATTATTGATCAGTCATCATTTCAAATCATTATAGGTCCTAAAATACTTTATATTTTTTTGCTCTGATTCTGAAGGTTTTATGCCATTACTAGACAGGCCTTAGGTGAACTGGCATACCAACTCGCAGAACAAAATGAAATCCCACATCGATTTAAGCAGGGGAGTGCTGGAGAAGATTGGGTGACATCGTTCTTGGAAAGGCATTCAGATGTTCTTTCTTTGCGAACTGGAACTCCGCTTAGCCTGGTGAGAGTTACAGCGTTTAAAAAACAACCAGTGTATCGCTTTTTCGATTTGTTGGAGGACCTTATAACATCTAAAGGTTTTAATCAGCACTCCATTTTCAATATGGATGAAACTGGAGTGTCAATAGTACCGGTAAATTTACAAAATTACTTTCACTTTTTCACACTTTTTTCACAAATTAATTTATTAAATTATTAGATATTTATAACCGGTCTGTTACGGAAGTGCTTTATTAGATAATTTTTATATAAAATATTCTGCGAACTTACTTACCTACTCATTATTTTTGAATCTAGAATCGACGTCGAAAGGTTATTGGGAGGAGAGGCGTAAGGTCTGTACAGGTTATGGTTTCAGCGGAACGAGGCCAGCTTTGTACAATGATCTGTTGTTTTAGCGCCAGCGGGGTTTATGTTCCCCCAATGTTTTTATTTCCAATTTGTGCAAAGGATGTCTCTATGGATCATGCTCCTGATAATTCTATTTTTGGAAGGACAAGTAAAGGGTGGACATCATCTGAAATGTTTGTCAAATGGCTGCGACATTTCAGAAATTATGCCACCGCAACCCCAGACATACCTGTCCTGTTAATCGTGGACAATCACTCAACGCATATCAGTTATAAAGCAGTAATGTACTGCCGTCGTCATCATATCGAACTTTTAACGCTACCTCCACACTCCACTCACAAGCTTCAGCCGCTTGACGTAAGTTTTTTCAGCCCATTAAAAGACAAATACTCTTATTATATGGGAAAGTGGCTTGCTGAAAGACCGGGTCAGAAAGCCCAATTAGCGGACATACCAGCCATATTCAAACCAGCTTACAATGACGCTGCCAAACCCGAAACAGCCATTAGTGGTTTTAGAAAGACCGGCATATGGCAATTTCATCCGGTGCTAAGAGTGTGGGGGCCCAATCGACATATATTTGACGAAGACTTTAGTGATAGCGAATCTGAACAAAATCAAAATGGGTCCGATGATGATGAATATTTACCACCTCGTTGGCCAAGGAATTCTCCAAGGGACCAGACCCTTGGATTTGAATCAGGCCTGCCTAGTGGACCTCCAAGGGACCAGCCACTTGAATTTGAATCAGGCCTGCCAAGTGGACCTCCAAGGGACCAGCCACTAGGATTTGAATCAGGCCTACCTAGTGGACCTCCAAGGGACCAGCCACTTGGATTTGAATCCGGCCTGCCTAGTGGACCTCCAAGGGACCAGCCACTTGAATTTGAATCAGGCCTGCCAAGTGGACCTCCAAGGGACCAGCCACTAGGATTTGAATCAGGCCTGCCAAGTGGACCTCCAAGGGACCAGCCACTTGGATTTGAATCAGGCCTACCTAGTGGACCTCCAAGGGACCAGCCACTTGGATTTGAATCAGGCCTACCTAGTGGACCTCCAAGGGACCAGCCACTTGGATTTGAACCAGGCCTGCCTAGTGGACCTCGAAGGGACCAGTCAGGATCTCATTTAGTTATCCTAAGTGGATCTACAGCGGACCAGTCTCTACAAGCTTTACCAAGGTTTTCTTCAAAAGGTTTGCCAGTAAAATAATTACTTAATACTAAGATACGTAAATACAAATAGCTTTGATTAAATAAGAGTACCAAAATATTAGGCAAGAATAACTAATTAAAATATTTATGCAACTAGGTTCTCCTTATCCACGTAAACAGCTACCTCCACTTATTTCAATAGAGAGTTTTAAATCTAAACGTAGAATTCCCGAGCTTGTTTCCATTTATGAAAATACGAGCCATGGGTTCATGGATTGTTCGGATCAGCCACGTGGATCTGAGTCAGGGCGGCCAAGTGGGCTTCCAAGGGACCAGCCACTTGGATTTGAATCAGGCCTGCCAAGTGGACCTCCAAGGGACCAGCCACTTGGATTTGAATCAGGCCTGCCTAGTGGACCTCCAAGGGACCAGCCACTTGGATTTGAATCAGGCCTGCCAAGTGGACCTCCAAGGGACCAGCCACTTGGATTTGAATCAGGCCTGCCAAGTGGACCTCCAAGGGACCAGCCACTTGGATTTGAATCAGGCCTGTCTAGTGGCCCTCCAACAGTGTCATCAGAAAGTGAGGCTGATGACTATATCAGCAAACCCAAGTGTTTAAAGAAAAGACGGTACATAGCTCGAACCTCCGAGTCACAAGGATATGAGGATTCGTCTTCAGATGAAGACACGGAAATGCCTATACAGATTATTTCTGGTGCTGAGGAAACTGTTCGTGATCAAGGAATGGAAGTAGTTGTGCCTGTAAATAAGCCTCCGAAATCTTCTCAGGTTTGTTTAGTGCAGTATTGTTAGATATTTTTCAAGTATGAGTTCATAAATTAATATTGTAGTTTAACTAAAATAGTTTAACACAGTTTAGGTAATTATACATTTTTAACTTATATTTACTTTAAAGGTCTTTAAAGTGGGCCCAAATGCCTTGGAAACAAGTTTCATATTTCCATGTAGCTCAGCCCAAGCTAAACCCACAAGAAAGCCCCGACAAAAGCAACAATCAGAGCTTATTACTTCCGACGAAAATTTGGGGAAATTGTCAAAGAGGGAAAGCAAGAAAAAATCAAAGTCTAGCGGAACTTCATCAGAAGAACGACGCGAAACAAGAAGCTCTTCACATGCTGCGAAACTACAGCTTAGAAGCGGAAAAAATGTTTGAAGATTATTTCAATAAATTTATCATCTTCAAATCAAATAATTACTTCTCCCAATTGAATCCTGTACAAATCGACTGGAAACCAATAATAATTTGTTATAATTCGAAAGGTCAAACTGGGGAAAATGAATGTAATCAGCTAGTGTGGATGCCCACAGTATTATTATATTTTCAAAGGCGATTATGGACATGGAACATGAAGAATTAAAATCCTAATGATAATAAATCACCTTCAATAAACAGTTTAGTTGGGTTTAGTTTTTCCGTTCTGCAAAGTTCCATGCCCACATTCTTGTATTTAGTATGTCAAATTTTATTGAATTTTTCCCGATGATATTCGTGTGTTAAATACTGTTACGAAATGTTTAAGACAAGTGGATATCTATTAGTTAAGTAATTAATTACAACTGAGTAAATGCTTTTAAAAACTATTTTACTCATGTGATTTTAAACACATATTTTTTATTCCGCTCGAAATGAATTTATTTCTTAAAACAGCTTTGCATTTGGTTGACAAGCATACCCGCCACCTAAACCAAATCCAATGTAAGTACCCGTCCTTAGTATAATTAATTAATCACAAATTGAACCAATATGCAGGACTATCATACACCGTTACCCGTATTCTTATCGGAGTACTTTACCTGTGTGAGTAAAGATTTGAAATTTTTTAAATAAAATTCGTGTTTTTTTACTGTGAGTTTTAAATTAGTTTTTCGAATGATTATTTTAAAAATAGGTGAATATGCGTTTATTACATTTCTGTGATTAACTATGTCATAATATTAACAAAGCAACTAAAACAAGTTGAAATATTAGCATTTAAAAATACATTCTCAGCAAATACAAACTACAATAACAAATATGAACTCTCAAAAAATAGGCAACTAAACTACAATATCTGGAAATATATTCTCAGAAGAGTACATTTAGAAAATATTATATACAAATTCATTAAATTCATTCACAAAATAAATTATTTTAACCCTTCCGAGACATCCTGGACACTGGAATATGTGGATTTCCTATCGCCCACAAAGGATTTTCCAGGGCTAGAAAAAATTCAGCCTCTTCGGGTTCCATTGGATTTGGAATTTCCTGGGGGACTTGATTTGCAGGTCCAAAGGCTTGTAGATCTACTACATCCTGGTCCAATGTAAATATTGATATTAAAGCTGTAAAAGCAATAACCCATAGCTGGCAGGCCCAAGCGTAAACGTTCCTGATGAACTCCATTTTCACGAGACTAAAATGTAGGTATCCATAAACGCAAAAATTGGGTTTGCAATGAATTGGAATTATTTATAGTTGCCTACTTAAACGATATGCATCCACATGTAATTAGCGTGCAATAAAAATATGTCAAAAGCTCCTTTTAATTATCAATACAGTAAAAAAATAAATGCTTACCTTGTAAGGTTACCGAAGATTTCCGAAAAAAATTGGATTCCAGGAGTGAAAATAATTAAATGGAAAAGCTCCAAAAAGTTTGCATTTAAAAATTAAATACGACGATGGAAAGAACTCCAATTTTTACGTGGCTACGCATAACTGTGTAAGTTCATAATAACTAATTACTCACCGCAAGTTGTCATGCGTCTCTAGATCGAAAGTTGATCAGATTTCCCTGTTGGTAATAAGTATATGGAAAACATGCAAATTGCCCTTTAATAGAAGCGTGGTCGCCCCTTTAAGGTTTTTCATGTGTACGTCTGTTCGTCTGTTTAGACGCGATGATTTAACACCCCTTATTTAAATTTGAGATCTAAAATAAAAGTAATCTTTAGTAGAAACGAGTCAGTGTTTTACCGATTAATTTAATCGGTGAGGTAAATTCGGAGTTACCCTGGATTTTTGAAAACTTAGTAACCCGTGATTGGATTTTGTCCAAACTTGGTGAACCTGGTCTTGAGGGGGTAAATCATTGAATGTCTTATGGATTAACTTAATGTGTCTACCGGATTCGGAGTTACCCGTGGGTTTTGTCTTTGTATACTATAATTCGACAACCTGTAGTTGGATTTTGCTAAGACATAGTGCAAGTAATCTTTAGGGGATACGCTTCTAGTTTTTTTACAGATAAACGTAATCGGTCAGGTTTTACAGATAAACGTAATCGGTCAGGTAAATTCGGATTTACCCGGGATTTTTGAAAACTTAGTACCCGACGGAGATGTGTAGTACTTGAAACGCTTAAGTACAAATACTATCTAAAATACAAAATACGTATCTTGTATCTTGTATTTTAAATCTGCTAGGGTCGTTTTAGTATTTTGTATCTTAGTATTTTACAAATTACGTTGCCATAAGTATTTGATATTTTACTCGTAGTCATTAATGGTAACGTAAGTATTTAAAATAAGATACTTCGTCAAAATACTTGAGTACTCTAATTTTTGAAACTGCGGCAATCGTACGTGTTGACAACTATTTGTTATCCTTAACTTTAGTACATACACGTTTTTTATCAATTAACAAACGTCGTTTGTACGGAAAATATTAAACGGGAACTAAACAAATCCAAGAAGACAATTTTGTTCATTTGAAGCTTGCAATACCACTGGATTGCGGAGATCTGATAAATCCATTGAGGAACAATGACTCAATGATTTATAGGATGTTTCAGAAATCGTCCAAATTTTATAAACAAAAACCATAAAATCTGTTTTTATATTTGAATATCCAATTGCCATTTTCAGCTCCTGTGGAACGACTGTTTAACATTGTAGGACTAATTTTCGCTAGATTGGCTGATATAAATGATCAAAAAGCTAGTATTTTTGAAGTTTTGTACTCGATTTCCGAAACAATGAGTTGATGTATTTCCTGATTTCAAAGTATTTAAAATAGTATTTTCAACTTAAGTATTTTGGAAAATAGTCTTTGATTTGTATTTTATCTAGGTATTTTAGAAACATTAGTTGCTGGTATCTTATTTAGTATTTAGTATTTTAAGTGTCGAAACAAATAAAATGTTTTTGGTATTTTTGAAACAAAAATGAAGTATTTTACACATCTCTGGTAACCGAGAATTGGATTTTCTCCACACTTTGTAAATATGGTCTCGAGGTGGTAAAGCGTCTGAGCGCTCATAGAATAAAGACGAAAGCAGCTTTACAAGCGTATTAATTTGTGACTAACGCAATCTATCCAAGCTCGCAATTACGCTCTTTTTTTGATTCGTAGGAACATTGACTTTTGCATAGTTAACAGAAACTGATTATATTCTCTTTTGAGTCATGCAAACATACATATTTAAACTAAATATCGAAGCACATTTAGTACATCAACAAAGCATACCATAGAAATATTTATGAGCCAATGATTTTAACACGAATCTGTTATTTAAATTTAGTTGATTTATGCATAAAACGTGTGAAAAAACATATGGACCTGAATTTCTTTAAAACCTGCCCGAGAGTTTTGAGTGATGTTGATGAAAAAATTGAAGGTTTTAACTTTGCCTTTGCAATGGGGCAGGGAAATGAAAGTTATTGTTAAGCACGCTGTAGATTTATAACATCCAAAATGGTTTGATGATGAGCGAATGAGATTCGAAACTGGTGGTCTTTTCCCCCAGGCTATATTTTCACTGCACTTTTTACTCCAGGCTATAATAATTCCTGTACACTACACTATTGCTGTAACAATGAATATGTATGAGAATAGTTTCGTTTAAAATTTGTTATTCTATACGTGAATACTTTTTAAAGTAAACTGTCGCTATTATTGGAGTTGCTTTTATAGAAATTGTGTAATTTGGATTATTTCTTTTAAGACTGCGATTCAGAACGGGACGTGAAAATTTCGGGACAGATATTTTGTCGCCATGTAATTTTAGGACGGAATCTGGACAACATTTTTGTCCCAAGGATTTCGGGACGGGACGGAATTGTCTGCAGGACAAAAACATGTCCCCAGTAGAAGCCCTACTCCAGGTTATATTTTCACTGGTTTCTTTTCTACAGACCATATTTTCAGTGACCTTATTTCCCCATGCCATATTTTTACGGCCTTTTTTCCCCAGGCCATATTTTACTGGCCTTTTTTCCTCGGGGCCTTATTTCCCCCCGGCCTTGTTTTCCCAAGTGCCTTATTTTCCCATCTCCCATTATTAAACACAAAATTTACAAAGTAAAACATCCGTGCACACTCGACATGTAACAATTGGCTCGAGTGTAAATTCTAATAATTAATGTTCCATAGGAAAGAGAGAAGATATAATTATATTGAGGCATTTTAACCCAAAGATATTTCAAATTAAAGTATGAGGAGAGCTACCATTCTATTTCTCTTAATTTTCAACAACGGTTACGAATTTGTTATTGGAAATGGGAACCAGAGTTCTGGAGCAGCAGGTCAACTCACCAAATTCAGGGTTATGAGTAATAATAACAGCATTTATTTTGCAATTTCCATCCCACTGTAATTTAGTACAGATTCTAAGGCTCGCATGATATGACACCATTGGATTTGGTGTCTTAAAATTTATTTCGATTTTTGCATAACTGTACGTTTCTCTTCACCTTGGCAGATGGAACTTTAAGAAAATTACAAGAGTGAATTTCCCAAACAATTTTCCTTGATAACTCACAGAAACTTAACCGCTCCCAATCACAACTTAAGACGGGAAGGTGAGAACACTTGTCAAGATGTGACCTTCTTCAGTGTGGAACAAAACAAACGAATGGTTAATACATTTGGCTTGGACTCCGTTTTAAATCGGACAGTTCACGGTTTGGCTCCAATTTTATTTCGTTAGAATCATAATATCGTCGCTGAAGAGGCAAAATGGAATACATGCATTTTCGATTAACATCAAAATGGTCTACATGCAGTTTTACTACATCCAAAATGGAATAGATGCATCAAGTTTTAAAAGCAATACGGTCTACTTACAATTTCGTCTAAAAGCAAAATGGTCTATATACAATTTCGCTTAAAAGCAGAATGGTCATTATGAAAGCATACACGCATGTAGACCATTTTGCTTTTAGTGAAAACTGCATGTAGTTCATTTTGATCTTAGGAAACCTTGCAACTATTACGTTTTGTCTTGAAGGAAAAATGCACGTAGACCATTTTGCTTCTAGTAGAAATTGCACTTAGTCCATTTTGCCTCTTCAGCGACGATATCCTCTGCACTAATTTGAAAGAGTGGGCAGTCTTCGTCTACGTCTTGTTGTAATACGAATTTGTTATTCAAATTTCCGCGCGCTTTTTTTGGCTGAGCCAGATATAACTGGTTAAATAAATTGATAAAATTATTTTTTTTAAATTAAAAAACAAAATATTAAAGCATTATGCAGTAGCAAGGGCGTTGACATTGCCACGGGCAGCCGTCTACCACACTACCATCAAGAAGTCCTACCCTTTCAAATTAGAAGAGAGAATTAGTTAACAAAAATTATTAAAGGAAAATTCAATTAGAAAATCATTTTACCGCATGTCAGTCTACAATTTTTTAAGGGTTGTGCTAATATTATGCTATAGCATACAACTATTTACTGAATTCCCTATTTACATTTGCGTCGCTGAGCCAACAATTGCGGGATGTGCAATGCTCGTTAAAATTTTATTATGTTTATGCTCAGCGGTTCTTACATGTCTTGTACAGTGTAAACGATTTCTACTATCCTCATATAAAAATCATCACTACGCGATAACTTGAGGCTTCGCGTACAGTGGCGTCAGCAAGCGCAGTCAAAGTCAAGTTTTGCGAAATCGTGCGGAAGGACACGTACGGACGTACGGACAAGGCCATTTTACTAGCGGGCTGACGCCACCATAAAAAACTACTATCGAAACGAGCCATAAGTTATGAAGCAAACTTTGTATTTAATGTATTTATTGACCCAAACAAAATTTGCTTAGAAAATTCCTTCTTAGAGAATTTCTTTAGAAATGTAAGCAAATTTTACATATTTTGAGGGTTGTCGCATTGTGATTTCTACTGCCCGGACGGTACGCTCCGACATAGGCAACGAAGAGATTAATGATACATGATTAGGGATAATGTTAAATTTTAAATCTGGCTATGTAGTGCTAAAAGGGAGTTAAAAGGAATGTCAAAACCACTGAACGAAATTAAAATAAATTTTTAGCAGAAATACTGGAAACCCCGCGAGCCAGCCTTTTTTGTGACAACTTCGGTCAGGGTAAAATATTTGCGGTCGGGGTAAAATATTTGGAGTCGGGGTAAAATATTTGGAGTCGGGGTAAAATATTTGGAGTCGGGGTAAAATATTTGGAGTCGGGGTAAAATATTTGGAGTCGAAGTAAAATATTTGGGGTCAGGGTAAAATATTGGATGTCACTATAAATTGTTTGGGGTCAGGGTAAAAACTTTAATTTCAAATTAGAAAAACATTCACAACGCCTCTATGATTGCTAGTAAAAAGGCCCGCAATTTTATTTTGAGACCTAGAGTCAGCAAAAAAAATATTTCATTCATCTCACTTCTAACAGCAAATTCGGCACATGATGTTAGGTACATATGTACAATAAAGCATATTGTAAATGCTCACAGGATAAAATAACTGGACTGTTTTTATGAGTTTGTATTTTAAAAAATATTTTTTTATGAATTTTAGTGTGCCAGAGTCATTTCAGAATTAGAACTGTAAATCCGCGGATGACTTTGGATATCTGCGGATAGGATCGGATATGGTGTCGCAATTATCCGTCGGATACGGATGCAAATTATATCCGATCCGAAATTTTCGGATAGGATTCGGATAACAAGAAATTTATATCCGAAATTAGCAGATAGGATTAGATTTTAATTTAACCGAGAATTTCCGGATAGGATACGGATAGGATAAGTCCTATCCGTGAGGAACCTTAGTTAAGGCCGATGAACAACTTCGACAAAACGGTGGGATAGATTTCTGTTATTGTAGTCAATTTTATTTTACACAAAAGGTGTATGTGAATATATAATTATATATGTTCAATATACAATTTCCCGTCCCTACCATCTATCAAGTATTTAAAATTTATTTTATTAACAGATGAATTTTCAAGTTTAGGTAATGAAACGCTTTTATAAATTTGCCGAATAAAACCGAGTATTTTTCTCACGGAAGCAATTATGAAGAATCCGTCTGCGGTTTTTCATTTATTATGTACCTACAATTTGCATTCATATTTGGTGGGTCAGCTTTTTCTGGGGGGAAGTAGTTACGACTCTCTCATGGCTGAGTACAGGGTACAGTTAACCCCTGTACACCCTTCCACGTTTTTGATCCACTGGTGTATACGATTATGCACAGTCGAAGTTGTGACCAACGTAATGACACATGTTCAGTCTCTAAGGGCGATTCTTAATAGACTTTCCTCTTACAAAGAAAAACCAAGCATCCGCGACCCTATGTTTCGTTTCTTTATAAAATAATAGATGTAAAATTCCAGATTACAGTGGCCACAGGATGTCTCACAATTTATCCACATTTACATCATTTCTGCTTGATTGATACAGTTATTTAATTTTTTATAGATTACCTATCATGACAAAACCGAGCAATATATTTGCATATACCTTAAATCTTGCAGGTTTTTAGATTCTTATGTAAAGACTTTTGTTTAGCCTCAATAGGTCACTCTCAAGATTTGCTAATATCTACAACTGATATACATTGTCGGAATTTAATCCTGTCTGCAAGTTGAAATGGAATTATGCATGAATAAATGCAAGCCTACAAGTTATTTTCAATACTCTTACTTTAAAAATACACAATACAGATTTGACAACGAAAACGCATGTTCATGTCACCTTATTAAAATTTGCTTGCAAAATTTTCAGAAGTTGTTTCAGCAATTTCTAAAGTGGGAAACCCCGATGATTCTACAAACAGTAATGAAACCATCACTTTAATATCGGACATTTGATTCACAATAAATTCACAAACTGATTCTCATGTTAAATTCACGGATGTCGAATTTCGTCGAATACCGGGGCAAAAACATTTCACTTGATCATGAATTTGACTGTCAAGTTTTTTTTCAAGTATTTTGAATTATTAATAATAATAAACTGTGTCTCTAAACATAAAAGCTGGTATATATGACAGACCGATAAAGTTTCAGTTATTTCGCTTAAAAAAATTAAATAATTCAAAAGATGTAATAAAACCTGTGCTGTTAATGAAAACCGGTGCACAGTAGCGTGTTTAAGAAGTTTTAAGCATTACATTAAATTTTAAATAATTTGTGATTACCAGTGCCGTCACTTGCTTAGGGACGAAGCACTCTAATATGATACACCCAAAAGTGCTAGAAAAATGTAGTTTTTTTCATTCATGTGTCACCTCAGACAAATTTTTCACGCATGCTGTCCCGAAATGGAGACAAAATTGTCCCCTGAATAATCCGTGATTATTATTTACACGTGCTTAAATATGCATTCTGGCTTAAATAATTTACATCGTATTAACCCAAAATCACACATCATACATGTAGACCCATACATACTCATTAAAAACGTTTTTGTGGTTGATGGTGTACAATAAAATACTAAACCCCCTACTAACCCGACTTGTTACATCTCCAGTAATTATAATGTCATTGAGCCCAGCTCTTAACACTACAGTAATTACTCCATCACGCAAAAGTCCATTCTCATCAATAAAATATATGAATTGAAGTTACATTGAAATTTTTTTTGAAGAAATTGGTTAAAAGTTGGACGCGAGTCCGTAGATGTTTCGGAGTAATTGAAATGATCGCATTCTGCAAAGCATAGCAATAATTAGCAAGCACATATTAGCACATATTAGTAAAATTTACTTCTTATGCTGTACATTACGTAGATTAGAAAATAGTATTTTTAGGTGATTGGAAAAAATCTAACAATTGAACTCTGCACAGATCCTGAATTCACATGATTTTACCCTCACGTGTAGTATGTCACTATTTGCAGATAAACTGAAAATGATAAGAGGTAAACCTACGTTTTGTCCTACTTGCAATCTAACGATTTTTGATCTGAGGTAACAACTTGAAAGTGGTTAGCAGGCAGAGGTAAGTTGGATTTTTTTTTTAATTTGGAAAAATAGACCAGGAATATCCCTGAATCTCCTAAACGTTGCAAGGTTTAATCACTTCTAAAACTGAGCAGTCAAGAAAAATGTTTTTATTTCATGTGAGCTCGTACTGCCTGATATTATGTGCATTAAGCAGAAATTTTCTCTAAGAAACTGTTATAAGTAGATAATTATATATAATACCTACACATAGGGTTTATATATCGAATGTGGCGAACTCTCAAAGGTTTCACTCTCCAAAAACAGTAATTTTGCATAACGTGTTTCTTACCCCGCGATAAGCAAATCATCTCTGTTTTGGAGCTTGTTAGATGAGAAATTAGATAGATCTGTGAAGATATTCACGCTATACACCCTGGTGGTACCTAGAGGCTAGCAAACTATGGGTGCTTAAACAGATAAGAAAATGAGAGTACTATTATCTTAGAGAAGATTAGTTTTGTAATTATAACGTGTTGGAGGATACATGTTATGTCCAAATATTTAAATATCTGCTCCACGATCACTAACTGATCGCAGTACAGGTTGCCAAAGAGCAGTGGTGCTTAAAAAGCACAAAATGTTCCCATTCAATAAGAAAATGCTATGATTGTGCAAACGTTGAACCATGACTCAAACGATTAGCGTTTTGAATTTGGTCATTTTAAAATAGAATAGTTACTTAGTTACTGATCTCCCGGAAAACAACAGAATATTTACGGACCAGTTGCATCAAACGAAAATTATTTAAATTAATTACAATTATTATCATCAATTAAATCCCACCCAATCAAAAACTAATTTCAACAAAACTAATCACAGACGCCGAAAATGGGTGCTCATGTCCTCAAAGGAATAAAAGCTGATACCATCAGAAAGTTCTGAACAGAGCTGCGTTCGGGTCAAGTAAATTCAGGTTCCGAACTTGAACTTGACCTGCACTTAAACTAGTAAGCATAAATTTGCATGGACACGAACTTGTTATATTGAATCTTATGAAGTACTTGACCACTCAAGTAAATTTAATCGAATATATTTTGAGGTACCTGCACATGAAACAGTACCTTAAATTGTGTAACCCGAACTTGAATTTCAAAATACTTAAATAATACTTGCATTTAGACGTTCGGATACAGGTATTTCATGAGCCCATAACCGCACTTGCAAGATATTTGGATGCAAGTATATTTTCTCAACCTGCACTTGCAATTTACCCTACTTGAGTTACCAAGTTCGAACGCCCCTTTTACTTGTACCTGACTGTATTTATCACGTACATTTAAAAGCTCAAACCGAACTTGACCCGATCTTGACCCGAACGTGACCCGACCTGGTACGTGTCAAGTAATACTTGTACTTGAGCGCAGCTCTGGTTCTGAACGTACGAAAATGGATTACCTAGCTGGAAATGTGCACGCGCTCTGACACAATTGCCACAAAATGAGTTATTACATCTTGACCAATAAATCATAATTTTGTCTGAATAAAACAATAGATTTAGTGACGTAGTCGTGTAAAAAAATATTGAAGTAGACAGGCTTTCAAGAAAATATTTCACCTGTTTTACTAGCTCGCAAAACTTGTTTCGTAAAGGAATAGCAAAGGTTGCTCCAGAATGTTGTCCGTGCATGAGTTAAAACTAAATTTGACATATTTTAAATTGTATTCCACGTTTTGTCTGCTCCCTGTGAATGTAAAAAAAAACTGGGAAGACAAACTGTGAGTAAATGAAGAGCATGCAAGTTATACTATATATTAGATGGTTTATTCAGTAAAAAGATATTCAATGTAAATGAGAAGACAGACGGAGTAACGGTGTGGGATGTCGACTAACTTAATGATGGGGAAACACTTGGTTTATATAGGACTCAGCAGAGTCATCAAAATAGAAAGGAATAAATACATAAGAGAAAGGATTGAACCCTTGGACTTATTGAGTAAACAGTATGTGTGTTGAGATAGTTATAACCCTAAATATGGGATTGTAAATAGATGTATTACTCATATTTATGAGTCATGCTAGCAAACTCATATAAACATTGTAACCCGAATCAACAAAAGATCTGGAATGCACTCTTCACTTGTTTCGTTGGTCACATAATTTTTGTGACCACCCGTTTTATGCAGTCATTGACCCAGGCTGAATTTGTAGCATCTACACATTTATCATTTCATTATTTTTTCACGTTTATCTTCATTCTTGCTGGATTTTGGCATGGTGTATTTTTTGTGCACTGGCCAGGAACTTCGCACACAATTTTTAATGAATTACTGACGACTGGTAAATGACGCTCTGTGTGCATGTAATTTTAATTTTCAAGGTTTCCTGAAACACCTTTTCCCCAAAATGCATCCTAGGGGTAATCGGGGCCTTAACAATTGCATTTTATTCGATTCAGTCTTGTTTTGAAAATGTTTCCGGTTTATAATTTTATAATTCTGGATTTTATTTCAGAGGACAGTAATACTAACTGGCGTAAATACACACTCCAGGAACGTTTAGCTATCATAGTGTCAAATCTTCCATGCTGTTTTGTATCTGCTTACGTTGCAGTGTACCTCCAAGAACCTAAATTACTCTTTCATTATTATTCCCTTCTAAATTCGGAGCAAAAATCATCAACCAAATATTTCCTGGGATGTTTAATGCTGGAAACAGTTTTTGGTGCCCTTCTTCTGCCTGTTTACAGCTTCTGTTTTTTTGTACAACTTGCTTTCTTCCTGAAAGTATTTTCAGACAGCAAGGAGCAACTGGGTTTACTGAAGTGAGTATAGATGCATGTTTTTAAGGAATTAAAAGGCCACCTCAAATTTTGTGTACTTTTGTACGATTTGGTGTTCAAAATATTTATGTAGAATCGACAAAGCAAACAAATATTTGGTGCTTGTAGCAGCCGTGAAAGCTTGCCGAAGAATTCAAACTTTAACGGGATTATTTAACCATAACTTTGCAGCCGTCATTTTTAGCTTCAAGTTACTTTGCATTAGTAGCGCTATCATAAATTTATTCTAAGCTTGCCGGTATTGGCATGTGAACCCGGGAGTAATGCTGGCATTGCCTTAAATTGTATAATTGTTTTCAATGTGATGTACGACAATGCTTTTAGCATTCCGAACAAAATGAAAGAATTGATGGAAGAGATACGTTTCCAAGCCGTGCTGCTAAAAGGCGATTCATTTTGCAAGGTGGTTCAAAGGCAGTTAATATCAATTCCGTATGTGGCTGTGAAGGAAGGGGATTTCCATTCCTTCGAGCGTTTATCCACAACAAATATGATTGATTTCACGGCGAGGAACACTTTGTCTTTGCTAATTACGTTCAGGTAAAAACGGACACTGGATTATAACGCATGGGATGGAACGAGTTCAAAGTTGGAAGGATTTTGTCACATAATTGTAAGCATCACTTCCGATGATTTCGTATGTTATTTGTGTTTAAGTATATAATTCAATTTATACATGGGTATAAAAACGAGCAAAAACTAAATATTAGCAATGACAGCAATTGTGTTTTTAAATTTTGAAAACATAGAACACCAAGTATTGTTGGAGTCATCTATGTTCATGCTGTTTATTCCAAAATACCATCTGATAGATTTTAATTCGTAAATATTACTTCTGTTGCTATTGTTACTGGGATAGATTATGGATTACAGATTATGTTGCAAGGTAATGAATGGCGCTTGTATTTGGTTTATAAATGTATGTCCAACTTTGTAAAGCAATGTAGGCTTCACAAGATCATTATGCGTAGCGTCTTTCCATGTAGGAGTATCTGCACTTGGCAATAAATTCAATGTGTGTGGATATTTTGAGAAATATTTTCCTAACAAATTTACTTCTTTAAAAACACCTGCCAATAAATGAATATACCACCAAAGACGACTGCAATGAACCCAATATGTAAACCTCGGGGTAGGTGCCCTAAAGGAAACCACAAATGTGGAAAATTCATTGCTAATAAACAATCTTGCTGTGCTTGAAGTCAACGTTTCTGTGAACATTTCCTGAAAAAAGCTGCGGAAGTACCAGCTTTTTATTGCTTCATCAAACTTGCACTTTTTGATATGAGAAAAAGACCATCCTGTGAATAATGAAAGATATGGAACATTCATGTACCCGTAGAGTCTTCAGAATTGTTTCGAGTTGTGGAAATCTGAAAGTTGTGGTCCAGCAGAGTGAGAACATGGAAATGAAGAAAACATTTTTGAGTTACAAGGTGAAGATACCATTTATTTTATTATTATTAACATGTTTGTAAACATTTTTGCTGGAAATGCAAAATGCTTGGGGCAGCGCAATCACAACAAATTCAGGGTTATATTTACGTAACATTAATGCATTTTGATTGTCTGTCTAGTAAAGTTAAGCATGGAGTTTAACTGTTAGACTTTATTCCGTGTTATTTCTGGTATCTAGCCATTTCTCCACTTTGGCTGAATGAACTCGAAGAAAATTAGAAGAGTGGATTTCCTCAAGAGTTTGAGTTACATAACTACAAGAACATATCGACCGTACCGAAACACAACTTACCACGAGCTGTGGTGAGGACTTGCAAAGATGTAACCGTCTTCAGTGTGGAACAAAACGAAAGAATGATAAATGCAGTACATTCGGCTGGGACTCGGTCTTGAAGTCTACTATTCGCTACTTTGATTGCTAATTATATCTTCTCTACTTATTGTATGATTGCTGGATCAACTCATATTATTTATGTTATTATAGTATGTGTATATAGCTATTGATATTTTGGAGAGGCTGAGCCAGGATCCCACTTTTTAGGGATTACTTTACCCCTGAATTTACATTACCCCCAAAATATCGCCATTATCCCCCAGATAAAGTTTTACCGCATATGTATGGATAAAATTAACTCCAGAATGCTCTCGGACACAAAAGATTTTATTCTCAATTTACAATATTAATCCCATATCCAAAAACAAATTTTTATTAAACCACCGTTATCACTAAATAAAATTAATATTATCTATTCACAACATTTATTGATTTCATGACTCTTAGTTTTCAGGACCATTAAACAATTCGGCAGCAAAATTTTTAACATTTCCGAAAATTAAAAAAAGTTCAAACAGACGCATTAACTGCAATTTTTGAGTAACGAGTAATGGCGGTATGCTTTGGGAACAATGGCAATTTTTAGAGGTAAAAAAGTCTAGTATATTTTTTCCTAGTGACTTGCTCGAGTAACGTATTTCTAAAATTCTGAAAACCAACTGTGCTTGAAAAACAATTCAGTTTTTTGGCAGAGAAGTTTAATAAACGAGATACCGACATCGGAGCAAAATCAGCTCCATGAGAAAGCACGTACTGATGAAGGTGTGGGATGGATGATTTGATTGCTAGTTAATTTTGAATTTACCTTCTTAGAGCTTAAATAGGATCGCAAGATTTCAGGAATAAAATATTACAAGCTAATCTGGAGGGGAAATCTACAATTTTTATAGAAATGCTGGACAACCCGAGGTCCAGGCTGTAACGATACGATTTTCACGATAAGTGATTAAATAATCATATATCTAACCAGTACGATCTACGGATGAAAAACCTTCAAAATGACCCCAAATTTCAGGTTTAAAATATAGGCGGAAAATTAGTTTACATTGAGGGCAAGTCAGTCGAATTTATATTTAGACAATCCAGCGAAAGGAACTATTTCAATTATTACATAAAAACTTAGAGCTTCGTATTGTGAATGCCAACCAAAAGTTGGCACCTACACTACCTTTTCAACCTAGCCAACATCCTGTCTATAATATGAAAATCTTCTGAACCCTGCTAACCAGCCTAGGAGGACAGTGCCCCTAAGTTTCAGCGCTGGGTACTTAAGACGGGTTCAATATTAAAGCTCTATTTTTATTAAAATTCCAGAATGGATCAGGAGGCCTATGGTTCGTCTATTTAGTGGCGTGAACTTCAATGGTATTTACAGAAGTAAATTTTGTAATATCGATTTGGTAGTACTTCCGCATTATTACCATTTAAACAATGCATTTTTCAAATAATTTACTGCGTTGTGCACAGGGTTGCACAAATGGAAATGCCCTAGATTTTATGCCTGCCCACCTGAAAATGCCCTGAAAATGCCCTGAAAATGCCCTCACTCTCTACGGCCGACCCTTGATACATTTTCCTCTTACAAAGGAAAGCGAAGCAACCGCAACTCTATGATTCGCGTCTTTATAAAACAATAGGCGTCTAATTCCAGATTACTATGACCACAGGATGTCTCAAAATTTATCCACGTTTACATCTTTGCGGTTTGATTGAGTTAATTTACTGCAAAAATTTCAATACAGGATTAATCTATGCGATATGTCAGTTCTGTAAAATTGCACGGAATTCGCCAGAATGAGCTTAAGCCGCATATATAATTCTCAATAACCTACATTTTAGCATTCAATATATAGTGTATACTATATCTAGTCCATTCATGGCTATTCCAGTTTTTTATCATATTTATTATGAAGGAAATCCTTACCGCAAATAACCAAAGGCTTGGAACATCCCCGACATTTGACATTTTATTATTTTCATGAGTGTAATAAATAATGTTCAATCAGAACAAGCGAACAGATTGAGGGGTTAAAATCCGAAGCCTGTTTGAGTTACACTATGAAGATACGTTTTATTTTATTTGTCTTCATTTTCAGCAACTGTTACGTAATTGCTATTGGAAATGAGGATCAAAGCGCAGGACCAGGAAAACCTACCAAATTTAGGGTTATGAGTAATAATATCATACTTTATATGCTAACATAATCATTCTTCTGTAATTTATTACAGCATCAAAAACGTACTTAAACAAATACAATAGTGTGTAGTGCAATTATAGCTGGCATTTTAATTAATCCATGTTAATTCTCGTATAAATTAAGGTGTCTCGTCACTTTGGCTGATGGAGCTTGAAGAAAATTACAAGAGCGGATTTCCCAAACAATTCTCCGTAATAAATCACAGGAACTTATCAACCGTACGCAATCACAATTTACAACGAGAAGATGCGAGCACTTGTCAAGATGTGACCTTCTTCAGTGTGGAACAAAACAAACGAATGATTAACACATTTGGCTGGGACTCCATTTTAAATAGGACAATTCACGGTTTGGACCCAATTTTATCTCGTTATATTCATGATATTAAAATGTTAAGATTTTTCGCTACACACCGACAAACGCAACGAAGAGATTAAAGATACATATGATTACGGATAATATTTAATTTTGAATCTGGTTATGTAAAGCTCAAATGGAGTTTGAAGGAATTTCAAAAATATTAAACGAGAAGATTATTATACAAATCTATCTAAAAATTAAAATACATTTTTAACAGAAATACTGGAAATCCCGAGAGCCAGACTTTTCCGTGACAACTTTGATGGTAAGTATAGCTTGATGTTCTTTTTAAAGGTATCAATATGATTGGTTCAGAATATTTTGTGCAACTGCGCTTCAACTTCAGCACAGTAAAGGATTCCTTACGAAAGCCCCGAAAACTCTAGTTGTGAGTTGTAAGTGTACCCGGTAATGAATATTATATCGTGCTAACTTTGCGGACATTAATTTTAGGCGAAATTGAAGACTACCATTACTCAAGAGGTAAACGTCACGGATTCTGTACCAAATTAGTCCAACTGCAACGACTAGTGGAATCCGTTTACACTTTTGGAAAATGTGTCCGGTTATTTGAAACAACCAGCTGTGGAGGCTGGTCAGTTGCTGTTTACCCAGGAAGCATAAATTCAGCCAAACTGATGAGACCTAAAGGGGTCACATTCCAGTCGATTGGACCATGTCTTGAGAATGAGTTCTCGGGAGGAGATTTTAATGTATCCTTTCCCAGATTCGTTCTCAAGAATCCCAAGTCTCAAAACTTTAACCCTGATTCATTAATCATGTCGAATACTCTAGTGAAATCCCCTTATAGATATTTTGAAGGAGTTTCATATAATTATGTGTTTGGTCCTGGAAATAGAATAGAGTGTATTAGAGCTGTTATTAAGGACTATCGTCGCAACGGTTTACAGACAACTGCATTAGAGAATGAGACTTTTATGAAATATCCGGAAGGAAATAGTGACGTTCTCGGTTACACAATTCCACCACATTTTAGCGGAACGGAGGAGAAATTCAATCGGTTTCCCGCCGATCGATCCAGTTTGAATCGATGGTATGCCGTCCTGGCACGTTTCCTAACTGGTTCATGGTACCTGCAATCCGATTTTGTGTACGAGGATAAAACCAAAACTAGGCCGATGTACTTTTACTTTTTAATAACGATTATAAACAATAATTCAATCGGTAAAATACACAACTGGAAACATTATTACGGTCGGATTACCAATGAACACCCTAGAATCTGGACCGGTGAACAATCGTTTATTCAAGATGTAGAGCAAAACAATGGTAAAAAATTTTGCTATCAAATACTTTAAACGTTTTTGGTTTAAAAATATATAGATATTCCCTCCACCATTTCTTGGACAACTGGTTTTTTCGTTCAGTATTTCGAAATCGTTAATGGTGATATTCTAAAACCCAACAGGTATCAACATCAACATGTCCTATATTGAAACAACATTTAGTAGTATCTTCAACGTGGAATTTTACTCCCGAAATTGTTCCGGGTCTTACTTCAATAAGGCTGCTGAAATTCACCGAACGGATAGAGTACACTGCCAACAAGGTTTATCAAATCAGAAAGAGTCTCAGGAACTTACGGAATATTTATATAATTTTCAACAACTTGCAAAAGGCAAGAACGATTAAGCCATTAATCACATTTATTTAGGAGTTTAATTTGGTTACTTGGATTTGTAAATAGACCTCAATAATTATAACAATACCATATTCATAAACACATATACATATAGCACTGTTTTGAGTATTCTAATTATCAATAATATTTGACGAAAAGAATGTATCAGTGCAACGAATTTTACAATTCGCTTAAAATTTGTTTTCCAGAGATGCTCACGTATCCGATGGTTCGGTTATTCAGTGGGGAAAATTTCACTGGTGAGTTGAATTAAAAATTCATTTAACTAAAACTGATTTTTTTGACCACGGTAAATCCGCTATCACACGCATCATTTTTATGCTTAGGAAATTTTGAAGATTTTCACTCAGGTATGGAAGACGGAAGAAATGGCTGTTTTGATACAAGAAGAATACGCAATGTTAAATCCGCAGTAACATTCAATAAGTGTAGTAGACTGTTTGAGCATACGAGTTGCAGAGGTCTGTCGATTGTGATTTATCCGGAAATTCAAAGTTTGATAATTTCAATAGACAAAATTTTAAAAAATGTTTCTTCAGTGGGAAAATGTCTCGTTAAAGAGTTTCTTAACCCTCAAAATTACTCCGATGTCCCTGATATTGTCGAATTCTCCGAAACTACGCTGTATAAGAGAAAGGACTTCAGTTTTCCTGGTGTGAATATACACTATCGCTTGGGTCGATTTAAACGAATCGAATGCATCAAAGCCACCGTTATACAATTCGGCCTAGTTCCTACTGGGAAACGTATCAATGATATTGCGAACGTCTTTAATAATTCACGCTATATGAGGGAAGGTTACGTTCCAAGTTATGTCATTCCTTTAGCCATCGGTGGTCCATCAAATAAGTCCTTCAATGTTTTTCCTGTGAAGAGATCCCGTAGTGAGGATTGGCCCAAAGTATTTCCCAGCAACTTATCGGACCCCAATGAAATTATTAAATGGAAAATGTCATTCAAATTTGTGTATAAGACTGAACGTAATACCAGACCAATTTATATTTACTATCACTTTATTAGTTTATTGAATGAACGCGTGAATTATGGAAGATTTGTAAATCAATAGGCTTCGCAGAAACCTGGACAAACTAAATTTTACTAATTTTTTTAATTGTCTGCAATTTTATCACAGGGAACCCGAAGCGTTTGAGTGCAGTTGTTTAAATATTAAAAATTAAAAACCTAACCAATTTGACATTGAGGTATGAAAACCATCAAAGGAGTAAAAATGACATTATCAGAAACCAAATGTTTTTAAAGGGTAATAATCTTAATATATATTTATTAAATGGGAGGACGGTAGGGGGATGCTTTCTGACCTAAAATGTTTTCCCAATAGGAATTACAATACCTTACAGCAGAGGTAGGGTTTTTGTAAATCTCCCTGGAAGATCCTTTCTGAATTTCCCTGCTGAATTAAATGTTCCTACAGGGAGACGATTTCAAAAATCCCTGCTAAGAAAAAAGGCAACGAGTTTTTGGAAAACGGGTTTCCTTTTTGAAAGGCGTAACTAATACTTCAAAAAATTTCAGTCTACAGTCGGCCATCTCAGAAAGGACTTCTCTTGTAGCGGTTCTTTCAATATAACGATACACTGAGAGTTTCCACATAGGATGAATGTCTCTGGTATGGTATATCCTTAAAACACTACTTCCCTTATAGCATCAACAAAAATCAGTCCGTAAGGGCGGCAGTGAATTATTGTTACTATTTTTATTTTTATTTTTGTAAGTCAGAAAGAATAATCCATCCCGTGAGAATCCGCTAACCCGAGTCCTTACTGCATTTTTATCCTCTGCAATCCATCAGGCCAAACTGTATCACAGTGTAATTATATAATTACATAAGTAAATAATTTCAGCAATCCACTTTCAGAATTACCAGCATTCAAAAACACTGCATGTAATTATTTCGAAATACTAACCTATACTGAGAATTGGTTTGAAAAATGTTACAGTAATTTCGCATCCCCTTTGTATTTAAAAACTGGATCCTTTTCCCCCTCACTAAATATATTTTATAAATCTGTGAGATTCATTTAGTGAAACATTCAAACTACACCACTCATTTAAAAATCCCTAAAAAAATTACGGGCTTAAAAATTTCAGGGATCACTTTTTCTGTCGAGGTACTGAGAAGGGAAAAATATATGTAATTTCTCCCTGAATGTATAGATATATTGCTGTAATGATCTGCTCAGGTAATTACGTTCATTTATAACACAATTGTAGGTTCAGTCAAGAGATTGTATTTAAAATTCAACCATGTTCTTATGCACATTTGATGCCTGATCAGAATACCAAAAAGGCTTTCAAGTCAAAACTCTCAAAAACTTGCTAACTCACTATATTATGTAACGATCGGGAGCTACATTTGTCAATTTTCAAGAGTGAGCTGACGGACTCTGTGTGCAGAATTTGCGAGACAGCGGAGAAACTAAAATATTACTGCAGTTAAATACAACTTATAACTAAGCCACTATTGTGCTTATAATCGAGGATTTTTATTGTAGTAAATAAAAATCTGTGGGAATATTGCTGTGTGTACATACACAACAATGCCGCAATCATTGAACATTTTTTAAGCAGAAGAATGTCATACTTTCTTGGATTTGTGGAGAAACTTGAACACATATAATTGTCATTTAAGAAAGTATGATTTTGAATTTAGTTTTAGTGCAAATAACTGAGAATTTGAACCACGGCATCCTTGAATGCGCGTGAGCTCTAAAAAACAATTGTTTTGTGAACTTGTATGGGTTTCACTGTTGAGCATTCACTCTGGAAAATGGGTATCTACAAGGAATGTTCTAACAAACGATAGATTCGCGTAATCGGCATTGCTATTTGTAGGAAGAAAATGCCATGGAAACCTTTGATATACAATTGATTTTAAACTGAATGATTCAGATTGAATAAAGAAATCCATTGGAGTGTGGAACACGAATGTAGTTGCAAATTCTTATTTGAAATATCTACTTCAATTTAAACCTTGTAACACATTTCTAACAAAATTTTAAAATGGACTATTCTCTTCCCCATAACGTGTACTAATTTTTCCTTTGATATATCTGGAATGAAACTTGACTTTAACAGTATTGGCTTCAAATGGATATTTGTGTCGAACAAAAAATACGTACAGAGACATTTCTGAAAATTATTGGCGCTAATTCTTAGGGATGGGAATTGAGAGATCAGCCCAATTTTATTTTAACCTTAAAAATCTCCAATGAATGCATAGAAACTGCCATTAAATATTACTTGACACATTTTGTAGTGAGTCGAAAAAGTATAAATTCTCAGGGAAGATAGGTTTCCCATCCGGCGGCTTCATTGGGATTTGCAGAGTGGCCCAACCTGACCCCGCCAGGGTAAAGTGTTTTCGGTCAAGGTAAAATATTTTGGGACAAGGTAAAATATTTTGGGTCAAGGTAACATATTTTGGGTCAAGGTAAAATGTTTTGGGTCGAGATAAATTATTTTGGGTCGGGATAAAATATCTGGAGTCGGGGAGAACATTTTGGTGCCAGGTTAAAATATTTGGTGTCAGTGTAAAATTTTTGAGGTCAGATTAGAAACACATAAACAAAGCCCTTATGATTGCTATTGAAAAAGCCAACAATTTAAGTTTGAGGCCTAGAATCAGCATAAAATATATTTCATTCATCTCAATTCACAATATTTGTGTTGAGGCAAAATGTCTAGAAATCAATTCAAACAGCAAATTCAGTACAGAATTCTACTTCTTGTTGTCTCCTCCACAGCAAGAAAAGTTGTTATCGGCGATAAAAACGCCAGGTGAGCTATGTGCTGTACAAATGCATGCTCTCACGTAGACCATTTTAACTTTTCATCGCCGAGATTGAACACGTTTTTTTAATTGCACGGTTGATGGACACTTTCGAAGAAACAGTGAGAGAGATTTCTGCTATTGTAGTCAATTCTATAGAATACAACAGGTGATATTAGATATATACAAAACAAGTTGACAGCTGTTTGTTCCTCAGTATAAGTAGTATAAGTTACATTACTTATTTTTCCTGCAATATGTTACTCCCGAATTTTCGGGTGCAGTGGGTTACACCCGAATTTTCGGGAGCAGCAGGTTACTCTCGGTTTTTCCGGTTTTTCCCCTATACCTTCAACATGGGTGTGTTGGAGGTATAGGAGGAAAAGTGAAGGAATGATGAAGGGAGAGCAGCAAAGCTATTTTGATGGTGACAAAGGGAGCGGTCCCTCAAATAAAATCTGACCGCTGTCCCTTTGTCACCACGGGAGATTTTTACGGGATGCAGCTGCAGCCACGGAATTTTTATGGCTTGCAGCTGCATCCTGTTTATGGAATAGTTTTGGTCACTTCGGACCTTAAACGCATTACAAAATGTGTTTAGTCCATCAAAAATATTTGTTCAGCAACGAACTTTTCCTGCTCCAGTAGTTTTAAATGAAATTATTTTTTCAGTTTATTTGAAATCAATTAGAATACTGTGTTAGGTTTATATTAAATTTATATACTCTATAATTTTGTGCATATGTTTGCAATAATACTGCTGGAAAAATTGACTGTCACAAAAGTGGTTGAGAGACTGATTGGGATACGATTGGAGTTTATTGAATTGATTAATTGATATGATACTGTGATAGATTCATATATTCTATAATTTTGTGCATATTTTTTGCAATAATACTGGTGGAAAAAATTAACTGTCACAAAAGTGGTTGAGACTGATTGGGATTTGATTGGAGTTTATTGAATTGATTAATTTGATTGAATTAATTGAAGTACTTGGGTAATTGTGAGTGGTCTTGAGTGAAAAACATCTGAGGAACTTAATATGGTACTAATCTGTTTATTATTATTTTTGTTAACTAATGTATATTGTAGTGTGCTATGTTTATTTGTTCACTTTTTTTCGCGAGATCCGTCATTGGTAATGGCGGAGCTCAGTCCCGATCATTTGTAATGAACGGGTATCTGATTCAGTATTGAATGCTGAGTCAGAATATTAAATATTCTTCTTTTGCAGTAGTATGGCTTGCTCGTATTATATTTCTTGTGGGGGTGGCGGAGGTTCTTATAGTGACTGATTTTGTGAGTGTGTCAACTGATATGGGAGTTTGATTTTCACCTCTAATGGAACACTTTGTTCCTCAACTTGACGCTCAATTTATGATATTTAACTCTTATCAATAAATACCTAATGTCAAATAGATGCTGAGTAAGTGCTGGTTATTTTCAATGGAACAGACGGTCATTGAAATGTGAACAATAAGAAAAGTAGTACCACAACTCCTTTTGTTTTTAGACTTGTTTTTGAGTCGGTAGTTTTGCGGAAGTTATGAGATCCATCCAAATCTCTTTTACAGTGACGTATGAGGCAGTAAAAACTTTTGAGGAGCAATCAGGACAGATAACAGGGAACAATTGGACGTGCTTTGACTTCCACACCAAACAATGACTACAGTCCAAGAAATGCTTGGAATTGGAAGAAGCTCCTCTCTAAAATTTTCACCCGCATAAATTCTGGAAACTCAAATCAAATGCCAATTCCATAGAACTCGTTGTTGACAAGAAAATGCTCCAAGTTCATTATTTAAAATTCCAAGGGACGACTATAATAATAATTATAATTAAAAATAAATATCTCCTAAAATTACAACACTTGAACATTAACTCATCTGGTTGTATTACATGAAATTCTGACCCACCCAGGATTTAATTAATTATACATACGCTCCCTATACACTCCCTATACACTCCCTATAATCAATTTCAGTTCTAAAAGCATTATAATTTGACTCTCGTGCTCTTAAAATGAGAAATATTTTTTTGACAAGAAATATTAATATTAGTGTACGCAAGGAAATGTCCAGATATTTTTGACTCATAGAGAGTAATAGTTTGCACCCCCTCCCACATCTCAAAATTAAGTATTGACTTGCTATTTCTGCATGAGAGAGATGATATCCATAAGAATGGGAAAATTATTTGTAAGTAGGTTGAAATGCAAAATATTTGCTAGACTTGTGGCTGAATTCCATAAATGTAGGTTTGTGGTATAAGGGCAAAGTTGCACGACATGGAGACGTCACGTTTGTACAAACAGAACAGAGAGAGCTGGGATCCTGCAGTAATTACGTAGTAGGAAGATGACAAATAAAATCCCAGACTGCAATATCAAATATTTGAGTCTGTGATTTTAAATAAATCTAAATACAAATTCATTCCGTTACATCCACCTCCTCAGACGGCACACGTAGAGTACAGTGCACTCTCACTCTGAGAGTCCTCCTCCAAGGACATTGTACATATAGATATATTCCGGGACAAAAAATAATTACTGGGACACAGTTCCAGTCACCACAATGTTCATTCGTACCATGAGGAGAGCGTGTCATTAAAAGTGACTAGATTCAGAGGTCTTCATGGGGCTCAGTATTAGGGAGAGTACAATCGACTCTAACTATAATGACTCTCCAGATACCAGTCCTTCCATCCTCTGACTACACTCTGGGATCCTACCTGGAGAATGTATGAAACACATATATGCTAGAGTATAGCTCCTACACCGGCAGAAATGCTCAATAGGTCATTGTCACAAGGACAGTACACTGTATAATGTAACTTCATTTGAAAAAGTTCCCAAATCGTACTTATGTAATCTACATATATGTACCTTGAGACAAAATGAATCAAGTCCGAGCTACTCTAAATTCTCTACCAACTCCGCATCCCACTCTCAGTCTGTCTACAGTCGACTCTCCATGGACTTCAAGTTTCCTCCCGTTATAAGGAACGTAGCCTTTGTAGGGATTCATATAACTTCACATGTAAATAATTACGTATGTATAGATACATAAGATCTGCAGGGAGAGTCCCACCGTGTGGTTATACACTAGGAAGTATCCTCATGATAGGGAGAACTGTTATAGGGAGAATTGACTGCTAAAACTTTCCAGTCAAGAAAAAGTCTTGAACTGGAGAATAGAAATAAACTTGCTGTTTAAATAAGTTCTTAAAATATCAAACTGGAATTGTTATTATCTATTGATAATTACTGTACTCTTAGTGGGACTTGAACTGGACAGATGTAAGACCAGTGGAATTGAACTGTTCAAATATAAGTGAATAAAGTCAACTTGCCCTATGAGGGTTCCTTTCATGATGGGACTTCGAATGTAACTGTCCCTTATAACGGGGAAAAAATTCATGCGGACATAGTGTCATCATAAGGATAAGGAACTGTACCGAATTTTTCCATGGAAATGTATTTACAGTATGAACTGCGGTCCTTACATTGGCGAAAATGTTTGTCATGATGGTTGTACATACTTATGTAATGACAATGCACTCTCCATGTAAGAGCACGCCTAAGGATCACAAATTGGTCTCTTGGAATCCCTTGATGTGGTAAGGAGAAAAATTGTGGGAAAAAAAGGGAATGTGACAAAATATGCCTGCGGTTTTGGGTCTCTTCTAAGGAGGTATCTTATAGCATATTAGTGTAAGTGCCGTATATATATAATTATCTATATATAGGTATATGTATATATGCAATTTCTATGCTATAGACAAAATGCACACTATGAGAAAAACGTTTTTCCGAGGGTCCTATTTTTTTACTTAATTACGAGTCATGCACAGCAGATCCAGCAATCAATACAAATGACTGTACTTTGGTTACATATCCAATAAATAAAAAAATAGTACACTCTATTTATAAGAGTACCTCTTCAGAGTTGGAGTAGCAAAATTTCCAGCTTGTAGTCGGATGCACGTGTGGGAGACGAATTCCCATTCTGGTGAAGGGGAATGGATACCAATATGCTAGTGCGCCTTCAGAGGCATGTTCTTGTAAGGAGGTCTACCATAGAAAGAGTACACTGTACCCGTGATTTAAGCAGGGTGTTTACGTCAGGGCTCCCTTTCTCCTTCAATTTGACCAAGACTCTTGAAGAGTCGTAGGAGTAGAGGAAGAAGCTTAGCCATAAGATTTCCCTTCCGCTTCCACGAATCCTCTTTTTTCCCAGAAAAATAATTCTGGGTAGAATCTCATGCTGTGATTAAATTAGGATTGAATTACATTATTTGGATTTCCGGATCATAGCGGTGAAGAAGCGGCAAAACTTGACCCATTTCCCATTGAAAGCAAACTGGTTTAGTTTTTGTCTGTTGCATAAAGACTCAACATGAACTTCAAGTGTGAACTTTCCCAGAAGAAAAATCTGTCTTTATGCAGTTTTCACTGCAAATTTCATTTGTCACTACAAATTTGTTACGAACAAACCTTATTCAAACATGATTTATGCTAAAGATGATTTTTCTTTTTACTTTTTTTATTAAAAAAATATTGTCATTCCAGTGAGTAGTCGTATCTATAATTAGTTTTTGGATTTTATGAATATCACGTCGGATTTAGTGAAAGTGCTTATAGATCCTTGACATTTAGTAGAAAATGCACAGTGCCCCATCACGAATGATATACATACATACAAAGAATCCCTCCCAGAGGGAAAAATGGCTCAGTGTATGCTGAGCAGTCGTGAAGGGAAGGGAAAAAATAAACAAAATCCGTAAGATTACTTTTGTTTCGACCGCGTTGTAGATACTAGTAATCCATATTTAGTATAAGTTGAACGGAACTGTCAACATCAGTCATTATCAACAAGTTGCTGGGCTGTGGCTGTGTGCCCAAGTTTTCTATCTCCAATGACTAGCCATTAGGAAGTGAAGGAGTCAACATTGTTGTTTGGAAAGTTGAGGGAGGGTTTCACAAGTATTCCAAATGAATTTCCTGATTGCATATGTTGTAAGGTTGCTATTAGAACCATGTCCCTATGAATGCATGACAAAATTCGCAACTATTCACCTCCACTTGAAGTTAGTGTAACTCATGGAAGAAACATTGTTTGGAATTTCATCCAACCTGCTAAAACCTTAGAGAATATAAGATTCTGCTTGAATTCTGTAACAATCAGCCACGCGCCATTACATAGAACCCACTGAGTATTTAAAAAATGAGTGGGCTTCTGCAATTACGTAACATTTGTACACACATACATACATACGTAACATTACTCTTCTCCTGACAATTAGTCAAGCTTTAAAAAAAATTCTCACAACTCACTGTTCATGGCCCCGGCAAGGCAAATGTAAATCGGGAAGAAAATAAATGGTCTTCGATTTATCTATAAAAATCGTGTTTTTACTCTGGGTCTTAAAATTTTCGAATTACTAAGAATTTGGACTTGTCACGCAGTACCACTAGAATGAATGACAGAGAATTATTGTTAAGATCATCTCTTATTTCGAAGATTGTTTATGGTCATTTTAACAATACATTTACATACTGGGGTATTTCCTTTGCCTGCATCATGCAAGCATTTAATTTGACCTTGTCACGCAATACCACTAGGTATTCGAAAAACCGATGTTAGTACTGCATAGTAAGTAGAGTGAGAAAGATGGATTTCATTGAGTTTAAGCTGGCGCACCCTTGCACGGCAACACTTCAAGGTCCCACTGGAAGTGGGAAATCAGTCCTGGCTATGGAAATAATCCGCAGAAGGAATGAAGTTTTCGACGTACCCATTGAAAAGGTCATATATGTATATTCTGATTATCAGACTACCTTTCATAAACTACAGCAGGAGGATTCAAATATAATATTTACAACTAGCATCAACGACATTGAGGAGTTGGCTAGTGACCCCTGCCTAATTGTAGTTGACGATCAGCAAAGTGAAATCGCAAAGGGTGCATCAAATGACTTGGTGACCCGATTTTTCACAAAGCATTCACATCATAGGGGAGCGTCAATTATACTAATACTTCAAAATAGCTACGCAAAGGGTATGCGGGACATTAATATCAACACGCAATGGACGTGTCTGTTTGACTCGAGGCGTGACAGGTCCACCATTACATCAATCGCAAAGCAAATTTGTCCTGGACAAGTCGCATTTTTGCAAGAGGCGTACATGAAAGCTGTTACAGCAAGAGACTATGGCTATATTATTTTGGACCTTCACCCAAAGCACCGACAGTATAAGTACTGGGTAAGGTCAGAGCTGTTCCCCGTAGAGAGCTGCCTTGTTTTCGCACCCAAATGATTTAGAATGCCTAATAACCCCAGCAGGTTGGAACAACGAATAAAATTTATTCACAAGCTCTCCCTGTCAAGTACAAGGGCTTTTAAAGAAATTATTAACGGCTGCAACGAGGAGGACCTAAAGACAGTAGTGGAGTGTCTGGCTAACTTAAACCTTTTTCTCCCACTTACATATTCCCCAGCAGGTTTACGACATTCTACAGTGCTAAAACAGGACTTGGTTAGAAAGGCTAGGTTTGTAAGGGCGGTACTTGCCGAAATCGTGCTGCACGTATTAATCGGTGAGGTTTTAAGCATCATATGTAGCAATGGCAAAGGTGATGCGAGTGATTGAGCCCTCCTTATACGCTAAACTGATGAAACTTGCTGCTCACGACCCGGCTGAGACCAGTCAAAGTGGTGAAGAAGCAAAGCAAAATGAGGAGAAGGAGGAGATAGAGAAAATAGAAAAACCTGAATCTAAGTCAGATGAAGTAAGTGCACCAACAGACGTAACGAAGCACACACCTCATCACGTTTGCTGTTGTAAACTTAATAAGAGACAACTGGAGCCAGAGTGGAAAGCCTTCGAAGATTTAGACTGGTCAAAAGAAGAGCGGCAAGGAAAAGCTGCCCCGAGCGGTGATTCTGCGAAGGAAGCTGCTGTAGCTAGTTTGGCAGAAGCTCCAGCAGTCGTTCAATCCGAGAGAGTAGATGAGACGAGGCGGCGTGTACTACGCCCCCGCAAACAAAAAGGAGGGGGTGCAAGGAAAATTAAAACAAAGAAACCAAAGTACCGCTATTACTATCGTTAATGTCACAGCTTGTAAAGTCCAGTTATTTAGACCAGAGATTGGCTGGAGCATTCTCGGGTATCTCAGGGTTTCTTCGCAACCATCCGGAATTTAAAGATAAAGATGTGGTTAGTCGGGAGTTGAGAAAACTGGACGGATATTCCCTGCACAAGCAGGTCAGGCGTAAATACAAACGCCGGCGCATTATGGTGCACTTTATTAACGAAGTTTGGAGCTCCGATCTTAAAGACATTGAAAATATCGCACCATATAATGAGTGCAATTTTTTTGTCCTAATTGTCGTAGACAGTTTCAGCAAGAAGGCATACACTAGACTTATAAAGAACAAGAACTCCGAGTCCATGATACAAGCCTTCACTTCTGTGTTCAAAGAAGCAAAGGCGAAGCCTATGTATCTCTTTAGCGATAGGGGGAAAGAGTTTGTTTCCTCTGCATTCACATCGTTCCTTGAAAAGAACGATATTAAGCCTTACCATATATATTCAATAGTTAAGGCTTCGATAGCTGAGCGTTTCATACGCACGCTTTTCGCAAAACTACAACGCTTCATGACACAAAACAACACAAAAAATATTAGCAGAGTTTTGCAGGACTTTACCAATACCTATAACGATTCATTTCATAGTTCAATTGGGCGAGCGCCCAATGAGATAAATGTCAAGAATGCGTTTGACACTTGGCGATACCTGTACAGACGTCACCTGGAGGAGGCTAAACTACCAAGGCCTCCTCCAAAGCTAGTCGTAGGTGACGTCGTCAGAATTTCTCGAGCAAAATTATTGTTTGAGAAGGGATACGCTGAGAATTACAGTATGGAATTGTTTAAAATATCAGAGGTATTGACGCAAAACTTTCCCTATACATATAAGATTGTAGATATGTCGGGTGAGGAAATTGCAGGTCAGTATTATGACTATGATTTAAATTTGGTGACTACAGCCGATGAGGCAAAATATGTTCCCAAAGTCAGTGCAATATAACTAAAGCAACTGATAAATTATATCAGTATAGGAATAGTATAAATAATATCAAAAGGGGGTCACTTCGTTCTATGCATAGAACGTTCTAGTGTCCGGCCAAGTGTCGGATAATCCCCCAATAGTCGTGATATTCAAGGATGCTTAAAGTCAATTAATGCTTTTGCCTAAAGTATATAAGACCCTCTAAACATCAAAGCCAGTCCCTCATTTCTTCATCTGACATTATCCTGGCCGTACCTCTGAAAATCTTACATGTTGTGAAAATGAGTAAGTTTTATCTGGAACGTCGTTTTAACGAAAGTGCGAATGGAGGGAAGGCAAGTGAAAAGAGAACTAGGCCAAAGTTGAAGCCATTCGACTCTAGTCTATCATCATCAGTATCATCTGCTGCTGCTACTACTTCCTACAAGGACGAGTCGCCGTTTACTTGGAACTTTTTCGAGAACGCAAAAGACTCCTACTTTATTGACAGCGAGACGTTGGTGCGTTCAGCCTTTAACGACCGGCATAGGTGTACTTTTGTGCACCTGGGACGTCGCAACCGAACAGGAGGCGTAACTACAGTCAACTTTTCGCAGAACGAGGGAAAACACCTTTTGCAGTTCCTGGGAGAACTACTCGACCAATTGACAGTGCATCCCATACAAGGTCGGAGCTTTGACGACTTGATTCCTTTCTTTGACAAGGATCCCTTGAGAGCATATCACTCCCCGGATTCCAGAAAGGATTTTTGGAAGACACCCGACTTTGAAAGTTCATCTGTCCGGGCAAGACTTGTGTTTAACCGGATTCTAGGGTCGTACGAGCTGCTGATCAACCGCCCCATTAGTGACGCACTTGCCTTGAAATTCAAAAATTGGCTTGGGCCTACGCTCTACCTGAAGTTGCAGGGGATGCGAAATTTGGAGTCGTATTTATCGTCCGAGTCTACTTTGGACGCGGAAGAAAAAGATCTAGTCATGGACGTGTGAAGCAACTGTAACATTTTGTAAATATATACTCATTATTGTAAAGGTGTATTTGCGTACTTGCTTATTTGCGATTTATATTGTACATATGTGTTTGTGTGAAAATAAAATGTTTGTTTCGAAAATGCAATCATGATTACGAGTTATAGGTTATTGTTATACTTTCATGTATCCTTATGCATATATTAGTATCATTAAAGGGAGCGTGCATTTATGGTACATTTAATATCCCTTCATGAGTACAATACTTATTCACAGGCCGGTTGATAATATGGTTGGTAAACAACGTGATATGCTCAAACCGTTTCACATTTTATAAATTACAATGCTCATGACACACCTTAAATCAGGATAAACTTTTCATTATATTCTTATTTTTCGCGGTAGTGAATCTCATTAATTAAGTATGTTTTTTGCATAAATTATATAAACAAATTCTCAAGTGTTTCTCTAAACTCGGGGAATCACACCTTGAATCAACGGATTTTCATGATGTGGGAGTGATTCCAGCCTGTCCCACACAAAATTCATGCGAAGTTGCTGGTCATCAGAGTTGTCACCATCGGAGGAAACTGCATCAAATACGTTTCCAGGGCTAGTGCACAAATTGTCGAGAATATCTTCTGACAAATTCACATCTTCAATGTCCTTGAAAAAATCGTCCTCAATACCTTCGAGCTCGATAAATTGTAAATCTTCCGGAATCAGCATATCCTTTGTGGGAAATTCGTCAGGATCGCCAGGACACAGGGTATGTTGATCACAAAGCCCAAGCGCTTCAATGTCGTTAATATTTTCAAATGCATCTGCAAGTACATCATTGAAATTGGGATCTCCCTTTTCGTTTTCTGTTAAGTCAATACAAAGAGCATCATTCCCTGAATATACATTATGAATCTTTTGAAAAGATTTATATTCTGTTATTTTCGTCTGCTTGTACTTACGAGCATCCGAAGGGGGATCAATTTCAAGTTGGTAATTACTCCTTTGTAATGTCTGTTCGGACGGCAGCCTTACAACAGGTGTAATTTCTGTCGTAGGTGGTGAAGTCGGAGGACAATAAATGGCTGCATACAAAGCCAAAATACCGACATTAGGTCCGGCTGCAAATAAGCAGAAACAATTTTGCTATAATAACTGATTTGTCAATGTCATCCTCACTAAAACTACTGCTATGGCTAATAGTTAAATTTAACTTACGGTTAAAAATAGTAGCTGGCCGACCAAATTCATCCACGTAGACGAGATGGGCTGGCTGGCCTCCATTAGTGAGTAGGTTTGCCTCAGCAGTCACTACATAAAGACAAATTATGTAGTTTCACTCTAATACTTTTTGTCTGATACAGAGGAATACAGATATGAAAAATTAATATTATAACTTACGTTTAATTACGCCATACCAACGGAAACTGTTGACATTCTTCCGTTTGGAAACGTTCAGCTGCGAGAATTGGCTCAAGCTAAATGAACACTCTGCTGCATTGCACTTAAACTTGTAATCTTGAGGGCAGTTTCTCGCAAAGAATTCTGTGCTGAATTCCAGCAAGAGACACTGTACATGATATTTATGTGAAATGGAACCCTCGCCGTTGTGAAAGACATAGCCAATGTTTCTCCACAATGCTTGTCCTCTATAGTTACACTCATCTAATATGTTAGGAACTGCTCCTACCTGCCCATAATAAAATGGTGTTAGAAACGGAAGAACAATCTGCTTCTGGTTCTCAGGTGGCATGCTGAATGCCTTCTTCTTACATATAGTACAAAACCTTTGTTTACTCATGGTACAGTCTTGCAAGTCAACCTATTCTCTTCACTGACAACAACGACTGAAATAACCGTGAAATGGACAACAATATTCTGAGCATGTTTACTTCACAATAAATTTATTAGACAATGAAACGGCGTAAAATTCACCCAAAATAGAAAGATTGAATTCACACTCTTAGGACTCGAAGTCCCGGGGTGGGTATTTAGATAATTGGGACATTCACGTAAGTGCGCAATCCGTAGTGGACAATGGGACAGATGGGTCGAGAAGGATCCATTGGAGGCTCCTCGTATGTAGCTTCAGCGAAGCTATTGGAGTCAACACTCTCCCGCGTATACGAAACAAGAGGAATGTCCTCAAGTCCTCCACGGACATTAATTGCCCTCTCCCGCTTTTGTGTGCACATCCAAATAACCGTCCCAATTGTTAGGGCAAGCACAGTCAGCACGACAAGTGTTACTGAAATTAATATAAACAGTATACCTTTAAGAGCTTAAATCCGACCATATTCATTTCCCTCATCCCATTTCAAAAGAACGAAGTTGTTCAAAGATGTCAAAATATTGGCTTATACCCCAAAAGATGGATGCTGCAGACATGGGTTGACTGGGACAGTCCGAGAGACTCTTTGCCACCGAAATGACCGCATCATCCAATGTGCCAAGATTTGCCACGCAGCAAATAATATGATGCACTGTTTCCACAAAATAGTTTTCCCCCTGCACGCATTCGAGGCAGCTGCCAGTATACCCGCAAACTACCATCAATTACCAATGGTCAACAAACATGTTCAAATATGTATATGTATCAATGCGACAACTCAACTTGAAATAAATTCCTCCTTACCATCCTGAGGATTCATTGTGTCCCCTTGAATCTCTTACTCCGAACAAATTGGGTTCACTAAATATAATAAAACTTTCCTGAATTTTTAAGACAGTTGTTCACTCAAACATTACAGACAGACTGAGTATTATCCCTTCTAACCATCCGTGGAAAACAATAATGTATTATTTTTATTTTCCATCTTGCTTACTCATCAAAGTTTACTTTATCAGTGTTCGTGCTGTTCTCGAACTTATGAGCTTGTAAACATAGCACTAATATTGTTATTATTTTCTTGAAGCTTTTTACTTTGCTACAGTACAAACGTTTCCAATTCGTTTGCATTTACACTACTATTGATCCCCTTCAAAGTAACGTTATCGTGAGAAGTTGGTTCAATATGAGAATCATTATGTAAATTTATTGCTAAAATGACCATAAACAATCTTCGAAATAAGAGATGATCTTAAAAATAATACTGTCATTCAATCAGAGCATTTACAAAATTTACATTAAAAATGTTTTATTCGGTTAAATGTATTAGAGTATAAGCTGAAAATTATTTATGGTAAATATAGTGCAAGTTTATAATTAGTTTCATCAGTAGCAATTACAATGTTAAAATATACATATTTGCACGGGTTGGATAGATAGGTGTGGGGGAACTTTACTGTTTTTTACACCTTAAATCGTACACAAGCGAAACGCAAGTTTGAATTTTGCGATCAATGTTATAAATTCCCCGTTCCTGCAAGTTGGGAATGTTGCGAACAAACTTTTCCACAAAATGCTCATTGCCCGTCAGATTCGAATTGAACAGTCTAAGAATTTTTTCGTAGGGCACACCCAAAGAACGCAGGTAGGAAAAGTATAGGCAAAAGTGGCCACATGTATCCGAAAACTGGCTTTGTATAGGCAAACAGTTTTCCTTAATGAGCTTCCCTCGAGGACGCTGCACATTCCGATAATAAGATCTGGGTTTGCCAAACGAATCAAAGTATTCGTACGCACTTGGCGACAATAGAAAATATGCAATCCAGTGTTTGCCGCTGTCGGGAGCTAGGTCTGTGTTTACTATAAATATACACGGATAGGTATTAATTTCCTGCTCAAGCACACGGTCGGCGGACACAACAAAATATTGAGTCTCACACTTCCGCGTGCTCAGAAGTAGACGTAGACCCTCGAGCAAGGAATGAGTATTCATCCTAGTGATCGAATATGACTTGCTTGTTGCCGTCAATTTCTACAATTGACTGGTACTGCGTGTAGATAACGACGTTCACCGGCTCGTCCAAAGGTTCCCGGAACTTCAGCTGCACCTTGACCTGTCCACGTCTGTTTACACTGAGGGCGTTTCCACTGTTAGGCAGCAGCTCAACAGCAGTCAGTACGTTACCTGTAAATGTAACGTAAATTATATGTCAAGTAGTCTGTTCCGCACTTTAGTCCGAGTTAAAAGTAAATAGTATATATAATTTAATTTACACTTACCAGCAGTAAACGTGTCCCGATTTATGCCGTTGCCCAACGCAGCGTTCCCGGCTGTCTTTTCTAATGACCGCACAGCGAGTAGGAAGTCGTCAACGCCAGAGTAGACTGTTACTTGCTTGCCATCGACGGTTGCAGTGCGCGCCTTCCTAAAGTTGAAGGGGAATGTGCGATGCTCAACGGTCTCGCCATTCCACGTAAACCCTAGCTCGGACAAGTTCTTGTCCACATAATTAAAGGGGGACTTGCTAAGCTTGCCTAGGAATGCAATGCTTGGCACTATTCCCAGGACAAGTACACGAGGAATTTTTCCAAATACTACGGAATCCGTAGTTACGCTGGTCAGTCCCTGAGCTATTGTAAAGGTTTTCAGTTCTACCTCTGTTGTGGGATACTTGAATGTATGCCCTAAGCTCAGCTGGTGACGATGTGCATCTATAATGGGTTTGGATATAACCCTCTTTGATGCATAGTAGACCGCGTTGGTGATTTGATAGTTGTAGGGGCAGCCATTGAATCCTGCTTTGGTGTCATAAGCAGCCGTCAAGCATAGCTCGGGAAGGTTCCTCCGGAGAACTATGCGAATTTCCGAATTACTTGGGAGGTAGCGATTTTGGTTGAAAATGTTCGCAACCAAGCTGCCAAGTAATGTGAAGGGTTGCGAACTTTTAGTCTTGTTAAAGCGTAATGCAAAACCGGCATCTGCCGTAGTATAAGCTTCCGGTTTGCTATTGGGATAATAAAACTCATTTAGCAACCTCCCCTTCTTCTCCGCGGGGCTTGAGGCAAGTAACCTTTGGAGGTAGGCTACTTGTGCATAGTGGTTTCCAGAGTCCGAGACCAGCTGTCCATTCAGGTAGATTTCCAAATTGGAAAACATTGTTTGAAAAAAGAGGTTTGAGGGGGCAACAACGTCATTGTCATCACAAAGTGTTCCATCTTGCTTAACTATTCTACAGGTCAATGACAGGAATGAGTCTGCAGGGTCAAAATATCCTGACGAGTCCAGCTGGATGAGAAACTCCAGAGGATTGTACGACTCCTTAATGCTTACAAGAGGAAAAGCTTGTATGTAGTCACTGCTAAGTTGAGTCGTAAGATCCGTAGGTGGAAGCTCAAATAGTTGCACCTCTGAGCGTGCACTTTGTTGCGACCCCTCGTAAACTGTTGGCTTCTCCTGAAACACGGCGTTAAGGTCCATTATTAACCGGATTTTCGCCGTACACACCGTCTCTTTCCCGTCCTTCGTCCAAAGCCAATTTGCACCCTTCGCCTACCCACTCTCTTTGTACGTCTTCGCCCGCGTCTCCGTCCTGCACCGACTTGATTGACGACCGTCTGCCGCCTTCTTCTGCTTCCGCCTCCTCCGGTCTGAGATTTTCGAACTCTACGGGACTTGGTGGCACTACCTGCACTTCTTAGTGGGATTAGGTATGAAGATGCTTCTGGGTTAAGTCCTCCGCTAGCCATGTAGGAAATTGTGTTGTCTGCTCCACCGCCTTTCTGCGTCTGTGAGCCCCGCCCTTTTCATCGCATAACACCTGCCGCATTATTACAAATATTTAGGTTTAAAATGTAGCGTAACTGCCGTTTCGCCTCCTTTGCCAAAGTCTACGGGGTTTAATTTCTCATCAACAAATGAAATGCGAATATCCGCAACCTCCTTTCCCTGTAAAGGTAGATATGTAACTGGGTAGAAGTTATACTCTTGTTCCTTATTATACTCCTCGCTTAGCTTGAGCTCTTTAAGAATGGGTGCTTTTACCCGTTCGTATGACTGATTCTCAATTAGGTTAGTAAGCACAAGCAAGCGTTTCTTAGAGCCCAGACTTGGAGGCTCACCTTCCTCCTCATGGTGCTCGATTTCCTCCTCCTGCTCCACTACTTCTTTCCTTACCGGATAACTGTTCTGCGATTTAAACACATTACCTAGGGGTAGTCCAAAATAATTTAGAACTGGACTGGGCAACGCAATTTCCATATCAGCGGGAATTTCATTAACAAGTAATTCTCCGTCTGAATACGAAAATTCTATTGGCACTTGCTTATAGAATTGTTCGGCGAATGTTCTATTAATTTCCGAAATTACGTCCGGAACACTCAGACTTTTGGGTTCCTTCATATTTATAAACTGCGTATCAAAATAGCGAATAGTTATAAACAAATTTGCTTTCACCGGTATAGCTTCAAATTTTGATTTGTTGAACGCCGCGTTTGCTCTGTATTGCTTTGAGAACATAAATTTATCGTTCTCAAAGCCTAGACACTCGAGAAGCGCTGCGGGCAAAATCATGTAATCTCTTTCATTTGGGAGTGGAGCACCCATGGCTATAGTGCATACCTCATCCTTGTCAAAGGAAAATGAGGTTCTGAAACCAGCTTCTTCCAAGAGGTTTATCAGGCGCGTAAAAAAGCTCTGGTAAACTTCCTTTTTGCGAGGCCTAATAACAAACAAAGAACTAAATTGCTGATTTATCATAATAATATTTGCCCTGTAGTTGTTAAAGTCGTAAACCTGTATAGAAAAGTCACTGTGGATGTCATATTTGTCTAGCATAGACTGTTTAATGACCCATTGGGAATTGTGCATTCCCTCGTTGAAAACACGGCGGTTGAATCCCAATGCCGTGGCAAAAGTATTTGACAATATTAGCCAAGATCCTTGTTTTAGCTTACTTATGGCCAGACCCGGGATACAGTCTGAAAAACCGTCCCCAACATATGTTTGAGCAATCGTCATGTTTATGTCTTTACCAACGGTCCTATTAAAATTTAATGCAAAAACAGATATCTCTTGACCTTTTGGCTTAGTCACACTGTATACTTTTACTATTGGTGGAACATAGTCTGGAAAGAGCGGACCTACGGGCACTGCTGACAAGTGTAGCATTGTGTACCGCTTCCTAGTTCGTCTAACCCTTTTCTCGCTAAGACGTTTCAATACATTCGTCCCCGTTGGTTTACTGCGTGTGAATCTTAAATCGGTTAGACCTACTTTGTAGTGACCTCTCGGAAATGACAGGTCGGCGGGAAATTGTTGTATAATATTGCTCTGATTTTTTAATTCGCCAAGATTAGCAGAATTTTTCAAGTACATGTAATGCTCCCTGTCCTCGAATGGGACGAACGCATTATATTGGGAATGTATCATTGTGCACTCCTTGCCTTCACCTTCTACTGAACACGAATCAATGAGCAAAAATACCGTAATGATTTCGTATAAATACATTATGAAGAAGCCCGATCAGTATGACATCGCGTAGGTTATACTGATATATAGGACCTCTATAGGATATTTCATTTATTGATTTACGTAAAGTATCAGCTTTTGTTGGACTGCTGAAAAACAAACTTTATTTACATATACCCGTTTTCAACCTAGCTCCATTTTTGTCGTGAGTTTTTGGGGCACTTCCGTTAGATTTTAACGTTTGAGATTTTACCCTTAATGATCGTTTAGGATTTAATCTCTCGCAATAGCGAGAGTGCCTATGATCTCGTTGAGTAGTAGTGTTGAGTCACCTACAATTGTAACATCCGCAGTCATACCAAATTATTCTAACAGTCTGACTGAGGAAATAATCCCCCCGTCAATGCAACAATCTCTCTCACTCTCTCCCTCCTCCCGGGTTTCATTTCAATGACAACCATGCACGACCAAGCCGTCACCCAAACTTGGTTTCGGGCAGCAAAGTGTACTATTCTGGAATACAATGACGACAATTGCTGGACGTTAGTTGATCTTGAAATTCTCTCCAAATCCTGTCTGTGTCACAACAACTGCAACGAACTAGATCATATATTTGATCAAAGAGTCCCATCAGCTAAAGAAAGAGTTGCAATTTTTACTTTTAATCTATATCCTAACCACCGACTCTGCTCCGTTTGCTTCAGTTCAAGGAGAGGTGGGCGAATTAAAAAGTGTAATTGTTTGCTGATTGTGAGTGCAAGACCGTTGACTAGTTCATTTAAACGCAGTGTGTTACTGCGCCCCAACTGAGTTATGACGGCACAGCCAAGTTTGAACAAAAACATTTTTAATGTTTGGAAACTTGGGTGGATACCTACACTTGGAGAACCTCCTAAAATTCCATTTGAGGAACTGACCTTTCAGCAAAGACAAATTGTCTCTACAGTTGAAAGACACGTTAAGCAAAAAATTAGGCAACAGTTTAGTGACCCACTGCTGCTGCTTTGCTCGGGAATGGCCGGCAGTGGCAAAAGCCTAGTGTGCCAGCATCTCAAGTATATTCTTGAGAGGCAGTCAAAGAATAATCCGCAGTTCAGTTTTATACTCTGTGCATATACCGGAGTATCTGCATTCAATATCAGAGGCACAACTTTGCATTCAGCTCTGGGGCTCCCTATTCACTGCAGGGAAGAGGAGTTGGAAAATTTCATTCGGGATGTGAACATTGCTTCTCCTAGAGCTAAAGAACTAATGAAAATTAACTTTATTTTAATTGACGAATTTTCCTTTGTGGGCGCAAGATGTTTGTTCACAATTGACAAACTAATGCGAAAATACGATGCTGGCAATAATGACAAGCCCTTTGCCGGGAGGAGTGTGTGCCTTATAGGGGACATATTCCAGATCGGTCCCATTGGCGACACTCAACTCTTCAATGCTAATCCGGAAAGCAAATACTGCGTGCAAGGCCATCAGCTCTACACGCTGTTTACAAACGTGTTTGTGCTTAGAACCGTTTTTCGGCAACAAGGTGACAGTGATTAGCAAGTGGAATTTAGAGCGTTTCTGGATCGTGTCAGACATAGGTCAACAACAGACGATGACATTGTGCTGTTGCGGAAACGCCTGAAGTGTAATTTAAGTCAGGCAGAGAGGGACTTGTTCGCACTATGTCCGCACGTATTTCCTCGCCAAGCTCAGGTCGACATGCATAATTATATGATGTTGAGTGGAATGTATCCCGAGGATAAAATTATAGCAATTCCAAATGGGTTTGAGGTTCTTAATTTAGCAATTGGATGTCCTGTAATGTTGTTAAAAAACATTATGACTCCGTGGGGTTTGTGCAACGGTAGTTGTGGAACCGTCACCGACATCATTTTCAACAAATACGAAGACAAGGATAGGCCTTTATGTATTCTAGTTAATTTCCCTCAATACGAGGGAGTGCATCAATATGTAACTAGCAGAGGAACTCGGGGAATTCCTGTATTTAAATACAGCGAATACAGCCCATTTACAAGGGAGTGCTTTGATTATAAAGTCTACCCGCTTCGCCTGTGCTATGCTTTGACCATTCACAAGGTGATGGGACTGACAATGGACAAAATAGCCATACATCTTGGTTTCCAAGAAAATTCATCTGGGATGGATTATGTGGCGTTGTCTCGGGTCCGTAAATTAGAGGACATTATGATTTTAGATCATGTTATTTCTCCCTATCGGTTTCGTCACGATAAACATAAATCGTCCTTGCAAAGTTACGAAGAGAGACGACTTATTGCTTTGGAGAGCAAAAGCTCGAAAGGAAATGTCGCAACATACTGGGGAAATCGGGCTTTAGGATACTTGTAAGAGAGAAGTGTAAATATATTGATACTTGGAACATTCTTGTAAAATAAAATGCATGTGTACATAACAAAATTGATGACTCACTTATTTTACATTAATTGCGTTCAATGCATATGTGTTAACACATATTATCTAACACTTACGGTGGCATACAAAAAGTGAACCATCTAGGCTAGCAGGTATGTATTTAAACGAGGCAATCCTTTAGAAATAAGGTGCACTGGGTTCATAAAATTAACTATTTGCACATTTTACATCGTATATTTTATTCCACTTTTAAATTGCATTCATACATTTTTCAGCTTATAATGCCCCAAGGGCAAACTAAAGTTAATATCTGAAGGGTCTGGATAAATTCTATATACATCCAAGCTATGAAATCCAATTTTATTAACACTAATAAAATACAGAGTATGCTTTACACTACGAATGTACTTCACATTCATCTTAACAATACTATTTTCTAAAACTACATCTTTATATTTCTGATGAGAAAATAATTTTAAGGACGAGGAAGGAATCCCTTTGGCTTTCATTTCCTCGTCCTTGTTAGAATAAAGTATCGAGTACTGCTTGGACTTTAGCGTCACGACCTCGGATATATTTAGCGACTCGATTTTCCATTTACCTGACTCCCCAGCGTTCATCATTCTCAGATCTGGTATACGGGCAAACAACTTAAAAAATTCATGATTCTCTGGAATTTTGGAGAAATCAAAATATTGACGATTCTTTACTAAGTCGTGCCACAACCTATTTTCAGGGTCTTTAATGATGGATATACTGGAATCAGTGTCCATGTATAGATTGTAGATACGTTCCCCAAAAACACGCTTTAGTTGTTGATAGTAACCCTGATAGAATATAACTTTAGCAAGGTCTAGGACAGTAAACCCGGCGGCCGTAGGTTTGTTCATTACGACTTTCTTCGGCTGAAGCATTACAATGCTAACATTTTCAGTTACGGGCATAAAGTCTACACACTCTGGTTTTGAAAGGAGGTGGCGACTTTGTGCTCTAGAACTACAAAATTTTTTCCGGGTATTATTTTTATTGGATTGAAGGCACTTCCCGTAGGCATTGTTGTTTTGATCTTTTAAAAACTTACGCATAGATTCACTTCTTGCAACCTTCCTGCGATCAATATTAAACTGAATATAGTCTCGGAAGTACGCCTTTTCGGTAAACGAAATACCCTTATGAATTTCTAGTAATGTCAGTCCCATTTGCAAATAATATTTCAACGCCTTGTAATGTACAGTATATTCTTCTCTGTTGTAGCAGTGCAGCATTAGACGAGGCTGTGAAAGGAACGATTTTTTTGTACTGTTTCCCAGACTGTTCATTACTCGCTGTTGATTTGCACTCAGCTCCTCCACTTGTATCAACCGTTTCTCAGGTGCAAGTGGTAAATCAACTGTCTTGTCTTGTACATCGTTCGGGTAGCCTAACGTAACTTGAAGTATGTATCCCTTGTCATCCGCTCCGTCGTACGAGGTCCAATCTATAGCATCCAGTTCCTGCTTCTCCACCCACTTGTAGTTTGAATACGGAAATTTATCTAACAACGCTGTAGCGTACAGGCTAACTTTATCTAGATAAATAATATGTGTCCTTTCTTTTTCCGAGTCATAATGTTCAGAATTTCGCTCATTGTTTGCTGTCTGTATTTTTCGCGTGCAAAAAGTTGTACCTCCTCGGATACCTTGTGATAAAAGTTTTATCATACTACTATCTCGAACATATTCCACTTCAGCTTTAGTCTTAAACAAGAAACACTGCCAGGAATACCCGCTTCCTGTGCACATATAGGTCGGGTCTAGCCCATACATTTCAATTCCATTACGTCTAAAATTTTCCCAAATCACTGCCAACAGTATAGTATCGATAATTGTGTAAAGTCTTGTGAATTGCTTGAAGTCTTGAATATTAAATGCCTCACACACCTTCCCAACTCTTTCCCACTCTTTGTCTGTGCACGTTTCATTACAAAGGTCATTGTCGAAGTGTTGCCTACTTGGAATAGGATGATTCACAGTCAAAACTTCTTTCGATGATAGATATCTGTAGGGAAATGCTAGTTTCTCAAACAACAAGTTAACTGCCTCATCATTTATATCTACTTTTAGTTTCTTTGATGATGGTTCACCATCTGTTTCAAGGATGTATGGAATGCTATCCCGTATCAACTTCAGCGTGCTGGCATTTTCTTTTTTAAGTGCTGCAGCTAAACTACCTAAACTATTTTGCAAAAACTGACACGAATCAATGAATCTTAGTTTTACCTTCCTATTCCCTGCCCAGCCACCAACCGCTTTGTGCGCCGTGTTGTACTGAAAGTTGAGTCTGGGAACATACCTGTCGCGTGCAGGTATCTCAAGCTGCACAAATTTTTCCGAGTTCTTAGATATTATGGAAATGTCCTTGACATCGAATATGGGGTTTTCTAAATGTTTTATTAGCAAATGAAAATCAAAACCGGCTGCATTATGCGCTATGCAGACAAGTTCGTGTTTGTATTTAACTTTTAAGTTACAGCCTACACATAACGTATTTAGATACTTACCAGACTGATGACAATGGTGATAGGTTTTTGTTACCTTTTTGCCTGCTGCAGCGTGTTCATTGGTTTCGTTCTTTTCTGCATTGCGTGTAAGCAGGGTTCCCGCATCATCAATGTTGACACGAATTGAACTGAACTCTGTGTCTTGGGATTGCGTAAACTCACGATTGCAAAAATCACAATGGCTCGCATTGTTGTGACGCTCCGCTTCCTCGGAGGTTGGAACGATGAAATTATTCGTTGTTCTTATGGACCAGAGTATATCTTCTGCATGCCTAAACACACGTTCGAAGAAATGCGCTACTACGTTGTCTCCATCGTAATACTCCAGAGCATATATGCTCTGCGTGGTGGCACTGCTGTGTACAATGCATAGAGAATATGAAGCTGGTTCAAATTTAGTCTCTATAGTTGTAGAATGACCTAGAATGTTTTTGTCTAATACATCCTGTGAAAAACATTCAAAGTCCCAGTATAGTACGTAGGGATATGGCAAGGTTAGTTCCGGTCTTGTAAATTTGAGCTTTTCTCCTTCCTTAGGAAAAGTTTCAACTACTTCTATTCCTTTTTTGCATTTCTCAATGTGTTCTGATAATGTTCTTACTGATGCAAAGGATCTTAGACAGTGCTCACAAAAGTAAGCTTTTGTAGGTCTTTGATAACCAAGGAACTTATTCAGGCATATAATTAAAGCCAAATGATACGAAATAGTCTTTCTAACCTTCTTATGAATTAAGAATAGATTTACTACTTTTTTCGTGCGAAGTGAGCTGCTTCGTATCATAACTACCGCGTCACCTCGATGGCTTAATATATTTACTGCTATGCCATTCATACCTTCAAACTTAGGTACGTCATTATATATATTAACCATACCTGTTATACAGGAAAAATCAAAACGAGAAATGTACTTTTCCCAAGTTTTATGTGAGGCGAGATTCTTGTTATCCTTTCCCAGCCTCTGATTTTCCAACTTTTGCTCTTCATAAAAGACGCTAGCTGCTACACAATATTGAAAGCATCTTGCATCTTTGTTCTTAAAATTAATATATCCCTGTCTAGATTTAAAGGGCATATCCAAATACCCGCTAGCTCTCGAATTCATAAACAACCTAATTTCACCTATTTTAATTTCAAAGGAATTAACTTTTACTAGATTCCAGGACGAACCATTCTCTATAAACGAATTTTTCTTTTCAATTATCTGCGAAGCACTTTGTAAAAGAATGCTGTTAATTGAACCAGCCGTTTGAAGCTCGTAATGAGGACTCTTAAAATAAACCGTAGCTTGTTTAAGATTTAAACTACCATCCTCTTCTACAATTTCCTTCTCCATAACAACGCCTATACTAATTTCTACCTTTGATAAAGTATGTATATGGTAAAGTTCAGTTAGGAGCTTTTTGGCGGACGGAGCTACAACCGCAAATGTCGATTCTACATCTGCGGTGCTTAACTCATGTTTATATTTATAACTAACCATACTACCACCATGACTCCTGCTGAACTCTACAAAGTCAGTAAGGTCAAGTTGTTCACCAGCATCAGTATGACCCAAGCGCTGTCCGGTCATTGAACACTGATGATTGTCCAGATCCGGATAATAGTGAGCACAATCCATGCACAAATGCCTATTTTCCAAATGCCCCTCATAATTAACGTAAGACCTGCAATAAAACGGACAATTTTGCAGAGAACACCTCAGTACCTGCAATTAAATAATTTAGTTTTAGTTACTATGTTCTAAATCTGTGTTGAGCATAAATCCGTATACTAAACTAGGGAAAATATTTGATACTTACCGAATTATTCCCTCCGGCCCGAATAGGTTGCGGTGGTTCGCTTGTGCCACTCATTCTGGTTTCCGGGTGATAGGACGACTGGATGAATCATTGACTCAACCGCCGGTTTCTTCTTCCTTTGCTACCCTCGCCTCTTTCCAGGTTATGTAGATTGCCCGTCCTACTTTCAACAGCTTAGCAAGAACATACAGAACCAGTATAGTCAGGAGTACTATTAAAAGGAAGCATCATGTTGTAGCATTACAATCTAATAGGCCTTTCTATTATAAATGTGTCCTTTACTATTTCTATACTTACTTATCCAGTTTTCGGATTGCGATGTTGCTCCACCCCAAGTCATGTGCATTTTGTCGGTATCATTCCCTCCGCTTTGCTGAGCCAACATTTTTTTCAAAATAATCTCTAACCCGCTTGCTATAATTTCGCTGCCGCTACTAGCAAAATCACTTTGATGCATTTCTTTCTGCCGGAATTTATCCTCTATGCTATTGAGAACCTCTGTAGAATTTAGCGCCGCCACTTGCAATAACAAAATGCAAAAGCTTGCACCGCCGATCGCTATTGCTTTCCTCATGCTGATAAATCGATGACTGAAAACACACTAGCTGAATGTTTAATTTTAAACCCCAATTTTTGCATAATTGCAGGACACCATTCCCGTTGAAGTTGCGCATGAAGGTGAACTAACCGTTCAGGTTGCTCCAGAGAAGGAGGTAAATGTCAACGACGAATTTGCGGGTGCTGATGCTGTCGACGTCTTGCTCACACCACTCGTCATTCGCGAGCATGCTCCAACTCCATCCCCAACTTTTTCGTCCCCATTGGATTTTCTTTTCTCGTCTCTATCATCCTCATCAGCATCCGACTCATCATCATCATCAGAGTCTCCGCCCCCACGTCCCGCCAGAAACCGCAAAAGGGTCATTAACAGCGAGTCCGAATCGCCGGACACTCTACCCACTAAGCGCCTCCCCTCAACGATAAAGAAGACATGCACCAAAAAGATAGAAGTCTCAAGATCCCGGGTGCATCCAGAAAATCTAATCCTACAGATGAGTTTAACATCTGTTCGGAAACTACTAGCGGAGAAGCAGAAAGAAACTGATGACTTGACAAAAGCACTTCAAGCAGCACGGGAAGAAATCGCGGCGTTGAAGACAGCGGACGGGCAGCGAGAAGCCAAGTTCAACGCAGTATTTGGGAACGAACGCCGGGCCAAGGATGACGTTGTTAAACTTCTGGAGGTGTCCCAGCAACAACTTCAGGATTTCAAGACCAACTTGGAAAACAGCCAAACCGATCTTCAGCAGCACAAGGATGCCGTTGCCCAACTCACCGCTCAGCTGGACGCGCGTTCCAACGAATTGAAATGCGCAAACATGAAAATAACCATTTTGGAGTCCCAACATAGCATCAGCACTCCCACCATAGTTCAACACATCTATGGTCCTAGCAATCATCAACAGCGCAAGCGAAATGCGCCACAAATCCAAAACACTTCAAAGGTAAACACAGTAATTGCATACATATTCTTCTTTGCAATAAATGAGGCTTCAACAATAGGTGAACAATTGTTTCAAATATTTCAAACTTGAATACTTATTATTTTTCAGTATCCGGTTGGATTTGTTCCCGCGCGCGGCATGTTTTTTGTTAAATGCGCCACTCACCAGCAAGAAAAAGAGTTTGAAAAACTCGGGCACGATCTGGTGATCAACACCGTGAAAGCTGTATTTGGGCAAACCCCCTACATTACCAGATACAGATTCGCCGTGAAGGTCTTCTTCCCGAATCTGCACGCGGCCCAGGAAGCATACAACTTGACTCCTATGAAGAATTTTTGCATTCCCTCCACCAATGTTCTTTTACATGTGAGTTTAATTTTTTCAGGGTTTCTTTCCATCGTGCCTGTGCCTTATAACTTACTTAAACATTTATCATGTTTCAGATTGAAGCGCCATCTCCCGAAACTTACCTCAGATGCTAATATTTCGCCAGCATTCATCTTTAAATATTTTCACATTATTTTTTTATAAATCATACGTTAACTGACATATGCTCAACCATGCGTGCCAACCAAAACAGGGATCCCTGTATATGTACAATAAAATTATTTTTCATTCCATTACCTTATGTTCAACGTATGAATAATTTCGGTGCACCCTGTACACTAAAAACCCAGAGTAACCTGCTGCTCCCGAAAATTCGGGTGTAACCCACTGCACCCGAAAATTCGGGAGTAACATATTGCAGGAAAAATAAGTAATGTAACTTATACTACTAGTATATATATACCCAGCGCTCAACCACGGACTCTGTACTACGGGATATATTATCATTTATATGAAATTATATATATATATATATATATAATTATATATACCTATACATTCGACTCTCTTTATAACGACATTAGTAAATCTCCCAAAAAGTGACGTTATACGGGAACGACGTTACAGAGACAAAAAATAAATAACAGTTTAATTGCAAATTTTTCGCTTTTAGTTAAATTGGACTCATGTCTCTTTTCATTTAATTAGCACATACTATATGTCTACGCAGATTGAGAATAAAAATAATTAATACCAATTAATAAATAATGATATTTTTCAAAGTTTGCCCAGCCACAAACACTAACAACAACAAATCAAAAGTTTTCACACGGAAAAATGTAATTCCATTAAAACTATGAATATCAGCTCTTTAATGGATACGAAAATAGATCTAAAAGCTTAGACATGTGGATTTTCCAGGATGTGACTTTATCAATGTCGTTAACCACACTTGTACATTTATTTACAATAATACGTTCCTTACAGTCGTTGTAACGTTCCTGCATAATAAGCCAATGCAATTATAGTAAAATTGAAGAGTAAAAAACTTTAAAATGGCAGCACAAGTATGTTATTTAGCAAGTGTTACCGCTTTCTAACGTCAACATGACGTTATAAGGGTACGCTATTCACCTTACGGCCACAAAAAAACGACTGTATAAAGGAACAGACGTTATAACGAGTGACGCTATAAAGGTAGAATTTATCATATAGAAATTTAGCTTCCGAGGAACCCAGGATGACTTTATACGGAGAGTGACTCTGTAGGGGAGAGACGCTATAAGCAGAGTCGACTGGATGTATATAAATATGATTTCCCAATACACCATATATCAAGTATTTAAACAAAAATCATTCACATGGATCAATGTTTGAATTTGCAGTGGTCAATTTTGCTGAACAAAGAAGTTTTTATGAATCCTGACTAATTTTTTTCCTCATACAATCATTTGCAAAAACCTGTTTGAACTTTTTGTTTCCACGAGTTTTAAGGGCTTTCCAATGACCTACTTGCCAAATCTCTCTGTTGAGAGTCGTATTAATGAGTCTACGATTTGAGGTTTTTCCCATGTAAACAATATATTTTGATGATTTAATCGGTTAACACGGTCCGATTTCATCGGAAGAAATCCCCGGTCAGATGAATTTTCAAGTTGAGATAATGAAACGCTTTTAAACATTTGCATACTAACACCTAGTGTTGCACTCACGGAAATAATTATGAAAGACCCGTCTGCGGTTTTTCATTTATTAGGTGTCTACAATTGCATTTATCTTTGATGGACCAGTTTTTTCTGGGGATGAATAGTGACAACTCTCTCATGCCTGAGTGCAGGGTATAATTTACTCATTGTACCCCCCACGCCACGTTTTTGAGTCACTGGTGTATGGGCTTGTGTAAAATAGGAATTGCGACCAACGTAATGACAGTGATCACTCTCTACGGCCAACCCTTAATACACTTTCCTCTTACAAAGGAAACCCAAGCTTCCGCAACTCTATATTTCGTTTCTTTAAAAAACAATAGGCGTCCAATTCCGTATTACAGTGGCCACGGAATGTCTCAAAATTTATCCATGTTTAAATCTTTCCGCCTTTATGTGGTAATTTATCGCAAGTAAATATTGCAATGCACGAGTATTCCATGCAGTGTGTCAGTTCTTTAAAATTGTATGGACTTCGTCGGAATCAGATGAAACCGCATGTAGCTGAATTTTCAATTTTCTACAATTTTAACATTCAATGTGGATAAATAAGTGTTTGAGTCCTGGCGTGTTCAAGTGTTTTATCAATAAATGCATATTTAATATGAAGGAAATCCTTACCGCAAATAGGCACACGCCTGGAACATCTATTTTCTATCTGGACATTTTATTATTTTAATGAATGTTTTAAATAATTTTCCACCAGAAAGAGCGATGCGTGGAAGGCGTTAAAATTAAAAGCCTTTTTGATTTACAAAATGAAGACACTTTCTATTCTATTTGTCTTATTTTTCAACCATTTCGGAATTGTTATTGGAAATGGGGATCAAAGTGCAGGACCAGGTCAACCCACCAAATTCAGGGTTATGAGTAATAATAAGATATTTTCTATGTTAACCTAATCATTCCTCTGTATATTTGAATTAATCCGTGTAAATTCTCGTATAACTCAAGGTTTCTCTTCACTTTGGCTGATGGAGCTTGAAGAAAATTACAAGAGCGGATTTCCCAAACAGTTCTCCGTAATAAATCACAGAAACTTAACAACTGTACCCAATCACAATTTACGACGAGAAGATGAGAGCACTTGTCAAGATGTGACCTTCTTCAGTGTGGAACAAAACAAACGAATGATTAACACATTTGGTTTGGACTCCATTTTAAATCAAACAATTCAAGGTTTGGCCTCAATTTTATCTCGGTTTAAATGTATGTACATAATAGAATATTATAGTGTTTATACTTAGCAGCTCTCATATTTTAATCTACCTTTTGTATTATAACACACCTTCTCCTTTACTTTAAGTATCTCCAATCCTTATATATAAGAACCCCACAGTGTGAACTATTTCTACTATCCTGCTAACCTACATTTTGGAAACTGGCCAGGAATATGAGCCCCAGATTATCAAAAACAAATTCGAAATATATTCATCGACCTATGCCGAAACTTAAGGTGACATTCTTTCAAATCATCTTTGAAATCTATGTAAATTGTGAATACTTTGAGGGTTGTCGCATAAGGAATTCTACTACTGCTGTATAAATTGCAAAACTACACTAAACCGGAAAAGACATCGAACAGATTAAAAATACTTAAGAGATACTAATTAATTTTGAATCTGGCTACGCAGAGCAGAAAGTGAGTTTGATGTAATGACAAAACTTTTAAAAGAAAGGATCTAAAAATTCGAATAATTTTTAACAGAAATGCTGGAAACCCCGAGAGCCAGACTTTTTCGTGACAACTTTTATGGTTAGTTTAACGTGAGGAACTTCTTCTAGGCAAAAAAATATGCTTTGTTCGGAATATTGTTTTGTCGGGGGGCAATAACTGCGCTTCATCTTTAGCAAAATTTATACAATTGCAAGCAAGAACTTTGATGTCTCGTGTTGCTAGTTGTAAAAGTACCTAATAATTTAGATTACTTCCAATTAATATTGCGGACATTAATTTTAGGCGAAATTGAAGACTACCGCTACTCAAGAGGTAATCGCCGCGGAATCTGCACTGAGTTAGTCCAACTGCACCGAAGAGTGGAATCCGTTTACACCTTTGGAAAATGTGTTCGGTTATTTGAAACAACCAGCTGTGGAGGCTGGTCAGTTGCTGTTTATCCAGGAAGCATAAATTCTGCCAAACTAATGAGACCTAAAGGAGTCACATTCCAGGCGATAGGACCATGCATTGAAAATGAATTCTCGGGGGGATATTTAAATATATCCTTCCCTAGATTTATTTTAAAGAATCCCAGGTCTCGAGGCTTTAACCCCGATTCTTCAATCATGTCGTCTACTTTAGCGAGACTCCCTTGGAGATCTTTTCAAGGAGTGATATACAGTTATGAATTTGAACCTGGAAATAGAATACAACACATTAAAGCTTATAATGATCCAAGTGTATGGAAAGAGAATGCGACCTATATGAAATATCCAGAGGGAAACAGTGACGTTCTCGGTTACACAATTCCCCCACATTTTGGCGGAACGGCGGAGAATTTCAATCGGTTTCCCGCCGGTCAATCCAGTCTGAATCGATGGTATGCCGTCCTGGCACGTTTTCTGATTGGTTCATGGTACGTCACATCCAGTTTTGTGTACGAGGATAAAATCACAACTACACCGATGTATTTTTACTTCTTAATTTCCAATCACAATAATTCAATCGGTGAAGAACCCGATTGGAAAGATTACTATGGCCGCATTACCAACGAACACACTACAATCTTGGACGTTGAACAGCCGTACATTCAACCTATCGAGCGAAACAATGGTAAAAATTTATGCTATTCTATAGATAGTACATACAGTATATCTATACAGTCCTAAAGTCGGAGAGAGGAAATTTTGAAATCTGCCTGGTTTTATTTGACCGAGTCAAACATTGGAGTTTGCTGGTAAAACAACCCAAGGGTTTTCCAGGGGATTTTCTCCTGTTATGTGTAATGCAGAATGCTTTTTCACATGCTTTTTTTCAGCACCGCTGATTAATCGTTGTACATGGCTCTGGCTAGTGTTCGTCCTAAAATTATATTGAACTTGTTAGAAGTTTTAATTAAAGTTTTATGGCGAGCAAAAACATCGCGAATATACAAATTATCCACTCCAGGATTGCACAACTAATTTTTATATCAAGTATTTCGGATGCGCTAATACAGCTTATGACGATATCTTAAAATCCAACAGATTTCAACATCAACCTGTCCTCTATTGAAACAAAATTTAGTAGTATCTTCAGAGTGGAACTTCACTCCAAAAATTATTCCGGGTTTTACTTCAACAAAGCTGCTGGGATTCACCAAACGAGTTTAGTACACTGCCAACAAGCTTTCTCAAATCCGGAGTTTCAGCAAATTGCAAAAAACCTTTCAGTTTTGCAACAATTTGCAAAAGGCTAGAGCACTTAAACTATTAAGTACAATTAATTAGGATGTTATTTTGCTTACTAGGGGTTGTAAATAGACATCAATTATTGTATTGGTATTATGATCTTAAACATATGTACAACAATGTTTTGATTGTTGGAATTAAAAAATTACATTTGACGACAAAATTGCATCAATGTAACGAATTCTACAACGTAATTGAAATTTGTATTCCAGAGGTTCTCAAGTCTCCGATGGTTCGGTTATTCAGTGAGGAAAATTTCACTGGTGAGTTGAATTAAAAATGCATTTAAACAAAATTGATTTGGTGATCCGTGTGAATCTGCTATAATCAATATTATCCTATGTGTAGGACATTTTGAAAATTTTCACTCCGGTATGGAACAAGGAAAACGTTTCTGTTATAATACCAGAAGATTAAACCGTGTTAAATCCGCAGTCACATTAGGCCTGTGCGCTAGATTGTTTGATCACAAGAATTGCAGGGGTCTGTCGCTAGCGATTTATCCTGAAATTCCAAATTTGTTAGTACCAACAGACAAAATTTTGAAAAATGTTTCTTCAGTGGGACGTTGTCTCGTCGAAGATTTTCTACGCCATGAAAATGTATCAGCTGTCCCGGACTCATTTGAAATCTCCGAAACCACACCGTATGAGATAGAGGACCTTAGTATTCCAGGTCTAAATTTACGCTACCGTCTGGGACATAGGAAACGGATTGAAGGCATCAACGCCATCGTTTTTCAACACGGCCTTGTTCCTGCTGGGAAACGCTTCAATGATATTGGGAACGCCTTTAATAATTCACGATATGTGAGAAAAGGTTACGTTCCAATTTATGTCATTCCTTTAGCAATCGGTGGTCCATCAAACAAGTCCTTCAATGTTTTTCCCATGAAGAGATCCCGTAGTGAGACTTGGCCCAAAATATTTCCCAGCGACTTATCAGACCCCAATGAATTAATTACCTGGGAAATGTCATTCAAATTTGTGTATGAGACTGAAAGTAACACCAGACCAATTTATATTTACTATCACTTCATTACTTTACTGGATAAACGCGTGTATTATGGGAGATTCGTAAATAAATAGGCTTCCCAGAAACCTGGACAGACTAAATTTCACTAATTCGTTTAAATTCTTGCAATTTTATCACAGGGAACCCGAAGCAGTTGCTTAACTTTTAAAATTAAAAACCTGGACCAATTTAACATCGAGGTATGAAAACCTTTAAAGGAGTAGAAATGAAATTTTCAGAAACCAAATTGTTTTTTAAAGATAATAATCTTAATATATATTCATTATATGGGCTGACGGTAGGGTAATGCTTTCTAACCTAAACTTTTTTCCAAATAGGACTTCCAATACGTTTCAGCAGGGGTACCTATTGAGAAAAAGGCAACGAGCTTTAAAATCCCTCTTGGCAAAAATAATTTCCCTACAAGACGTCAAATCGAGGCCACATTACGTTTACCAATATAAGTACCAGTGCATCGCATGGGTACAAAACTTTTGTATCTGGACCTGAACCTGGACCCAAATATGGGGCACTGGTAAAAATCGTACCTAAACCCGTACCTGGTTATAAATAACCATTAAATAAATGTTGGTAGCTTGACCTGGATTTTTTTTTGTAGTGCGTACCTGTACCTGAATTTTGCCTGTACCCAAAATGTACCCAAAATATGGACCTGTATTTTGACCATGCAGTCCCTGATGAAGAAAATTTTAGGATGAGGCTGGTAAAAATTATCGGGATGGCAGAAGTCTCCAATAGAAGCTCCTGTTTCATTGTACCTATTAAATAAATTCATGACAGTTCATTTTCAGAAAAACCTTAGAAAAAATTATATGTTTCAGTGTTATCAGATTTGGTATTCAATTCAATCCAATGGTATGCCCTGTGGCATGCAAAATATATTGGGCCTTTCAAAATCCAAGATTGTATGAATTTGTAATATCGTTTGGTCCTTATCGAACATTATCATTGTAATAAGCAACTGCCACTATTTCCTTCCATTTCTGGCAACTGATCCCGGGACTTGTCCCGGGAAGTTGGAAATATTCAAAACTATAAATAGTTGACTGGGAGTGCAAATTCAAAGTCCGGATTGTAATTTGTGATCATAATAATAAACAAATTGTTTTTACAAAAGCACTAAAACCTTTCATCAATAAACTGAAAGCAAAAATGAGTATTTTTAGGTCATGCGAGATTGTGTTGGGTTTATGAGAGTTTAACCCTATACTTCCTGAGCTTTTAATGGAACGAAACATCCTAAAGTATGGACAAACTGGCCAATGTTAATAAAACGAAGGGGGTCATGAATATATGCCCACAAAATTGCTTTTACATTTACCAAAATTTTAATTTCCGTGACCTGCAGAGGTCAAAATATTGACATGGGGTCACGCGCCTCACAAAGAGCCCTCGCCCCATGCCCGCTCGGGATCGGAATGAAATTTTGTGGGAGCTTAGGTACCTGGCCCAATGTCCAGGGGTACCAACAGTTTGGGTCATCTCGCCCTGGTTTGCGCTAGAGATTAAAGATTTAAATTCTAATTCGTGAGCAAAGGATCCCCTGTTCAACGTAAATTCTGAATTTCAAAAGTCCATGCTATTTTCGATGAATGACATATTTACGGATGCATTCATCATACGTGGTTCTGGCTACCTTGTTGACCATTATTGGTCCCAATTAGGTTTCTGACCCCAGATTGGTCAATATTGGTCTCAATCCGGTTTCTGGCCTCAGAATGGTCAATATTGGCCACAATTCGGTTTCTGGCCTCAGATTGGTCAATATTGGTCTCATTGCCTTAGACTGACCAATATTGGTCACAATTGGTCTCATTGCCTTAGACTGACCAATATTGGTCACAATTGGTCTCATTACCTTAGATTGACCAATATTAGTCAAAATTGGTCTCATTGCCTTAGACTGACCAATATTGGTCACAATTGGTCTCATTACCTTAGATTGACCAATATTAGTCAAAATTGGTCTCATTGCCTTAGACTGACCAATATTGGTAACAATTGGTCTCATTACCTTAGATTGACCAATATTAGTCAAAATTGGTCTCATTGCCTTAGACTGACCAATATTGGTCACAATTGGTCTCATTACCTTAGACTGACCAATATTGGTCACAATTGGTCTCATTTGTGACTTTTCCTGCGCTGCGCTCCTATGTCCCATACATTTGGAAATTCTGAATCCAAACTAGTGATTCAATTTTGGTGCCGCCAAAAATTCTTAAAACGACCAAATTGACCTGCCCAAAATCAGGGCACTTTCAAAAGCTGCTCGCGTGCACACAAATGGGTATGTGGGCATTTATAGCTGGGCCCGCAAATACTGTAGGACATTTTCAATCGACATACCCTAAATAGAGTAATGATAAACCTCTAAAAGTACATTGTTTTTAAAGAAGATCGTATCGTTTGAGCTCGGAAACTTGATTAAGGTTACTTATAAACACATGTAAATGTAAATCTACATAAACTAGGAAGTAAAGTTTCACTAATTATAGTTGAATTTGATGCTTACATTCAATTCTGTTTTACAAAAACCGAAATATGTCGCAGGAACAGTATTAAAATTTGCCCTGTAAGACTTTTTCCCGAAGTATGTATGTACTTTGTAAATGCTACAATATGTGCAAATTTAATTACACGTTAGTTCCAGATATGCCTAAATACTTCGACTGGAAGATTTCAGAGAGCAATTTTAAAATCCATAAATATAATGAATGAAATCCTAAAAATTATTTGCTTTGCCTCAGCTTCCTTCAATATTGAAACGAATTCACTTATCCTTCAGCCTTACTATTTTTAACGTTTTAGAAATGGTATCTCAATTTAATAGAATTTTTTATACACTTTTAGATCTACACTGATAGTTCATATCTAAAGCCTTCTCTTGAATCTGAGCTTAAAGTTTCACTTAACTCTGATCTTATATTTAAATATGAACTCGAACCTAACCCCCCACTAAAACCTTTATTTTAAAATAAATTTACGCCCGACCACGCACTCAAGTTTATACTTCAACCTGGACTTGATTGTGAACCCGCAATAAACTTGTACTTTAAAATGAGTTTGAACCTGATCCCATACTAAACTTGTACTTTAAAATGAACTTGAGCCTGACCCCGCACTCAAGCATTTACTTGAACCTGAAATTGAATTGGAAACTGTACTTGAACCTGAACCTTTACTGGAACCTGTACTTGAACCAGAACTTGAACCTGAACTTGAACCTGAACTTGAACCTGAACTTGAACCTGAACTTGAACCTGAACTTGAACCTGAACTTGAACCTGAACTTGAACCTGAACTTGAACCTGAACTTGAACCTGAACTTGAACCTGAACTTGAACCTGAACTTGAACCTGAACTTGAACCTGAACTTGAACCTGAACTTGAACCTGAACTTGAACCTGAACTTGAACCTGAACTTGAACCTGAACTTGAACCTGAACTTGAACCTGAACTTGAACCTGAACTTGAACCTGAACCTGAACCTGAACCTGAACTTGAACTTGAACCTGAACCTGAACTTGAACCTGAACTCGAAACAAACCCCGCACTAAAACTTCTACTTGAAACTGCGCTAAAACGAACTTCAATCTGCACATAAATCCGAACTCACACTCCGAACACACAAGTGTGTACTTAAACCTGGACCCGCACTCAGGCCTGTACTTGAAACTATACTCGCACTCAATCCTGTACTTAACTCTGAACATACTTGAACTTGCACTCGATTCTACATTTGTAGGGTTACTTGAACCTCCATTTGGAATTATCCTGGACTTGAACCTTACTTGAAACTGCACTTGAACTTAATACTTAAGACTGCCCGTATATCATTTGGACATGAAATTTGTCCAAACTTTGTAAATTATTGTTGGTATTTTGCATTAATCTACTTGTAACACCGGCTTAAATAATTTGGGAATATGTTGAGGGCCCCAATGTAATTACATACGCCATATACTTAACAATGTAAATGGCTGACGAATGGAAAAGTACAAGTGTTCTAAATTTTTTTTAAACATCTAGCAGGCCGATTAATTTCAAAATTTAGCTATTTAGTCCAAAAATGTTAATGAACGATTAAAAAAAAATCAGTTGTTCAAGTATGATAGATTTTGCATAAACAAATAAAAACCAAAAAAAATGACTGGTGGCCAGTTTGTCCAGGGGTTAGCAATTATAGAACTGGTATGATCTAACGCAAGAGGTTTCATGAGTTAAGGGGTAGATTGGAGAAAAGTAATAGAACTAATGAGCTATTTTTTGAATGTAGAAATACAAACGGAATACTGTGAGGATTCCAAGATCCTGTTTTCCTCCAAAGTTTGGGAGAAAGTATTTAGCTCATCAAGACATGGATGATTGGAGGTCTCCTGAAACTCTCCATTAAGTCGTAAAATGTTTCCAGCAAAACAAATTCTAAATAACCATCGTAGAAATATTTGACAGGGTCTGGAAAAACTGGAATTTTGTTGAATTAATTTGAAACTTTACTTCAAATGTGATGAGTGGGAATTTTTCTTCAAATTTGACATTCAGCGTGCAGGCATGGACCAGCGTATGTATGTGAAGTCCAGATACTCATCTTGTAAAATCGCATAATTCGTAAAATAAATCAATACTAATGCCTTGTTTATATTCAGCAATTATTTTTATTTCGATCGATAATTCATGCATTTTCAGGAATGACTCGTGTTTATAGTCACAATTGGTGAAATTGTCGACAGGATTCCCCCCTCAACAAAGAATATCAACTATTTTAAGTTTCCCCTTGTTTTCCCTAAAAACTCCTTTTGCTTCGTTCTCTCAAGGTGTCTCTCAGGTGTCGGTTTAAAATTCAAAATAGAATTAGAGTTGAAAAACCTGTTTCCTTTGAAATTTCACATATTGAATTCCATAAGAAAGAATTTTTATTTTCGAAAGTCGACAATTACAAAAAGCAAGCTGAAAGACAAAATAATTTTGTCTTTATTATTTAAACTTCAAAGTTCCTTACGATAGGGACATAAATGAAAATTAGCTATTAGCTATTAGCTACCCTGCAAATGTTGTCCATAAGACGTATATCTCAATCAAAACCATCCTGTAATAATTGCAGCCCAAACGCCAGTTCCTATCTTGAGAAAAAAGCCAGGTCTGATTCCTGACACTAAAAACGCCCATCCATGACACAAAAGCTCCATTCATAAGGGAAACATATATGTACGTATATGTTATTTTAGGTTATAATATGTAGGTCGGTTCACGCACACACGTCCCCGCTAATTGTAGTACGAGAGACACGTGCGACACGAGCTGATTATGAAGAACGCATGAAATGCTCAATAGCTTTAAATTGTTTTCGCGGACCTAAGTTAAATGGAAATGAATGTCATAAATGTGTTGTTTGTAATTTGAAAATCATGTTTCCATAAATAAACGCTCGTTTGTAAGCACTCAATTCATTGATACCTATTAATCGCAGGTAAAGGCATGGCATCTACCTAAAATTACTAACATGGTTCTAAGTTGAAACTTTGTAGGTTCTAGTATACATTATTTGTGCAGGGAGTTAAGTAATATTTTACGCAAACATTAAGTAATGCTTTTTACAGATTAGCATGTTACTCTTGTGACTGCGTACTTGAACGAATATGGTCGAATTTCTTGACGTATACTGATAATGCTTGTAAAATACAGGGTGGCCACTAATCTAGTCTCATCCAGAATTTGTTTCTGGGTAAAACTTTAAAAATCAATTTAGCAAGATGCTAGGCTTCCTTCGATATATGTATCAAACTTCTAAACACACTAGCTGATCAAGCAAAGGTGTCAATGCAAGACAATTTTAATTTCAAATGTACGTGTGTGTATATAGTGTGTGCTATAACGGGAACTCGTGTATATGCATTGAAACTCAATGTACTCATCTATCGGACTCCAGTCCAATTAGCTCCTCGATTAGTCACACAAAATGGTCCGACACAAAAGCCTTATATGTCATTCAAAACGTGCTTCTAAATATTTCCCGAAAGCCAGATGTTATCTCTAGATCAAACGCCGGGTTAAATTCCTGACTAAACAATGCCGTTACCTCAAACTGAAAAGGGTAAATTGGCGCATATTTTAGTAAATAATAATAATAATAATTTATTAAGTCGATTTGGCCTTAGCCCTTACAACGTTGCTTGTATTATACATACCAGAATCATCTCATAATATGAGTTCCTTAAATTATATCCAATTCAGTCACGGTTATACTTATTGTTAGTAATTTCTTACACCTAAAACTCTTTAAGAAATTCTCTCATTTTCATTGCCGACTTCCAGAACCAGAAAAGTCTCATATACTCTTCAGTATTGCGGTGCTCCGTAAACATTTGGATTAGATAGTTGCTTCTATTGATATCTTCGCTGCCTCTGAATGAGCTGATGAGGTGTCTATATTGCCTGTAGTGTACACATTCCCACATTATATGAAAGTGATCCTCGATAATTTGACTGTTACAGAGCTCACAGATTGTAGTTTTCTCCTTAGTCTTCCATACATTGTACATACCATTGAGTAAGAAGGCCTTGCCCACACAAACCTTTGGTATTCCACTACGCAAGTTTTGTACTAACTGTACAGCTGCCCAGGGTAAATTTACTTTAAAGAAGTCACTAGCTAGTACATGTGTTTTAATTGTACGAAGCTGTATCAACATAGGATTATTTTGCAATCTCCCTACATCGTTATTCACTGACCACATGTAGTACTTAGCAATGATACTAGAGAGTTTCGCTTTTGAGGGATCAGCTATGATTTCTTCAAAGTCTTCTTCCATCTGTGATTCTTTGAACATTTCCTGGACTTGTAATATCCAATTAAATTTAACATCAGATTGTGTGTTTACCATTTATTTAAAGCAGTTATATGTTATAGCTTCTTCGCCTCTATTCAGTACAAACTTAAACAGGAATTTCAAAGTTGCTTTAAATATCGTACATCTTATATTGATAGCTCCTGTTTCCAGGCGTATTACATAATCTGGCGTACTATTGGTGACATTCAATAGCCTTCGGAGAAACTGCGTCTGGATCATGACAATTTCCTTTAAGTATCTTAGTCCCCATATTGGGGTGGCATATAATACTATAGACGAAACTAGAGAGTCAAACAGCGCAATGCATGTCTTCACATTGTTAATTTTAGCTTTCCAGCACACGGCGAAGAGATTCGCTAGTGCAGGTTTGGATTTACAAATAAAGTGAGTTTTCGCTATGTTAAAAACTGATGTGGATTGAAAGGGTACTCCTAAATATGTGTACGATTTAACAGTTTCAACCTCGTTTTGATTCCAAACGAACTTATCCTTCTTACTGTGTCTCCCTCCTTTACTAAATATAACAATTTTTGTTTTCCCTAGATTTACCTTAAGATTATTGTCATCAAAGAATTTGCTTAATACATTAATTTGTCTTTGTAAATCATGACTCGTTTTCGCCGTAAGTACAATATCATCCGCATATAGGAGAATATTAATTACCTTGTTATGCATTTCAATTCCTTTCACGGAGGTATCATTCAGAATCTTTACAATCTTATCTATGTATATACTAAACAATGTAGGAGATAGTGTCTCCCCCTGCAGCACACCTTTGAGAATATTGATGGACCCCGTAAGTCCATTGTTCCCTCTTATTTGTGTTCTTGCTTTGCTGTATATGTCCTTGATGCATTCAACAAGATGCTTACTTATTCCTTCCTCCAGCAGTCTGTTCCATAAGAGATTTTGCACTATCGAATCGAACGCTTGACTAAGATCCACAAAAAGAGTGTACAACTTGCCTTTTGGCTTCGAGATCATTTTACATATCATACCATAAAGTGAAAATACATGCTCAGCACACCCTTTACCGCCCCTATACGCTGCTTGGTTGTCCGAAATAGTCTTATGGGTTGTGCAATGATCTTGCACCCGCTTTGCAATAACAGCTGTGTATAATTTTACAATAGTATTGAACAATGAAATTGGTCGGTAGTTACTCGGGCAATTCTTATTTCCTTTTTTGAAAATTGGACAGGTGATTATATTTCCCCAACTATCAGGAATACTTCTAGTGTTCAGCGCATGATTTAAAAGCCCAGTGAGGTATGTCAGGTTCATTTCATCAAAGATTTTCCAGACTTCATTTGGTATACCGTCCTTGCCAGGCGATTTTCTGTTGGCTAGTTTCTTTAGAGCGTTTTGCACTTCTGTAGTTGTGATCAATACCTCAGTTTGTAAGTTAACATTGGCTATTATGGCAGGTACAGAGTTATTTGCTTCCCAATCGTTTTCAAACAGTTTCTTGAAATGACATTCCCATTGTTCATCTGTAATATCGTTTTCGGTCTGTGTAAACTTAGAGTTCCTGAATACCTTGATTGCTTGCCAAAATTCGGCTGAGGTTTTGCTGTACGATATTTGTTGCTGAATTTTTGAGTAAAAATCTTCCTTTTTCTTAAAGATGGTTTTTTGGTATAATTTCTTTGTACTAGCGTAGTCCTCCAGAGCTGATCCCATGTTTAACTGATTGCATTTTCTCAATTTCTTCAATTTTTGAAGTACATGCTTCTTTTTCATTTTACATTCTATGTCGAACCATTTTGGTCCAAAGGATTTGTTTCTGATATGGAATCCTCGGCAAGTCATACCATTGGCTGCAGCTGCTTCATTTACAGCTTCAATAAGTTGTTCTAAGCTGTGTTGGGCTTTCGGACAATTGTGTATGTAACTCGTCTTTAAGTGTTCCTTAAACTCTTCCCTTCGTTCCGGATTCCAGTGTATTTTATTACACACTATTTTCGCATGGCTCATTTGTTCTGCTTTAAAATTGAGAAGTATAATGTTGTGGTCTGATTCAACTGTTTCAATTACTTCAAAGTCACGAATTTTGTCTAGCGTGCTCAGGGTACATATTCCCAGGTCAATGGTGCTAGCACCCATGTGGTTTACAAATGTGAATTTCCCGTTTGGATCTGACAAGCTTCTACCATTGAGTATGATCATGTTTAAGTCAACTACAGTATTAATAATTGTTTTCCCTTTCCGATTGCATATTTTATCCATATTTTTTCTTTGTTTACATATGGCTGTGATTACATTATTGTTTTGATACTCACACTCCTTTCCTTCTCCCACCCTACCATTAAGGTCTCCTAGTAAAATAACATTTTTGCAGAACAGGTCATGCTTTTTAAAGATTGCTTCAATTATATTCTTATTTTCTGTTGGAGGCAAGTACATAAAAACAAATGTTCCTATTTTGTCCAATGTTATGACAACATATCTCTCATTTATCTCAACATTTCTATACAATCCAGAGAAAGCTTTCATTATTCCAACTAAAATACCACCACTCGGTCGTCCTCTGTTTTTAGTAATTGGATCAGAAAATATTAAGTCATAATTATTTAAAAAGTGGCTGTCGCCCAGCGTGTTCCTATTTCTCATCCATGTTTCCGTCAAACAAAATATACTTGGATTAAACTCACACAGCTTATTTAATTTCAAATGCGCATTCATTTTTATCCCGTGAACATTCCAGTATAATACATTACCAAGCTGGCTATAGCCATTGTCAGTGTGACGTTGTACGGGTTGGCCTAATTCTCATTGTACATCCTCCATGCTTTCTCCAGGTTTCTTCTTTCGGAGTTCACGCTGGATTTTTGCCTTTACTGAGTCTTCTTTGCTTAGGTCTGGGTTGATGTATATAGGGATTCTCTTGTTTTTAAAGAGCTTCCGGTTCTTCAGCACAGTTTCACGTTCACTTATTCTAGCGAATGTGACTTTCACCGCTCTTGGGAATTTGGAACCGGTTGCCCTCTTGATCCTGTACGCATCTTCAATGAAGACATCATCAATTTCCAAGTCGTTTCGTAAAATCCTCTGTATATTCTCATATAGCTGCTCTCTTGTTTCTCCTTCTGCTTTAGTAATGCCAAAGAACATTAAATTGTTTCTTCTGCAAAGCTTATCAAGTCTTCCCTCAACCGTGTTAACTTTCTTCTGCAGGTTTTCATTTTCTTTCTTGCAGTCCCCTATTTGATGCTTTAGATACGAGTTTTCTTCTTCCAGTTCATCTACGCGTGCCTCCAGAACTTCCAGTCTGCCCTGAAGATTTGCTTCCACCGATTCAAGTTTTCTTGTTATGTTTGCTGTAATTTTGTTCTCAATTTTCTCCATTCGGTCCAAAAGTATGCTCATACTGTCCTTCTTCAGATGTGTTTCTTGGTTTTTAGCCTTTTTGGTTTCCCCATCATTTATTTCCTCTTCGTTTCTCCGCTTTCCAGCGACTGCTGCATCGTTTCTGGATGAAGTATTTGGCCCTATCAGTATCCCGCCTTTTGGATTTGTAGTAGTAGCTTTGGGTGAGTGCTTCATAAATGACATCTTGTCCAGGTGCTGTTAATAATGTTATGTATTAGTGTGTATTCTCGGTACTCAGGTTTATTTTACTTTACTTCAGCCACTCTTATCGCTTTCGGCTGTTTTCAATGCTAATATACATTCTGTGGATTGAATGTTACTTATAATTTACTTATCTTAGACTGGCTGCCTGGCCAGCTATATGTGATGCAGTGCAGTCATTCAGCTTTGCATAAAGGTTTAGCTGCCAGGCTGTTGGGTGTTTAAGGCAGTATGCACGTATGTTCTAATACACAGTTATGCACTAAAACTACTGGTCAACACCCTGATGTTTTCCTTTAGAGCAGCACTTAAGTTCCAATTTCCAAAAAAACAAACTTTTTCACACCCAATTTTCGGGTTTCTCCTCTTTGTTTCTCACGGTTTTTCTTTCTGCCTGATTTGCTGCAGTTTTAGCTCTGTTTTGACACTCTTTTGCGCTCGGTATCTCCAGGTTTTCTCGCCTAAATATTATTGTTTCCCGGAGCACTTGCAATGCACGTCCACTCTCCTATTCCACAAAAAGTTCCAAATACTCATTACGATAGGGACATAAATGAAAATTAGCTATTAGCTATTAGCTACCCTGCAAATGTTGTCCATAAGACGTATATCTCAATCAAAACCATCCTGTAATAATTGCAGCCCAAACGCCAGTTCCTATCTTGAGAAAAAAGCCAGGTCTGATTCCTGACACTAAAAACGCCCACCCATGACACAAAAGCTCCATTCATAAGGGAAACATATATGTACGTATATGTTATTTTAGGTTATAATATGTAGGTCGGTTCACGCACACACGTCCCCGCTAATTGTAGTACGAGAGACACGTGCGACACGAGCTGATTATGAAGAACGCATGAAATGCTCAATAGCTTTAAATTGTTTTCGCGGACCTAAGTTAAATGGAAATGAATGTCATAAATGTGTTGTTTGTAATTTGAAAATCATGTTTCCATAAATAAACGCTCGTTTGTAAGCACTCAATTCATTGATACCTATTAATCGCAGGTAAAGGCATGGCATCTACCTAAAATTACTAACATGGTTCTAAGTTGAAACTTTGTAGGTTCTAGTATACATTATTTGTGCAGGGAGTTAAGTAATATTTTACGCAAACATTAAGTAATGCTTTTTACAGATTAGCATGTTACTCTTGTGACTGCGTACTTGAACGAATATGGTCGAATTTCTTGACGTATACTGATAATGCTTGTAAAATACAGGGTGGCCACTAATCTAGTCTCATCCAGAATTTGTTTCTGGGTAAAACTTTAAAAATCAATTTAGCAAGATGCTAGGCTTCCTTCGATATATGTATCAAACTTCTAAACACACTAGCTGATCAAGCAAAGGTGTCAATGCAAGACAATTTTAATTTCAAATGTACGTGTGTGTATATAGTGTGTGCTATAACGGGAACTCGTGTATATGCATTGAAACTCAATGTACTCATCTATCGGACTCCAGTCCAATTAGCTCCTCGATTAGTCACACAAAATGGTCCGACACAAAAGCCTTATATGTCATTCAAAACGTGCTTCTAAATATGTCCCGAAAGCCAGATGTTATCTCTAGATCAAACGCCGGGTTAAATTCCTGACTAAACAATGCCGTTACCTCAAACTGAAAAGGGTAAATTGGCGCATATTTTAGTATATAGAAGACAAGTGTAATGCGAATTCAGTGTAAATTAAGTATGAAATGTTCATCAATTGAAAATTCAATTTGGCATTCAAGTTCGATCAATTATATATTTCTGTAAGCGTAATGGAGTATCATCTATATAGATACTGATTTAGCATAGTTTTTCAAACCTAGAGGTCTACAAAGTCTCGGCTAGCAAAAAAGTAATTCAATAACGAAATTTTTAGGGAAACGTTGATTTTAAGAGATTTAAAATTCCAGACCAGTCACGCAATTGAACCTGTAGACATAATTCGATTATTTACTAAACCAGAGGAACCAAACAAGCAATTTCCGGGAAACAAGAGTAAAATGATTTCAAAGTAATCTCAGTTTGATTAAAAACATGTACGTGGTATGGGTTTCAATGTACCATTTCAATTTTGCAGTTTTGGGATAGGGTCAGTGCTGGATTGGATTAGATGGTAGGTACGACGTGTGTTGGGTTTACATATGGGTAAAGAAACTATATTTAATAAACTTAGCAAGATGTTTATGTTCGTATGCGGGAAGAGTACCAAATTTGTTTACCCATGCTCAGCCCTGCCGTTACGCACTTACTGTGTACACTGGTACTTTGGGGACAATGAGAAAAGTGCGCTGATTATTTCCCAAGGTCTCTAAAAGCACTAATGGATGTTAGTTACAGCGTACTTATAAAACATTTGCTTACATGAAATTCCACTTAATTGTGTGTAACGGATATTTGGTTCTACCAGGGTCGAAAACTATTTTATACTTAAAAACAGAGACACTGAACTGACACACCATTGTGAGTATCTCCTCAACAAGACTTGGGTGTACCCAGATTAGGCTTGAGCATGAAAGGAAAAAATAAGATTGCTCTATTGAGCGACAATGTCCTAAAGTGGTTGAGAATCTGAATCAAGATTACCTCAACCATTGGTTCAATTCCGTATGATTGGGACGAAAAGGAGAAATATGTTGTATTCAAACCATCATACAAACGTTTTCTCGCCTGGTTTATACACAATCTACTATATTGCTCTTATTTGGGATTTGCAACCGTTCGATGGGTACAGTGCTGCATGAAAGAGTCAGCATCTTCTCCTAAAGCAATTGCAACATTCTATGTCATGTCAAGCTACTCGATTGTGTTAGCCGCGCAGTACAGCTTGTGGACGTTTTATGGCCAGCATCACATTTGGATCAATAATTATCTAAAATTGCTTCTATATATACAAGGTGAGACACTGCAGGCATTCAAAAAATATAAGCAACTAAGCTTAATCTAAGGAGTTGGGTAATTTTTCTCATTTTGCATGTAAGCGAATGTGTGTATGCAAAATCTGCAATGGACCCATTGTTGGCCTCTGCAGTCTCGTATCATTCAGTTGATGAGTGAGACCCTAAAACACGTGCCAAGACGCATACTACAGCATGCAGCAAAATTTACATATGTCAGCTCAAATAAGAACAAATACCAAAGATTAATTTATTCACATTTCTGAATTAGCACAAATTATTTAAATGAGTTCAAAATCATGCATATGTTTCCAGATCACCACAAATCATTCCTTATCAAAATTGAGAGATGGAAATGCGTTCCTGACGGCCTTCTTCTATCTGGCTATCTGCGTATTCCTAGCGGATGTCTGGTCTTGTTGGAATATGCCCGATGCGCCATTCCTTATTTCATCAGTGCTTGCAAACAACCCAACAAGTTTGACCAAATTTCAGCTGTTTCCATACGGCAGCATCCATTTTTGGGTTTGGGTGCATCAATGGGCAACGATGTACTTTCACATGAACACAGTGGTTCCATACTTGGTGGGGATAAAGAATGTCTTCAGCATTCTCAGGTATTTAAATAAATGGAAATTCCTTCGAAAGCATTTCAGAAAACAATTAGACTTATTTACAAATTTAGAGAGAACACACATTCTAAATATTTTTAGTATATTTATAGTTTGCTTGACAGAGATAATACATGCATAATGTTTTGAACATATTTTTAAACAATTAGGTTTGGAGTAGCCGAAGGTACCGAGGAATTGGAATTTGAATCTCCGCTATCGTCTAATGTCAAATTTCAAACCACGTCCGTATCAAAATACTTTCGCCAGATGGAGGTTCTCAACGTAATGGCGAACGAACTATGGTCAACAGAGAATGCTATTCTAGAGATATCTTTGCTAATCGGTGTAATTTTAGCCTGTTACGGTGTAGTGAGGTACGATGCAACCCGAGCAACTCACCAAGCAATTATTGTTGTACTCCTAGCAGGAACTGTCATTATTCTTTGGGGTATAATGGATGAGGTATGTGAAGTATCCAAGGATGTGTTGTACTCTTGAAAACCAATGAAAAGGAATCCCTGGTTTAGACGGTTTTTTAGATCTTGTAAAAATGTGAGAGTAAACATTGGCCAAGGGTTGTTTTTTGCAGATCGTGGTATTAGGCTGACGTTGTTGGATATTATCACCACAAACGTTGCGTCCTTGTTGCTGTCAACGAAACGATCCTAAGGCTTACTTCAATAGCTAAGCAAGTGATGCATTGAATGCACATGTAACTTTTGGTTCTATTTACACTGAATAACTTCCATCTGTACATGATTAGTACTAAAAGACGTTGTAACACAACACAACTACTATCGTTTTGAAAATATCTCGTTCTCGAAGTTTTTCCAAACACGAGAACGAGAGAAACGAGAATTTTAAAACCAGCGAGATACTCACCCTTAGTCTGTGTGTATTAAACGGACGTAGTGGATAAATTATTACAGCCCTCAAAGATGATATGATAGTAAAATATCGTCCTACAATATCCTCTAATTCTAATCTTAGGTCTAGATCTCAACATATCGAGCTATCGGAGGTGAAATCGTGTCGGATTCCATTAAGTCAACACAAATATATGTTATAAATGTAATGAATAACTATGCTTTTAACTAATAATGCAAACAATTCGAACAATCTTTGATTTTAAATAATACCTGAAGTCTAGAATAGAATTTAAGTCTAAGAAATGATGAAGAAAGATTTGATCTCAAGATCGAAAACTAAAATTGCATCCACATTTTCGTTACGTCACGTTACACTACCAACATATGTTTTAATATTCGCGTTAATTATCATTACATTACTAAATATCGTATGCAAAATTCAGCGTTACCTTTCCGTTACTACAAAACAACGATAAAAATCCTACGTTAGTTTTCGTTACTATTCAAAAACAAAATAGCCGTTACTTTACTTTATCGTTATTATTATTGCGTTAGAAAACTTTGTTATACAATTGATTTTAAGCTGAACACTTCACGTTGAACGAAAAATCGACTGGTGTGTGGAACATGAATGCAATAAGATGGCGTTTGGTAGAAAAATTACACAGCCGCGAGTGGATAGCTTTGGATATCTGAATGTCAAGTTATATTTCGTATTATTGAGTCAATTTGAATGAATTTGCTTAATGGTAGTAAACGAGAACGAACACCAAACCACAGGAATTTTATTTTTCGCTTTTATTCACAAATTTCAATTTCCTTCAATTAATTACTCTAAAACAACTAATTTGGTTTGCATAAGCATATATACTATTTTTCCTTCATTGAAAAATTTGACATACAAAAATGCAAGTTTTTCTTCTCTGAATTTTCTTTTCATACTGAAGCCCAAATTTTACCAAAACTGCTTAAAATCTTGATTTTAAGATATAATTTATGACAGTGCCATTGTAAATCAATTAAGGGAATTTATTTGAATTTTATCAGATTGGTAAGCTGAAAATTCATTTTCGCCACAGATTCAGTTCTAAGACCTTAATTGTATTAATAATTTCCCTCAATATTTTCAAATTTTGTAAAAATGTAGCCCTCAAATTTCAGATTGTTTTAGTTTTCACTGTAAATATTTTTACTTGTTTTTCGGGTCACTAAAATTTACGTTATAAGAATTGTTTTTTTTTGTCTGAAGCTACGAGTTACAATTAACATTTTAAAATCGTAGTGTGCGTATACATTTAGATTAATTTTTGAGTATACATTTAGGGGGGTGCATATAAAACATGGATTTTTTGGCATATTACATCACTACAGTGTCCAAGCACTGGCTTAGCCCGTATAATATTCACTTGTCTTTATTTACAGTGGACCCCCTATTTTATGACCCACATACATTTTATGCTTAATTGCTACAGCTATAATAGCATACTTAGCTTTTTGCACCATGTAAATTTTAAGTAACATTTTTTTCTATACAACATTCTCTACAATTATTACAATATTCCGTAGCAAATAAGAGTACACTTCCGCTCAAATGCGCCATCAAGCCTGGTTGAGACGGATAGTGTTTGAAATGTTTATGAAATTACAAACTGTAAGGGGCTAACTACTTTTCTAAAAATATGATTTCCAAAATTGACGCCACAAATATTTAAGAACTTGATTCACAAAAGCTCCATTGTTCAGGGTTACAATTAAAATATTCTTATTTAGCACAGAAATTATTCCACATTTTAGGAACATTTTAAAAAATCTACTACAGACAATTACAGTAAAATTTGAAAATTAAATTAAAACTGTAAAAGTTGTAAACATTAAAAGTTTGTAAAATTTTACGATGAAAACATTGGATTATAAATTAGGGTCTAAATTGAAGTAAAAACGGGTTTCCCTTGTTTTTCGCATTTTGCCCCAATTGGCACGGAATTTTCCGTTGCTGGTGTAAAATGTCACATGAAAGTTATTAAATTTAAGAAGCATGACATTTGCGGCTCAAATACTTAAATTTCCCGGAATTTGGGAAAATCGAATTTTCCAACGATCACAAATTTAACATCACATTTAGTAAACGTAAGTTTTTTTACACACACAGGGATACAACACTTATACACCTTAACCCAATTACTGTGGATGTAGAGAGACAGGATTTTATTCCGAAGTGGGAATCCACAAATTGGGTTAAGGGAAACTTTGATGCTAGGTTTTTATCCCCAGGAAATTTGCTTTATCCCAATCGTCAAAATTCATGAAGTCGAAGCAGTCATCTGCGAAGGCTTCCATCGTCCCGTACATATGCTCTGTTACACCGCTGAGATCGTTCCCTTCATCTGCGTAAATCTGCAAAAAAAATTAAACCAGATAATTTTCGTAAACTTTTATGGTAATTTTGATTCCAGAATAAATTGTGTAAATGCGTACTTGTTCCTTGAAGGTTATCCCTTTGTTGATAAGTTCCTTGGAAAAGTGGAGGGTATGTTGAAAGTGGACGTTCGTGTCCGCGGTTCCGTGAATCAAGAGGAATTTTTTATCCCGCAATTTGTCCAAAATTTCCTTCCTCGTCACGTCCGCTTGCTCATAGCCCCGGAAATTGTCCGAGTAATTGGGCAAGCCCATAAAGCGCTCTGTGTATACTGTATCTGTAAAAATTTTTAGTATGGGTTACAATGTTTTGCAAAAATTGGGGGCAAAATCCATTAAAATGATGTAAGAATGAGATAATAGTTTGTGAGTTTTAAAAAATTACTGTAAAATTCCCAGCGGGAAATCGGCGTGACAAAAATGCCGCACCGAAAAAGCTCCTCAGAATCTTGGGCCAGTAGAAGGGCGGCCAGATATCCGCCATAGTTCCGCCCCCAAACCATGACGTTCTCGTCATCAATAAACCTTAAGTTGTCTATTAGATGCCTGGAAATAATGAGTATCACATTGTTTCAGTTTACTTGACCCTTGGTATGACCAATGACTACAGGTTGGTTTATATTTTCTCAAATTTAAACCAACAAATTTCCCAAATTTACACTGGAAAACTTCCCAAATTTACACTGGAAAACTTCCCAAATTTACACTAGACAATTTCCCAAATTTATACTAGACAATTTCCCAAATTTACACTAGAAAATTTCCTAAATCTACACTAGAAAATTTTCCAAATTTACACTAGAAAATTTTCCAAATTTACACTAGAAAATTTTCCAAATTTACACTAGAAAATTTTCCAAATTTACACTAGAAAATTTTCCAAATTTACACTAGAAAATTTTCCAAATTTACACTAGAAAATTTTCCAAATTTACACTGGAAAACTTCCCAAATTTACACTAGAAAATGTCCCAAATTTACACTAGAAAATTTCCCAAATTTACATTACAAAATTTCCCGAATTTCCCGAACTTCAAAATTTCGACAGACACCCCCGAAGTATAATAAAATTCCTTCTGAAAAAATTCCGAAGTTTGTACTAAAAAATTCCCCAAATATGTAATCCAAAATTGTGGTAACACATCACTCAAGTTTTGACAAAGTATTTCGCAAAAACAAAATAACGAATTGTGATAAAACCCGTTCACAAAATTGGAATCCCAAATGTAAAAAATTTTGTTGCTTAAAATGCAAACAAAATATAAATCAAATTGTACACAACATTGTAATCGTAAAATTCCCATAAAATATTTACCCCAGGATTCCTACCAAAATTTAAACCCAATATTCCTCAAACATTTACCAAAATATGTATCCCAAAACTCCCACACAATTTAATCCCGAATTTCCCCCAAAATTGTAACCCAAAATTCACCCGAATATTTACCACAAAATTCTCCCCTAAGTATTAACGATATTCCCTAAACATTTACTTCCAAGTTCTTCTCAAAATATATTTAAATATTTATATACATCAATATACATCAAATCTCCCCCAAAATTTAAACAAAACTTTCCTTAAACCTTTTACTAAACGTTTTACAAAGAAGTTTCTAAGTTGTGATCTAAAATTGTAAGAAATACATTCCCCAAAATTTAACTGGAATATTTACCCCCAATAAACGTAAAATTATCTTTTCCCACGTTGCCCCAAATTTGATTTCCATAATTCGACCTAAAATTTGACTCCCAAGGGTATTCCAAAAATTTCCCCCACAGAACTGTTGAACAATCCAAGCCTTTCCTAAATGTTTCCCCAAAATTACAGCTCAAAATATTTAACATAAAGGTCAAAAGCTTTGATAAAATATAAAAATTACTCTACTAAAACTTTTAAAACATCTAGAAAAATCAACAACAAAATTTAGACCAAAACACCCTTTCTATATTTAAACCATTAAGTCAGCCCTCCCAAACTTTAAAAAATGACCTTCCCCTATTCTCATAATCGCTAAAAATTCCATGTTTTCAAACTCCGAAAAACATTCTTTTGTCCCAGAAAAAAAAACAAGTATAAAGGTTTAAGACTACAATATAAAGAATAATGTTAAAGATCAGAGCTCTTGTGAGTATGAAAAAATGACAAAGGAGAAACGTCCATTGATTTTCTCGTCCGAGTGAAATATGATCCTTGGCTACATGTGAAAAGCTAGAAATCAATCAAGGAGTGAGTTCTCGGGATGAGAATAAAAAAAAACTTGTAAACACTAGAAAAAGAGGGAGAGAGAAAAAAAAGAATTGGGACTTCTGGAGGGAAAATAGATACATTGACTCACTGCGTGATCTCCAAATGATCATTCACTTCAAGGTTGCCCAATTTCCTGTACACGGAATGTCTGAGACTCTCCCCTTGAAATCCCGTTCCACGTCCGTCAATCTCCGCCACAATGAAGTTCTTCTGACTCGTCAAATACGTCGCCCATGACAAGCCCCATTTCTCTGAGACTTGCTGTGATCCCGGACTCCCGTCACTGTCCATTTCCGTCCAAAATCCAAAAATTTTTATTTTTGCGAAGTCCATGAAATTTTGTGAAATTTTTTTTAAATTCAAAAAAACAATTTTGAGAAATTTTAGAGAATTTTGAGAACTAACTTTTTTCAAAAAAAAAAAAAAATTGAACGTACACATGAAGAATGAGGGGGAATTTGAAGTCTTCTTCCTCCAGAAGTCCTGGCGGGAGGAAAAGTCGGACTGGAGCGTGATAGCCCCCTTCTAGTTCTACAGTGAAGGTTCGGACAATAGGCATTCCCATGTTGGCAACTTCGTCCTTAAGGGCTGTGTTGTTGTTTAGAATGAGGAGGAGGCGTCCGGAAGGGGCGCCGTGTAAAGTGACCGTGGGAACCCCGGGACCGAGACACTCTCGGACGAAGAATTTGTGATTGGGGCTGAAGATGACGTTATTGAAGAGGCAGGTTGGGAGGGGGCTGGGGATTGAAGTGTTTTCCCCGTCGGTCCCATTCCCGTCGGGAAAAAGCCAAAGAGGGCCGAAAGCATCTTCGGGATCCTCGCCTTCATCCGCATCGTCCCCAGGACATGTTAAGCATTCAGGGCTGGGGATCACCGATGTGTTCGAAGACTTCTCGGAAACTCGGTATAGGTGACGCTCCCCGGGTCTCCCATTTGGTACCCCGATAAAATATCTGAAAATTCGAAATCGATATTGAACTTAGTGTTTTTAAAAAGAACTTGAACTTGAAATTAGATTTGAGTGATGAATTAATTTTTGTACTCGAGATTAATTAGAAACTTGATTTTTTGGGACCTAAATTTTAAATTTGGAGAAAACTTCAATTTTAGTTGAATTTGACTGAAGCTTGAACATGAATTACTTTTGAGTGTAAATTTGATTCAAACTTGAACTTAAGCTTGGAGTGGACATTGAAATAACATTTGAAGTAGAACTGAACCGTGAGTTCAACTGCGTACTCAGTTTGATTTCAAACTTGAACTCCAACTTGATCTTGATCTTTAAATATTTCATGGTTTCAAACGAAAACTTATGATTAAATTGAAACTTTGTGTGAGTTCAAGTGTAGACCACATTTTATTCCAAATATACTTGATTCCAAACTTGAATTGAACCTGGATCCAAATTTGAAGTTGAAAATAAACTCAAAGTTTAACTTCAAGTCGATCTTGACATCAGAGTTGACCTTCAAGTTGTAATTCGAGTCTAAAGATAAGTTAATGGTCAAGATTGATTTGGAGTTTAAGATCAAGTTCTAACTTCACGTTGAGTCAATTGAAGTATGCACTCAAAGTTGAACTTCAATTCATACCTGGACTCATATTTGAACTGAAAGTTGAATTCAAAGTCGAAGTTGAATTTGAATTCCAACTAGAACCTAAAGATGGATACCAAATTGAACACATTTTGGAATTTAACCTTGAGCTCAGCATTATACTCATCCTTGAGCTAAATCTTTAAACCAAACTTGAACTTGGATATGAACTGAAATCTGAGCTCATACTTGAATTTAATCTAGAACTCACACCGGAATTCAACCATAAATTTCAATTTGAACTCAACCTGAAAACCAAATTTGACCTTAAACTTCAAGTTCAACTCAAACCTATACTAACTATACAATTTAAACTTGAACTTGACTTTGAAGTTGAACTTGAATTAGACTTTTAAAGTCGAACTTGAATTAGACTTTTAAAGTAGAATTTGAACTCGACTTTTAAAGTAGAATTTGAACTCGACTTTTAAAGTAGAACTTCGGCTCAACTTTTCAAGTCGAACTTGAATTCGACTTTTAAAGTATAACTTGAGCTCAACTTTTAAAGTCGAACTTGAACTCGACTTTGAAATACAACTTGAACTTGACTTTGAAATTGAACTTGAGCTCAACCTTGAACTCCATCATAAACTAAACCTCTAACTCAAAATTGAACTCCAATATAAACTTAAACTTGAATCCAAACTTGAAGTTGAACATGATGTCAATCCATGACTCAAGCAAATCATCATTCAAACTAAAAGTTTTCCGCAAGCCAAGACTTGAATATTTCGTGTAAACATATTTGAACCGTCTTAATTAAAAGCTCTGTCTATTTATACCTGAAATTTATTCCCAACTGAAACTTAATCATGACTCCTGACTCAAACTCAAATAGGATCTCAAAAAACTTGAAATTCAGACTCAACTTCGATAAAATCAAAAACTATGAAAATTTCTAATAGGAGTAACGTATTCAATAAAAACTTAAACTTCAGCCCTTAAATTAAAGTTTACCCAAACTTAGGACTTAATTCACTTCACAACAACTTTTACTAAACGCATATTGCATTCTGATTCTTCATTTCACCAGAGCCAAACGTAAAGTAAAATGCTGAAAACCTGAAATGGAAACCAACATGAGGAGCAACTCAAACTTAAACCATAGTCCTCAATGTTTCACACAAGTTCGTGTATATCAAAGAGCTTCAATGGAAATACTTTTTGCATTTCCAAAAGTTCAATACAGCAAAAAAAAACCTAAGGAAATTTTCCCTGGAAATTATACACTTGGGAGAAGGAAATCTCTCGATCGAATATGACTCTTAACTTTTGCTTAAGTTTATCAAAAGCCATTGGGAACAAAAGAGCTGAGAGGTCAATTGAGCCGGGAGGTGGAATTTCCGATAAAAACTTCCCTCTTTAAACGGAGATTAGATTTAAAAAAAGAGGAGAGTGAAGCCCTAATGCATGAAGGGTGCTACAAACAAGTCCGTCCACCCAAAATTATATCAAAACACTTCATTGACAGCAATGATTAAATCCTGACCATGACCCATATTTTGACCCCGTTGACCCTAAATATTGACCCAGGTCAAATAAATTTTCTAAAGAATCCCTCTGAAAATTTTCTCCAAAAGTGCCCATTCTACACTCATGCATTGGCTAAATTCCAAAAGGTATCGACCCTCTTTCCTAATTGTGACACAATTTGACCTGAAGTACTGACCCAGGTCAACTGGAATTAATAAAACACCAAGAAACTTAATTCCAAATGCTTTCAATTTAGTAGCGAAATAATTGTCAATTCCCTACCTGATTTAATTTCGTCTAATGATATTAACACCTGTGACCGTAAATGTTGACCTGGGTCAATAAAATTAGTGAAGATCACAAAACCGGTCTAAGATCTTCTTAAAACTATTCGCGGAATAAATGGTCAGTTTAAAAATCCTCCGCGAACTTTATTTTAATCGTTTGTAACTTTGACCCAGTGACCTGAAATATTGACCTAGGTCAAAATTAACGGTCGTGGAAACAATCCTATGAGAAATATAACTTAAAATCCGTTCAATAATAATTTTGCTTGCAGTAATCTGATTGTGAGACTTCTTGGTCAATTTTATGTTTGACCCTTATAGTGAACTTTGACCCGGGTCAAAAAAACAAATATTGATAATTATGGCAATTTTTGTTGATTCGAAGTTGGGTTAAAGAAGGCGGGGAAATTTCTGGGCATCCTATAGAGCTACTTACATGTAATTGGCGTGTTGGTCCCAGGCCAGGATTTTCGTGACTTCGTAGGGCCCGTGAGTGATGGGTATTTCCTTTCGGGTCTCAACGTCGATCCAAACCACGTGGCGGAACAATCCGGCCTCTCCGTCCCTCCAAGGAATTCTTATGAGATAGCTCGAGCCATTATTTGAGAACAATGGCAAGTCAAGGAAATCTAGCCAGCCAGATCCTTGAAGTTTCACTGTCTGAATCTATCAAGTCCGGAGATCAAGCGTCATTCATCATTTTCCCCATCCGTATCTCTCACACTTCAATACGCTATTTCCACCTATGTCAGCCCATTTTCTTTAATTCCAAAATCAAGCCCTTTTTTAGGGGCGAAGTGAAACGAAATTCAGCCCAGATTAAAATTTCTCTGCAATTAAGGTTCACATCGCCCCAAAGTTTGCAAATTTTCTTTAAAATTTCAAAAATTTAATCCCGTGACCCAGGTCAATATTTCTGGTCGCAAAGGAACATTTTTAAAACCTCTTGCAGAAATTTTGACCCAGGTCAAATACAATAATTCTAGAACTGGGGCAACGTGAGATTTTTAGCTTTTTTTAGGCAACCTGGATTTCAAATGTTGAAAAATTCGAGCAAAATTATGAAATTTGGAAGTAAAGTTTTTTTTGCAAAATTTGTGAAGCAATTTTAGACTGCAAAATTGAAAACTCACTTCCTCGCAGTCCCAGTTTGGAAATTTGCAGCGGGTTAGCACAGAAACGGTGTGTTTTCTATTCATCCAAGTGACAATGATAGTGTCCTCATTGAACCAATTTGCGCCGGAAAAATAATGCTCGCTGAAATTAGGAAAATAAGGAGGTAAAAATTTTGAGTTATAAATACAAAAAGGGGCTTTAAAATTTTTTGCCCTATACCTGGACGAGACCGAAGGCGCAGGGACTATTTGAATGGACTCCACTCGATCGCTGGTGATTTCCGTCACCCACAAAGTAACCACTGGATTTGCTGTCCCGGTCTGCGGAAGTTGGAAAATTATTTGGTACTTCATTTTTATCACATTTTTTTAAAATGGGTTTTGGGAGAAACGCCTAGTTGTCAAAAAAGGAAAATAGCTTTTGGGAGGAAGATTACAGTTGATTTTGAAAGTCTTTAGGAAATTGTTTGAATAAATAGGGGCGGATCGTCAGAAAGTTCATTGAGTTTTTAAAATGAGAAAAGAATTAAATTTGAAATACCTTTGGATATCTTAACCTCTTAAGATGGGGGTAGGGCTGGTCCTCGTCTGCATACCACGAGAAAACAGACTCTCCTACGCCAGTGTCATTGAATGTACAAAAGAGGAGTCTCTCACCACTAGGGGAAGGCCACAGTGCACTTCGGGACGTGAGGATTTCCTCTGAAAGTTTTACAAGTTTTTAGTTCCAACACGAATTTTTTAGAACCATTTTTTACTTGGAATCCGAAAACGGAAATTCCGAATTCAGTTTTTTGATCAAGATACCGAAAACATTTTGACAAATTTTGTAATACATTCTAGTACAAATTATTTAACGTAACTTTGGAAAAATTTTGGGACGAAATTTGTGATGAAACTTTCAACAGATTAAAAGCTAATTTTTGACGAATTTTTGGATACTTTTTGCGAGCAAATTTAGATCAAATTTTGTGAGCAAATTTTGTGAAGAAATTTAGATCAAATTTTGTGAGCACATTTAGATAAAATGTTGTGAGCAAATTTGGAGCAAATTTGGAGTAAATTTTGAGTCCAAATTTGGAGCAAAATTTGAGAGCAAATTTGGAGCAAATTTTGTGTGCAAATTTGGAGCAAATTTTGTGTGCAAATTTGGAGCAAATTTTGTGTGCAAATTTGGAGCAAATTTTGTGTGCAAATTTGGAGCAAATTTTGTGTGCAAATTTGGAGCAAATTTTGTGTGCAAATTTGGAGCAAATTTTGTGAGCAAATTTGAAACAAATTTTTGATGAAGTTTTGGTTAAATTTTGAAGAATTTTTGTGGAAATTTTGAAGAATTTTTGTGGAAATTTTGGGATGAAATTTTGAGCAAATTTTGTGGGTAAATTTTTTGAGCAAATTTCAGCAACTTTTGAACAAATTTTATGAGCGATTTTTGAGCAAATTTTAGCAGTAAATTCATGGCAAGTTCTGTCTCGAGATTTTCGACAAACGTTTTGATTAAACTTTCGATGAATTTAAAGAAATAAATTTTATTCTAATGTATTGATTAGAGTGATGTTTTGAACGAAATTGTCAACAAATACTGCAATATTTTCAACGAATTGTGATAAAAATTGTAATAAAATTGGTCAATATTCCACTATAAATTTTGTATATAATTTTAGTTGCATGTACAGAAATTCGCAAAAAATTTAATAGCACCTTGAAACAAAGTTCCAAACTTATGAAAGTTATGAAATATTGCTTGCAAAACGCACTTTAAGCGTTAAGTCTCAGAAATAATTTTGATCGTATGTATTGTAGTAAAAAACCATTGAGGATAAAAGATTGCCCAAAATGACAGGAATAAAAAGTCACCTTCATATATAAAGTCTGGAATGCCATTAAAGACCACTCCAGGGATTCCTGTGTCAGTTATACGGACGATACTGCTGTTCTGAGCCTCTGGCTTCCAGTAAATATCATTCTCGTGGACAAAAAATAATGAGCTTCCTTTCCGGCTCCAAACAGCATTCTGGATTAGGGACTCATTCTCATCTCGGGACTCCAAAGGGCTTAATGATATTTGAACCCTGTTAAAACACAATTAAATCCTCGCACTCTAAAAATTCTAGTTCTCATAAATTCTCAAATATTTTTCTGAAAATTTATTAAGCAACCCAATTTTTCAGGTCACGTTCAAATCCCCGTTGAACAAACACCGGTCATACGAAAAAGACAACGAACTTACTTATGTTGAATGTCGTAAATGACATATTTGGCAACGTATGAATATTTCCAAACGGGGCGGTCATCACGGGCCAGTAAAATATATTTTCGGTCCGGGGAAATGGAATATTTCTCTGTATTTACTTCAAGCTGTAAACAACAAAATTTTTAAACATTGCGCAAAAACCTTCTTGACCTCATGACCCCAATATTTGATCCAGGTCACTCTGGTCAAATTCAAGCAAATTTTAGCTTTTCTCTTTCCGAAGTCTGTACACACCAATACTTCAACATTCATTCAGTATTATTCAGAAAAATTGTGTTTGACCCTGTGACCCTAAAACCAGGTCAATCAGGTCAATGACCTTCTAGTGCCCAAAGTTGATTCGCATCATTGATAATTGTTGCAAATTCGTATTCACGAATCTCGTAACATTTTCGGAAGTTTTCTACAGAATTTGACCTAAAGGTCACTCAGGTCAAGCTGAAACTGTGGAGCGGGTCAAAATCGTGTCAAAACTTTTCAAATGCTATATTTTTAACTTAAATTCTAGTTCGTCAATAAAAACAGTTAAAAACTAGTTTGTAGTAAAATTATACTCTAAGGTCAAATATTTGACCCGGGTCAACCGGGTCAAAAAATAATGCAAAGAAAATTTAACGGTCGCGTAAAGAATGTTTCGCAAAAGAACCATTCCAGGGAGGAAATCTCATTTGACCCCTCTCTTTCGAGGGAAATTCGTAAAAAGGATTTAAATTAAATTTCGTGAGAAAATTGCAAACAGATCTGGGAATTAGCTCCACAATGTCAGGAATAGTTAGAGGAGACGGGGGATTTCCTTCAGTAGATTTAGGGCTTCCCTGGGAACAAATAGGAAGCGGGGAAAGTGACATTAAGCAACTACATCACGTCTCAACGCTGTTTTATTAAAAGACCCGTCCAGGTTTCGATTTACTGTCAAAGCCCCTAAACACTCCCGGAATATACAAGTTCTCTTAAACATTTTCCAACTTTACCAAATACGGCCCCAAATTTCCAAAAATGTTCCTAAATATTGATAAATTTGGGTTTTTAAAATATTTGCAATAATTTTTGAACAAAGTGAACAAAATTAAAAAGATTTCAGGAAATAAGAAAATTTTAGAAATTTTTGTAACAATTCTTAAGGCAGTCAAATATCATGGGAACCTTGTACATATATCACTGTGATGGACCCATTGCATCTCTGGTCGTTTGATATTAAGGATTTTGTATTGTTTTCCAGCTTGGGAAATTGCTATTGTTCGGGGAGAGGGACAGCGTGTGAGTGAGCGGAGGAAAACAAGTAATAAAAATTTGATGGGAATGAACTCCCGCTTTCTGCATTTAACGATCCTTCGCTCGCGTAATTATTTGCTCCCCTAGTGCTTTTATTCCGATGGTCGTTTCCTCCAGATTTTATGTAATTTTTATGATCGGACTTATTGCAAGAGTGGATCAACTTAATGGTTCAAAAATTTATGGTGAAAATGCTTGACCCCATTTTGAAGGTTTTGACAAAGTTCTGTATAAATAAATGGGGAAAACGTTTTAATATAACTTTGGGGTCAATCAAGAATGACGCATAGTTACATTTCAGGTCACAGGTTCAAACGAGATCGTGATATTTTTCGTTTTTCGTAATTGGTTGAAATTTGACCTGAAATTATGTATACGTAAAATCTGGAAAGGGATTTTGACCTAAATTGACCGTAAAAGTTGACCGGGAATTTTTTGGACCTCAGTGGTACAAAGTGAGCTCAAATTTAAATTAAAGTTACATTTCTGAAAAACAACTGTTTATTGGACGTGTGATCGACTTTTGAACTTATTGGCTACGTTATAGTGGTATTTGACCTTAATTACCTTCACTTGGTCCAAGTTTTGACTTTATTTACTGTTGACCTAACATACCGTACAGTTAATTATAATTAAAACCTACTAGTTACTAGACCTAACGTTGACCAAGTACTTAATATTAGTCGCGTAGTGTTGACCTGTTAGTTAATTTTATTGGCATAATGCTTAGCTGAACTTGACCTGATACTTAACTTTATTGGTCTGATTTTGTTTATCTGAACTTGACCTTAATCTTATACTTGGCCTATTGACCTGAACTCGACCTCAATCTTACACTTGGCCTATTAATATGATCTTGACCTTAGTCTTACACTTGACCTATTAATATAAACTTGGCCTCAATCTTACACTTGGCCTGTTAACATAAACTTGACCTTAATCTTATACTTGGCCTGATTTTCTTGATCTAAACTTGACCTTAATCATACACTTGGCCTGCTTTTCTTGATCTGAACTTGACCTTAATCATACACTTGGCCTGATTTTCTTGATCTGAACTTGACCTTAATCTTACACTTGACCTGATTTTGTTGGTCTGAACTTGACCTTAATCTTACACTTGGCCTGATTTTCTTGATCTGAACTTGACCTTAATCTTACACTGGGCCTGATTTTCTTGATCTGAACTTAACCTTACTCTTACACTTGACCTGATTTTGTTGGTCTGAACTTGGCCTGATTTTCTTGATCTGAACTTGACCTTAATCTTACACTTGACCTGATTTTGTTGATCTGAACTTGACCTTAATCATACACTTAGCCTGATTTTCTTGATCTGAACTTGACCTTAATCATACACTTGGCCTATTGACCTTAAACTTATACCTGGCCTAATTAACCTACCGTGCGCCCAATATTTAATTGTATTGGTGTACCATTAATTTGAGCTTGACCTTAATGTACAGTGTTGGTATACTTGATCTTAATGACCAGTGGTCGATCTGATCCCTGAACTTTACCAGGAACTATTGACTGTGACCTGATTTCGATGACTTACACTTGATCTTAAACTAGACATCAATATAGAACTTGAACTATTCCAAAAATTAACAATAATGATATACTGTTGACCCAGATCTGATCTCAAAGATCTACCGTGTCCTCAGCTCGGACATCAATGGTCTATAATTGACCTGATTCTTGACATTCATGGTCAATAATTGAAGATATTGATGATCTACAGCTAACCTAACCCTTCACATTAATACCATACAATTTACTTGACCATTACCAATAACGGTCTACCGTTGACCCGATTTATTACAGTTATGGTTTTCATTGACCTGACCCATGATATTACTGGTTAACTGCTGACCTGACGGTTGGCCTGAACACTCTGTAGTTGACCATACAGAAAAACTAATATACATCTGATCGTAGAATTAATTTGACCCAGTATTGACCTCAGAAAGTATTTACTGACATTTACTTTAATAAATAGGACCAAACGCAGATCAAGCATTCATTTAATTTTGGACGGAAAAATAGAAACGTGCCTATTGAGACTTGATGGACAAAAGGATGGGAATGCGGTTAATTTGATTCGGAAAAAAGTTTAGCCGTTACTGGATTTAATGGAAAAGTGGGAACTCTTCATACTTGTACTGAGTCATTGGTGTCAGATGCAGAGGCGAGGATTATGGAAAAGCATGTGGAATTACATCTCATTTCCAGAGAAATTCCAAGCGAGAGTTTACAATGCATTCACTTATGTGCATTGTCTCCTTCCCAAGCTATTGTCTCGAGAAAACTGACTCAAATGGGCAGAGTACTTCAATTCCCTTTCCATCCCCTGCACTTTCTACGACACACAAAATTGATTCTCACTTCAGAAACACGCTACTGGATTCCTTTTTTCCTCATGTCCTCTTACAAATAAAAACAAAACAAATCCCAGTTACGTCTTTTAATGTTCCAGTCAGAACCATTCCCCGGGAAAGCCCTCACTTGATTTTTCCAACACACTTCCATTTTCACCAGGGTTCATCTCCAGCTGCGTAAGGTCTACCTCATTTTATTATCTGATCAAGTTTTCGGCCAAGTAATTTGAAATAAAATATTTAGTTTCAGTGTTCAAGAAGAATTATGCCATTTGCTATGTCAATTTCGGTATTTTTGTTTCGAGAATCGTTTTAACAAAATCGCGTGAATAATCACAATACCCTGCAGTTTATGTTAAAAACAGTCAGAATTAATAAACTTCTCAACATGAATTGATTATTCTAAGACTCCTAGCAAATTTGATAAAATCTCTTCAATGTTGAAAAACTCGGTCAATATGGAAGATCTCCAGTCAGTACTTGGAAAAACTGGTCAGTAATTAAGAAACCAGGTCAATATTTAAGAAACTAGGTCAATACTTAAGGAACTAGGTCAATACTTAAGAAACTAGGTCAATGTTTAAGAAACTAGGTCAATATTTAAGAAACTATGTCAATATTTAAGAAACTAGGTCAATATTTAAGAAACTAGGTCAATATTTAAGAAACTAGGTCAATATTTAAGAAACTAGGTCAATATTTAAGAAACTAGGTCAATATTTAAGAAACTAGGTCAATATTTAAGAAACTAGGTCAATATTTGAAAAAAAGGTCAAAATTAAAGAAAATATGTCAAACATTTAAGATACCGGGTAAATGGTTAAGAAAATAGTTACATATTCAAGAAAATAGTTCAATATTCACGAAAATAGGTCAATACTCAAGAAAATATTTCAATATTCAAGGACATAGGCCATTATTTAAAAAAATAAGTGAATATTCAAGAAAATATTTCAACGTTCAAGAAAATAGGTCAATATTTAAGAAAGTATGCCCAAGATTTAAGATACCAGGTCAATGTTTACCAAATCTGACGGTACTTGAGAAACCAGGTAAATATTCAAGAAAACCAGTCAGTAATAAAGAAACTTGGAATTAAGAAGCCTGGTCAATTCTTAATAATTTCGACACTAATTGGCTTACCCGGTCAACATTGAAGAAACCGGGTCAATATTAAAGAAACCAGGTTAATATTTAAGAATCCTGGTCAACATTTAAAATATTTGGGCTACCCGGTCAATATTTCTGATTTCTGACAATGTCCCTCGCGTTAGATCACGTTGACCAAATTGAAGTCAACAATGATGTTTAACGTCAGTCTTCTAAAACACCACTCAGGTTTTATCAAATCGGGTCAACATTTAAGCATTCCGGTCAAAGTTTTAAACCCCTGTAAGTTTAATCAAGATATTTTATATTTTTTGGTCAATCGCTCGGAAAATGTTATATACATGGAAATGAGCCCAATTCAGACCATCAAAATTGCAACGATCTGGGACGGAGCACTAATTTTCCATTATATTAAAAGGACTCCATCAAATTACGCTCTCATGTAATCTCACTTCCGAGTGCGCAATCCTAACTACACTGAATTACTCCTTTGCAATCATTTCCTATATGATTCCAATGGACCACCAATCTCACAAGCAAGAGTTTTCACATGAGCGAATTAAATTTGTAATATTTTAAAGACATACATTGAAATTAAAATCACAAAAAATTCTATATGAACTTACGTTGGCCACGAAAGGTTGAGAGGCGAGTGTTTCCACATTGAGCAATGAAAGTCCGCCAAGATTGTCCCGAAACACTAGTTCATTTTCTGTAGAATAAAATTTTTGTTTTTTTTTTTAAATAATTTGACAATTTTTAGCCGATTTTCTTAAAAATTATTGGCCCCAAAATTTAAGCCCAAATAAGTAAATTAACCATGCAGATTTTCTCTGAAAATATTTTTCAAGTACCACAGTGCCCCAATTTTTTCCTTAGCTCAATAACATTTTACATATCAAATCCTTTACCCAAAACTTGCTATTAAAAATGCCTGTTTGAAAGATTTTTATTTACAGGAGTCTGTTCATTGGGGCAAGTGGAATTTAAAATGACTTCTCAAACATTGGGGTTAAAGTTTTGATGGGGAAAGTTGCGTGGGAATTAAAACCCTGATAAACCCGGGAACACTTTGATAATGAGCTTTGTTTGTGAGATAACGGTCATGTAATTCTTTACGACATTCACAGAGTTGGAGCAAGTGAAAATTTTACGCCCCAATTCACACCCGTAATTCAGGAGAAAATCAAATTTTACAAAGTTTCCGCAACCAGGACGAAAATAATTTCAAAACTTTTCCTTCCTCTATTTTCTCGATAGTTTTAAATCCTCCCTTGCTCAATACCCGTATCCCTTTGAAATTTAATTTACCTCCGGATTTGGGCAACACGCCTGTCGAATACCAGCCCGCGTTTTGTATTCTCACAGTTAAGCCAATAAAAATTGTGTAAATGCAATTATTGTTCCGAGCAGTTTCAAAATTATTCGATTCAGCCCAATTTTAAATATTTGCGAGAATTTTAATTGAAATGTTTTCAGAAACTGTCTGGTATTGGAAAGTTTTGTGTGGACGCTTCTTGGTGAATGGGGTTTTTAGAAAAAATGTATGCATCCAATTTTTGTTAGTGCTTGGAAAATACAGAAAAAAATATTCCAATGATACGCAAAATTTACGCAAAAAACTGCAAAATTTACACGAAACATTTGAAAAACTTACGCAAGACGTGTGCAAAATGTACGCAAGACTTGTAAAATAATTGGCAAAACGCTACGCAACATAACTCAAAATTTAGACAACATTTTCACTAAATTAGGCTAAAATTGGGGGAAATTATGGGTGTAAAATTTGCAAAAAAATTCGATGCATTTTATGCAGAATGTACGCCAAGTATCTGCAAATTTCCCCCATATTTTTAAAATGATGTGTAAAATGGCATAGTTTTACCTGATACCCAGGAGCCGTTAAAGGCATGGTTGGAAAAACGGCTTGAGATGATATCGGCAAGAGTGACTTTCCGCCCTTTGACTCGCGGCCCATCATCCGGGGGTGCCAGGAGCACAATGGAAAATAGAATCAACCCGCAAACTGCGCAAATCACCAGCAATGCTATCAAAATTCCCTTCCAGTTCCTTTGGCTGGGAGTTGCCGCCACTAATTCCTGAAACCAGACCAAAATTTTAATGTTAAGACATTTTTTACCCCTTTATGCAATTGGTTTTATAATAATTTAAGAAAATAGTACTGGCTTTTAGAATCCTCATTTTGTAATAACTTTTACAATGTTAGAAAATTTTATGCCCGTAAAAACTTTTTTTTCTGGTTTATTTTTGGGTTTGAAAACAAATTTTTAAAAATTTAAGCACAGAAAAACTATTTAAAAAAACGTTTATGCAAGAAAAATGTACGCGTGGCTCGGATTGATCAATTTATAAAAAGGGTGCTTATTGGATCAAATGGGGAAGTGCATCTGGGAGTGATTTTGCACGTTAGCCATCTGGATCGAGTCTTAAAATTCCACGACAAAAGCCACTTGCTTTTTTCAGGTCCGTCTCCGACGCTCGTTTATTTTAACGCTTCCCAGTCTCTATTTTTACAACGAACGATCCGCTTAAAGCTCCTTAAAAATCCTGTCAAAATTAGAATTTACTCTAAAATGTCATTTTCTAGGGAAGTGATTAAATTTTAATGAGCCCAATTTGTTCCGCGGAAATTGGCCCGTAAAATTGAGCCGTCCTTAAGAAAGTAAGCATCTCGTTATGTAAATTGGGGATAACGTAATTGTCGCGTAAAATTTATTACGTGTTTTCAAGCAACTCCATGTCGCATCGGACGGGACTCCGTTCCCCTCTTATGCGTATTTGATTACCCCATAAATCGCGTCGCACGCTGGAATTTTCCCTCAACAATTCCGCCCGTATCTTTCCTTTTCCTGTAAAATTTTAAGGACTGATGGAAAAAAGTTCCCCCATTTATTTCATGCTCTTTCCAACTTTTGTTACCCAGGTATTGGGTAATTTTTAATTTTAAAATTTTATGTGCGCATTTTGTACCTTAAAATTTTTTTGCGGGAAAAGTAATTTTTTTTAAAGTAAGGAATATTTTATTATTTTCATATTAGGGGTGTGGAAATTCTACTGGAAAATTATTTTGGAGCGGAAAAAACTGGGAAGGTAAGAGTTGGAAGTGCGGAAGTTGCCAACGAATTTGATGAATTGCGGGCGGAAACAGGAAAAAATTAAGGACTACTGATAGGCGAGTGAAGGATGTGGAGATTAAACGGAGATTCGATCAAGTCTTGGTAAAATTCAGTATTTTTCCAGTCCATACAAATAAGAGCTTTTTTAAGAAAAATGCTGACCAAACATTTTTTTGCACAAATTCCCTAAAAAATTTTGTTCATTTTTTCAGCAGATTTGCAAAAAACGTAAAAACTTTTTTGTATAAAATCTAAAAACAATTGAGGTCTTTTTGAAACGTTTTCAAAATAAATTTTTTGCAAGCAATTTACAATTGCGCTTTTTTGTGCTCATATTTTGTTTTTACATTTCAGGCTCAAATTTTTAGAAATGTTGGTTGTGTTTTCAGTTTCGGGTTAAAACCAAAAAGTTTTAATGTTTTCTTATTTTGTTTTACAAAACATGCGCAATTTTTATTTCAAAATGTGAAATGATTGTGTAAACATTTTGTGTCCACATATTTTAATGAAAAATATTTAGACATTGATAATCCGCCGGTTAAAATTGGAGTAGGAATGAAGCCCTAATTCGAAATTTTTGGGCACCGCTTGAAAAGACGCAATCAGTCCTGAATTCCGACGTGCAGGAGTTGCTTCAGGAAGGAAATCCTCTGCGGCTTAAATCCCTGGAACTCAACACTTTCTGGAAGCTGAGCTTTAGCACATAAAAGGGCAGGATAATATTTCCTCGTATATTTTTTGCACAAAAATATTTTCCCAACCTCATTAATTATACCCAGTCGTTTCTTCATTGGAAAAAGTAAATCCATTTGATCTTAGACTTTTTGGTGGGGAAATTTTTAGCCCGCTTTTCTGCTCTTTCAAATGGATTTACGTTACTGCCTAAACAAACGTCAACAATTTTAGTGAAATTCTATGCATATTTACGGGCATCGAATTACGTCCACAAAACGGAGTAAATTTAGGGATTTCAAATCTAAAGTTCATAGAATCGTTTACCGTCTTTTTCGTGTCTTTCCATTTGAAATTAAACCGTTTTCCTCAAAAAATGCTGGCGGAAGATGCTTGAATGCGCAGATTTTTTCTGAACCGACCATTTACATTAAGAATTTGTGGCGTACATTCGAAATTTACTGCAGACAATATGCGTAGCTTTGTGTATTTTCTAGTTGCTGAGCTGCGTCTTCTTTTTGGGCAAAAAAACTGCTGAATAATTTAAACTAGCTGAGGAATTAAAGAACACGAGAAAAAATCTCCACTGCAATGCATTTAGATTTTTACTGCAGTAGTTCTTATTGGCAGTCGATTTTATGGAAGTGGAATTTTTGCTACGGGACCAGAACCATACGAAAAAGAAACTGGAAAATGTTAAACAATTTGAGGGCTTTAAATGATAATGGAAATTCGGGCACTAACATTGGCGAAAATATTTTACCGTTCAAATTTTCTACAAAATATTATGTATTGTTAATATTTTGCTAAAAATTTATAGGCGACAAATGTGTTACTACGAATTTCCGAATGGGAAGAAATTTTACTTCGAATTTTTTTTGTAAAATATTTGCTACACATTTTAGCCTGGCAATGCATAAATATATGGGCGGCCAAAATTATGGGGCAAATTTGAAAGCCTAAAAATTTTACCTTAAATTTTTGGGAGCAAAATTGCTAAAATTTAAGTGCGGCAAAATTTAACCCACAAATTCATAGGTTGCAATTATTTGGCCAAAAATTCAAAATTTTGATCAGCATTGATGGTTACAGAAATTTACTGAAACCATATTTGGTTTCAAATTATTTCAGAAATCTTAGGTGAGAAAATTTTAAAATTGTCTTTTAAAATTCTCGGAAGAATCTAAGCGGAATTGGGAAATCATTAATAAACCATATGTTCTGCATGTATTTAAATAGGAAATCCGCATTTGAATGCGAAAGCAGACGGTTGCCCTAATGTTTTCGATATGAGGGATTAGACGAGACTCCGTAATTATTTCCTTCCCAAAGCTTCCTCCTGTCCCGGAATAATTCATGTTACGTATAAGAAACCATGTGGAAATAAGCAGGAGCCCATAAAGTGTCACAAACTTTCCGCCACATTACCATCCCGCACTTGCCCCAATGATGAGCAAATTTCAGCCCAATTCAGCCTCAACTGTCATAAGGCTCGTCAAATACACATACAACCTCTGCCCTTTAATTTCCCAACCAAATATATCCTCATTTTGTCAGAGGCAAATCCCTCCGAATAGGGACGCACATATGTGGCGTCATATTTGATTAACAAATTTTACGGGTGCCCGCTTCCCTCAAACAAATTGTTTTCACAGGGCATTAAATTTTCCTTTCAAATTTCTCGAATTTTCTTTCCAGTAAAGACATTAAAATTTATGTAAAATTTTGTGAAACAGTCTACAGAAAATATTAGTCCCATTGCTTAATTTAACGTGTTATCATTTTCATCACATTTTTTGCACAGATATTTCATTTGCTAGTCTAATTTGAATTTAAAGTCGAAATACGGAAAGAATTAGAAGTATTTTCGATTATAAAGTTAAGATTATTAAATACACTTTTTAAATGCAAAATTAAGGATAACATTTTAATCGGATTTTAAAATACTAAATTAAGGGCAAAATTGTATTCAAATTTTCATATACGAATTTAAGGGTAAAATTTTAAATGTAAATTTTAAAAACAAAATCCGAGCTAAAATTTTAACTACATTTTTAAAAACGAAATAAGGGGTAAAAGTGTATTAAATTTTCAGATGCAAAATTAGGGGTAAAATGTTAAGCAAAGTTTGCAAATGTGAAATGTTATGTAAAATTTTAACCAATGTTTTAAATACGAAACTAAGAGTAATATTTTATTTAAATTTTCATATACGAAATTACGGGAAAATTTTTAACCAAATTGTCAAAAATGTAATTAGATGTCAAATCTTAATCAAATACGGAAATTTCTAGGTTTTTTCAAGAAAAAACTTAAAACGAAACCGAATTGTGGGACATTTCCAAAATTTGCGAACATTTTTTGAAATTTGCAGATTTTGTTACATTTTTAAACTAAAATGGATACAGAATTGCGGGCTGTGCGTGGATGGAGATAAAACGGACGGAAAAAGGAACGCTAAAAGGAATGTCATCATTTCCAGTGTTACTTGGGAATTTTTCCCCAGAGATTTTTTCTTTGCGGTTTGGAGGAAAAACTGACGAAAGGCGTGTGCCAAGGAGAAGATTTTGCGAGAGAATAGTTTCCCTCGGATTTGTGAAGCAACAGTTGCATCTCCATCAACATGTTTTCTGTTTTCTCTCCCTTTTCACCTTCCCCACGTCCCTGACGTCTGTTTTCACGGAAAGTGGGATAGAAAAACAATTTGACTCTAGTTTGTTGTTTCTATGGTCACATGCTTTTTCTCTTTTCCCTCAGCCCGCTTTGTACTATTTCCCTTATGGGTTGAAAACCTCTATACATTCTTGTATGTACGCTTGGGCTGGGAAGCTGAATGTTTCCCGTCCCTTTCATTATCATTAGCTTCCAGCTGCAGTCAACTTGGGAAGCGAGGAAAAACTTTTATGACTTCGCAACTTCCTCTGTTTGTCTATTCCTCCAATTCCAGAACTCCTCTCAATGCGCTCTGTCTCCAGCCTCCCGTTTAATTACAGGGGGTCCGCAAAATTTTACCCAAATTTTACCACTAAAATTTTACCCAAATTTTGCCTCTAAAATTTTACCCAAATTGTGCCTCTAAATTTTACCCAAATTATACCTACAAAATTTTACCCAAATTATACCTACAAAATTTTACCCAAATTATACCTCCAAAATTTTGCCCAAATTATACCTCTAAAATTTTGTTTCAGGCATTTTTTTTCGCATACCTTCGTAAAATCCTTAGCCGTAGCCAAAGAGTACTGTCGAGCTCTGCTCTGATTTTTTCGATCACCACTTGCCATGACGTTGGGATAGAAAATCAGACATGGGAAGTTTTCAAGATATTTATTTTTCACTGTGACACAAAATTTGGGGAAAAAATTTCACCAAAATTTTAACCACCAAAATGTTTCACGCACTTGACAATTACTTGAAATCACTTGACAGGCACAATCTCCAAAAGTGGTTTTTTAAAGAAAGCACTCGTTTCAATATTTTAATGTATTTTGAGAGCAATAAAACTCCCAGGATTTTCAAACCACTTGGGTTCATAAACTCAGAGAAATTTTCATTGCCGGAGTTAAGAGGAGCAGTAAAAAAAGCAATAATTCACTGAGGAACAGATGCTGTCTTTAAATTTAGGGGCCTTTGTAGCACTGGGAAGTGTAATTTCCTCCTAAAATCTCCCGCGTTTGTTTTCCTTCTCATTTATTTTATTGGGGCTGTTGAGTGAGTTAAATTGCACATAACGTTCTGTAAGTAAGGTGATTTTTGTCTTGTAAAACTTTCATACGATTAAAACTCGTCTCAAATTATTCAGTTTATTGAAATGTCTCTGAATTTTAAATGGGGGATTCAATGCAAATTTGTGTTTTCAAATTTTTTAAACTTTGCGAAAATATTTTACCGCAGGTTTCTTTTTATTCCTTAAATAACTTCGTTGATTTAATTTTTAAAGTTTTATATAGCACGTACGTGCACAATATTTCGGGGAATTTTCGAATATTTTTTTCGAATATAATTAAGCTTCCTCAAACGTCTGATCTTATAAGTGATTTATTAAATCAGAAATTTAAGAACGAAAATCTGACGCTGATTCAAATTAAGATCTGGAGTATTCTCGCGCTTTGGGAATAAAATTTTGATGTGATGATTTATATAGATGACTACAAGTTAAGGGCGTTTGACAGTTTTGCTTATAATTTTAGAAGAATTAAAATTTCCCGAAAAATTTCAGAGTTTTGATATTTGACGTAAAATTTCAAATTTGTGTCTGCACTTGTAGGATTAAGGAAATTAATGCCTAAAATTTTAAGGGTACTGAATGTTTTGACCAAAATTTTAAGGGCTGTGAAATTTGTGACTACAGTTTTAGAGAAATTCAAAATCTTGCCCGAAACTTTAGGGGAAATAATAAATATGTTAGTGTCTTTTTATTTCTGCTTAAACTTTAGTGGTTTTTAAAATTTGCGTTTACAATTTTAGTGGTATGGAAATATTAAGCATGAAATCGTAGGAGTTTTGAAATTAGTGGCTAAAATTAGCGTGTAAAATTTTGTGCGTATTAAACGTTGTTCCTAAAAAAATTTCAGGGTTTTAAGATGTAGTGTAAATTCTGAGGGAATATTTAAATTAATGCAAATCAAATTCTCCAGAGTTTTGTATTTTACGGGGTAAAATTTAAGTGTGTAAAATATGGCACTGAAATTTGTTGCACTTTAAATGTAGATTTAATGTTTTGGTAAAATAAATTTGGAAGGGGAGAATTGAGGGCTGAAGGAAATGGAGAAAGTTGAGAAAACGGATGGGGAATTGTGGCATGGGAAAAAATTTCCATGCGGTTTCCAAGGCAATGTTTTTGACTGCGAGGAGCTGCACGGTTCATGTGTGAATGAGGATTGTGGGCTTTCTCATCACCTCCTCGTCCTCAAATACGAGCAACAGATCCCGGGCAGGGCTCTGCTCCGAAAAGTCCTCAAGGAAACGGAGCGACTAGAACTCAAGCTCCATTCCCAACAAATTTCTTTCCCTCGTATCTTTCCTCTACATCTCTTCAAGCACCTTGTTCCCTGTAGGAATAGTCAGCGAGAGGGAGAGAGAGAGAACAAGAAGAGATAGAGAGACGACGGAGAGAAAAGACGCCACTTCAACATCTGCTCAAACTCCATCGACTCTCAATCAAACGGGCTTTCGCGTCGTAAAACTCTCCACACTCTAAAAATGGAAACATTTCCACATGCAAAAATCCAAAGGCATCACAATTCTCCCAACCTTATCTTTCCCAACCTTTGATTTTTCTTTGGGTTTACGCAGGAAAAATTTCCCCGACGAACCGCTTCTTTTCAGGTTGCGGGTTTGTTCCAGGTCTGTAAAATTTTCAAGCGTAAAACCCAATTCGTTCCGAGCACCAGGAATTTTGGGCAAATGGAAAATTTTGGCAAAACATTAAATTTTTTGAATTTGCCCGTATTTGCGCAAAATATAAATTTTGATCAAATTTCCATAAATTACGAATTTTAGACAAGTATAATCAAAACATTTTTATTCTCAGAAATAGAATTTTGTCAAAATTCAAAATTTCCCAAAAACTGTAAAATGTTTTCAAAATTGAACAAAATGTCTAAATTTTGATCCATCATTGAAATAATGGAAAGGAAATTGCGGGCGAAAAAAGTAGAAGCTTCCATTTTTTTTAAATTTTAATAAGTTTCTATTTTTTCTTCAAAACATGAGCAAATTTGATTTAATTGGACAATTTTACTTTATTTTTTTTGCACATTTTAATTTGTTTCGTAATACTTGTATTTTTTTAAAATTTGGTCTAATCGATATCAAAACAAAATTTTTACCACTTGTGAGGTACATGTACAATTTTGGTAAATGGTTGTTTAAAAGCAACTTGGCAATTTTAATTTTGTTTATTTTTTTTTAAAGTGCACAAGTGACAAATAAAATATTTGGAAAGTTTTTAAAATTTGATCAAACATGGATAAAAAAATACCAAAATATTAAATGGATCTTGTAATAACAAAAAATGGATATTGTGTTTTGGGATCAAAAACTGGAAATTTAGCCCAAAAATTTTTTTACGATGGATATTTCATTAATACACAAAATTCAATTTCCCAGAAACGGGGTAGAGTTGAAAAAAAAAAGTTCCCAACAAATGAAGATATAAATTGCGTAAATTCATTTTGACAAAGGGAAAGTCCCTGGCTCTGAGAAACCCAGATCGATTGAGCATTCCATTGATATTTAAATTTCAATCAGCCTCAGAACTTAAGCATTGGATGCCAAACACACACGCAGTTCATTTCCCATCCGAACCCGAAAGGCGGAACAAAAACCCATGTAAAATTTATGGCTTCAGGGAGGCCAATTTACAAGGAAAGGAACAAACAAAATATTTATTTCCCAATTCACCCACTCAAAGCCGACTTTCCCCAAGAATTCATTTGCATTTCTCCGAATCCTCAAACTTTAATTTACAAAATTGCGAAAATAATAAGTTTTTTTTTGGGTTTCCGAGAATTGTTTGAAATTGGGGTTAAAAACCCATTCTCTACAATTTTTTGCTCTGATTTGAAAATTAAATTTACGGACTTTCACCATATTTTTTGACAGCTGAAATCTCCGGAAACATCAGGTTTTGCAATTTAAAAAAATTAAATCAAAACCTGCCAACTGTGGAATTTTGTCCGTAAAATAAATGAACAATTTATTCATACAAATTAAGGTCAATAGTCTGAAACAAAATTTCCTATTCTAAGCCCTTATTAAGCCGGCGTAAGCCAGGGCATTAACGTGTAACGGGCTTTCAATGTGCGGGTGTAAAATATGGGAGGGATTTGGAACGCGCCAGGAATTAATCCAACCCATAATTTTTTATAAAATCCAATATTTTTTTTTTCCAAAAATGCTGCCCCAACTTGGTGAAAAAAACAACAATTTTTAAATTTATGTAAAAAATCTACAATAGTGAAACAGGTGAAAATTTTTAATCGCATGCAAAAACAATTTTGCATAAAAATTTGTTTGAAAAATGAAGTGCTGTACTTTCTTAATCTTTTTATGGGAAATATTTTAGCGAATTTGGGTTAATATAAGCTAAATTAATTTTGTTGGCAATTGTTACAACTTTAGGTGCAAATTTTAGGAGGAAAATATCAAATAAGAATACTAGGTAAATTTTTGAAACAAGCCTTTTGGGGCAAGATGTAGAGGTAAATGCTTATTGTCAAATTTTAGTTGTAAATTAATAGGTGAAAATTTTAGTAGAAACTCTGAGGACAAAATTTTTGTGGGAAAATTCGAATACAAAATTTTCGGATAAAATTTGAGGACAAATTTTTTGTGGGACAATTCGAATACAAAATTTTCGGATAAAATTTGAGGACAAATTTTTTGTGGGACAATTCGAATACAAAATTTACAGATAAAATTTGGGGACAAAATTTTGATGGGAAAATTCAAAAACAAAATTTTCGGATAAAATTTGGGGACAAAATTGTTGTGAGAAAACTCAAATACAAAATTTTCGAATAAAATTTGAGGACAAAATTTTTGTGGGAAGATTCGAATACAAAAGTTTCGGATATAATTATAAGTCAAAATTTTCTTGATAAAATTTTAGTTCAAAATTTATGTGATAAAATTTGGAGGGAAAATTTTCGTGATAAAATTTGAGGGCAAAATTTTCGTGATAAACCTTTAGGGCAATTTTCGTGGGAAAACCTGAGGACTAATTTTGAGCAAAACATTTTAAGGGAAAGGTTTATGGAAACCTTGGTATACAATATTTGAAGTCAAAACTGTGCGCTGAAATTGATTTTGGGTTCAAATTTTGAACGCGTTTAACGAAACAATGTTTTTTGTGCATTTATTTTGGAATATCATAAATATAATATCGTAAAATATTTTTGAATGAAAACGATGTAATACACGCGAGATCTAACGGAACTGATTGGAACTCCAACTACTGTAGAGTCTTCGAATCTGAAAAAAAATATCCAGAGGGAGCATTTTAGACCGCCGGGAGAAGTAAACTTTAATTTTTATTACTGTTTTTTAGCAAAACTTACATTTTTGTCAACAAATGTTTGTACATGTTTTGCAATTTTTATATCAAAATCAATAAATTTATTTTCGCCCACTTGAAGCAATGTTTAAAATTAAAATTAAAACAATTATTTATTCAATATTTTAGGAACAATTTTGTTTGTTAATATTTATTTTTTAAACTGTTATTTGAAATTTTCTGCAAATTTTAGAAACTGAGATTATTTATTTTGAAAATATTTTTATATTTCAAAAACATGAAAATTCATGATTATTTGTAATTATTTTTCGTTTAATTTGTGAAGAAGAATAATTTTAAGTTTTTGCAAAACGTGCCAGGAGTTTATGTTTAGAATTTAAAAGTTAAGTTTTTTGAAGGAGAACAAAAATAAGGTTGCTTAAATTCGACTTATTATTGAACCCGATTTTGTTAAAATATTTGGAAATATATGAAATGAAGTTTGTGAGAAAAGATGGGTTTTGACTTTTTGCGTTGTAAGGGTTTTAATGGAATAAGAAGAGGTTTGTAGATTTGGGGTAATTGGATGGGAAATTTTAAAAGGCTGGAGGGACTACAAGCGCTGTCGGAATTTTGACGTTTGAAAGCATTGAGGTACATATGTAGAGTGTGGGTGAGTGTGTGCGTTTGTGTGTGAGGAAGTGTATGTGGAGATGTCAGCTGTGGAGAAATTAATTGTGACGAGAGTTGGCTCGAGTCCATTTATTATTGATTCGGGCTTTTCCCTTCCTTCAACTTTCCCTTCTCAACTTTAACCTTTCTGTTTTCCTTTCCCTTTCAATTATCTCTATTTTATAGGACTTTTGTTCCTTTCCGACTTCATTTGGACCACAACTTTGGGGTGATCAAATCAATTCAAAATGATGCTACTTTTCTACTTTGAGCACCTTTTCTTGAGTGGAAAACTACAAAATATTTGAGGTATGATTTTGAGCTTTAAGATTTATATTGAGTTCGTACTTTTAACATATCGCGAGGTTGAGTTCAGAGTCATATCAAGTTTATTCAAATTTCATATTTTGAGTTCACACTTCGAGATCGAGTTTTGAATAAAGCTGTGAAGATTTTAGTTGAAGTTTTGAGTTAAAGCTTCAAGTTAAATTGGGTTCGAATTTGAATTGATGCTTCGAGTTGAATCTTTCAATTGAAGCGAGCTCAAATTTTGAAGCTGAGTTTAAGTTATGAGTTGAGTTTCATGTACCAAATTGGATTTCAAGTTTTGAGTTCAAAATTTATGTTCTGAGTTTAAGTTTCGAATTCACATTTTGACATTCTGAGTTCGAGTTTCATAATCAAGGTTCAAGTTCAATGTTCAAGCTCAAGTTTCAAATTCAAGTTTCAAGTTTATTTTGCAAGTTTAAGTTTCAAACTGAAGTTTCAAGTTCAAGTTTCAAACTGAAGTTTCAAGTTCAAGTTTCAAACTGAAGTTTCAAGTTCAAGTTTCAAACTGAAGTTTCAAGTTCAAGTTTCAAACTGAAGTTTCAAGTTCAAGTTTCAAACTGAAGTTTCAAGTTCAAGTTTCACGTTCAAGTTTTAAGTTGAAGTTCGAATTTCAAGTTTCAAGTTTAACTTTTGACGTTATGAGTTCAAGTTTCAAGTTTAAGTTTTGACGTTATGAGTTCAAGTTTCAAGTTTAAGTTTTGACGTTATGAGTTCAAGTTTCAAGTTCAGCCAAGCTTAGCAGTTTTCACTTGAAGTGGCGGCTCGTTTGACTTTTATTTCGTCTTATCAGTTCAAGTTAGACTTCAAGTTTTCTGTTTCAACGCAAGTGGGTGCTGATTTGAGTTTGGTTTCATTTTTTCAGTTCAAATTAGGGTTCAAGTGTTGGGATTAAATTTTGTTTTGGTTTAAATTTTAAGTTCAAGCTCAAGTTTAGATTTTAATTTTGAGCAGATTCTTAAGTCTTCGGTTCAAGTATACATTTGGATTTTCAGCAGGAGTTCAACCATTAAGTGAATGTAACACTTAAAGTTTATAAGAAAGTTCAAGTTTCACGATGAAGTAAAAGTTCAATTTGTAATACGGGCTCAAATATAAACTCTTTGGAACTTCAAGTTTCACGTTAAGTAAGTTTAATTTTGAGTTTAAATTAATGTTCAAGTGTAACTGCACGTGTCAATTTAAATTTTGAGCGTTGCTCAAATTTCCTCTAGACTTAAGCTTAGTTAAAGTTTATGTTGAATTCTAGACGATACCCAAAGCCTAATTGTTTTATATGGGTCAAGGTCAAGTACAGGTCAGATTTGGGTTTGACACTATCCAAGTAAAATTCAATCGTGTTTCAAAGTCAGTCTCTGGTTCAGAGAATGACAGTCACATGTTTGTAGAAATGAGACATATATTTTGGGACGGATACTGTCTGAAGTGATTAAAAATAACATGTTCCTCTTTCATTTTATATTTTGATAGTGCTGTCTGAATTAGTTGTGAAAGAAGAAGATGACAAATGTGGGTTGGAAACATGATGTCATAAATCACTTGCATAAGTTTCCAGGGATCACCTAGTTTTAGCGCCAAGAATTCACACATTGAACTTTCCTCTAAACTTTCACTCTGTTTCTGCTTTTCTCACCCATAAATTCTGGTCAGGTTTTAGTAGGGATACGTTTGACTGTAAATCATACTTCTAGTTATTATTGTTACGTCTGTGCTTTAGTTTTTGAAAGTTTCGAACCGGGAATACCAACTTTCAAAAATTTCAAAATTTTTGTTGATTCTGGAAGATTTGTTATCGATTTCACGACTCAGTTGTTTTTACCAAATAAATTCGAATATTCGTTTCTGCAATATTTTCTTTACACTTTACGTAACGCTTCCCACAAAATTTGCCTAAATTTTCTACAAAATACACTTGAAATTGAGACACAATACACTTAAATCTTCTGCAAAATTTTTGCTTCTAATTATAATTTAGTTTTGGAAACTTCGGCAATTTTTCGAAAAGTTTGAATTACATTTTGGGAAAATCTTGATTAAAATTGTGGGAAAATCCTGATTCAAATTTCGGAAAAATTTTTATTAAAATTTTGGGAAAATCTTTATTAAAATTTTGGAAAAATCTTCATTAAAATTTTGGGAAAATCTTGATTATAATTTTGATTTGAATTTTGGGAAAATCTTGATTATAATTATAATTTTAATTTTAATTTTGGGAAAATCTTGATTATAATTATAATTTTAATTTTGGGAAAATCTTGATTAAAATTGTGGTAAAATCCTGATTCAAATTTTGGGAAAATCTTGATTCAAACTTTTGGAAAATCTTGTTTCAAATTTTGGGAAAATCTTTATTAAAAATTTTGGGAAAATCTTGATTATAATTTTGATTTGAATTTTGGGCAAATCTTGATTAAATTGTGGGAAAATCCTGATTCAAATTTTGGGAAAATCTTGATTCAAATTTTTGGAAACTCTTGTTTCAAATTTTGGGGAAATCTTTATTAAAATATTGGGAAAGTCTTTATTAAAATATTGGGAAAATCTTTATTCAAATATTGGGAAAATCTTTATTAAAATTTTGTGAAAATCATGATTATAATTTTGATTTGAATTTTGGGAAAATCTTCATTAAAATTTTGTGAAAATCATGATTATAATTCTGATTTGAATTTTGGGTAAATTTTGATCCCAAATTTTAGGAAATTTTGATTCGAATTTTTAAGAAATTTTGATTCGATTTTTTAGGAAATTTTGATTCAAATTGTTAGGAAATTTTGTTAAAAATTGTTAGGAAATTTTGTTAAAAATTGTTAGGAAATTTTGTTTCAAATTTTCAGGAAATTTTGTTTCAAATGTTTAGGAAATTTTGTTTCAAATTTGTAGGAAATTTTCATTTACAATTAAACTGCGTTTTGATTTAAAATTTTGTACAGTTGTCATTCAAATTCTAAAAAACATTATTGTAAATTCTAGAACATGTTTGATAGAAATTTATGTGAATAACATTTTCATAATAATGGCTGTAAATTGTTCAGAATTTTGTCTCAAAACGTCAAGAATCTTGCACACGGTTTGCTTTTAAATTGCATTCTGTTGCCAAAAGTTTGGAAAACGTGATTCGAAAGAAGAAAGCTGGAGGAATTGGGCAATTAGAAAGGGACTTATTTGAAGAGGAAAGAGTTTCTCGGGTGAATTGGCTACCGCCACTGACAAGGATTTACTCATTCCCCGATTTTATCTTTATTTGAAGGAAGCCAGGCCTTCGATTGGGATTTAGATGCATTAGGGCAGAAGAAAATCGAAGGATGTCACGTACAACGACAACTTTACCCAACTTTTCTCCTCGAAAATCAGTCTTTTTCTATCATTCCCTTCAATCGTGGTCAGCTAAACTGTCCCCTAAAACTTTTACGCCCTTATCGCAAGGCTAAATCCCAATTGAGGTTTATTTAGTTTTCTGTCAATTTCAAGTAAATTTTTTCAATGCCCCAAATTACTGGACAATTTTATGAAGCCGCGTAAAAAATCGGTTAATTTTTGTTAAAATAATTATAACAAAATTATTTTCAAATTGAGGTAAACAATTTTACAGATTTTTTTCTACATTCTTGAAACAATATAGGAAATTTAAATTTTGGCAAAAGTGTCTAAATTTTTAGCAACCCTGAAAAAAATATATTTCCTCTTGGTCAGACAATTTAAAGATTTATTTCTTGCGTGGTTAAATTTGCCCCATTAGATTTCCCCTGATTCTGGGATTTGTTTCAAGGGCCCTTGATACAAATTGGGGAAAACGTGAGGAAAAAGGTAAAACGGAGATGCGGGAATGAGATCCAAGCGTAAGCCCTTTATTTCAAGAATTGTCATTCAACACAACGGCTCACCTCCGGCAGTCCCATTTTTATCCAGAAAACCCAAACCGTTGGATGTTTCGAGGAAACCTTGAATTTTTCCCTGTCACACTTTGCCCCATTTGCTGCATTGCACCATTTCCACCCAAAATTCCCCCCGCCCTTTTCCATGTTTAAGCATAGCCCTCATAACAATTCCCATAAATTTTATTTGTAAAACCCATATTAAAACACTACCGTCCCTCTTTAAAATTTCCTCCCCAAATTTCCCGAAACCCTCTATCTTGAAAATGAACCAAAAATTTTTCTTGCGCATTTTCATAACATTCATCAAAAAATTTCAAACTTTTACGCCTCAAAATTCTTGCAATTATGAAATTACTGACAAAATTTTCTCCAGAAATTTACCCAAGAACGTTCTGGGAACATTGTCCAGCAAATTTTCCCAAAATGTTTTCCAAAAAACTTCGATTACATTCGAAATTTTATAAAAATTTTGTCATAAAACCCCCCAAAAATGTGCAATTGAAATTGATAAAAAATTTGCGCAAGCATTTCTGAAAACAAATTCAGAAAATGTTTAAAAAACTTTTCCCCAGAAAAAATTCTAAATATTTTGCGTTTCCTACTAAAATTTTCCTGAACCCAGAAATTACATCCTTAAATTTCTTGTTTCCTCTCGACGACTAAAACAAATAAAATTTTGTTTAAAATTTGTTGACATGTGGGAATAAATGTTTTGATGGGTTTGAGAAAATTTCAAAATTTGTTGAAAATTACACCCAAAATATTTTCCAAACCATTGTAAAATTTTTCTAAAATTTTGCTAAGTAAAAATGAACCGCTAAGACTGAATTGCAGCGTAAGCGTTTACATATGGGAATGAAGGAAAATTCCTGGAAAACATTTTGATTGGAAAATGGGCATGGACGTTGAGAGATTACTGAGGCTTAAATTATGGGAAGAAATGACTCAATTTTCTGGGATTCCATGTGGTTTGCAGTATTAAATTTTATTAAGGCGCTCTTTAAAATCTTAAAATTTGGGGTATCAATGTAATACGTTTTTAAACAAAACAATTTGAAATGAGAATTTGTGGAGATTTTTATAAAATTTGAGAAGACTCTTGTGAAGCATGTTATTTGAATGGGGTCCGTTGTAGTGGGAGTGAACTGTTGGGTTTGTAGGTTTTATTATTTGGAGTGGGTTGTATAGGAAGGGCTGATAGAGATTTAGGGGACGGGCTGAGAAATGACAATAAAAGAAATGAAAATGAGAGAGACAGAATCCCTCATGAGAGGCTCAATTTGAAAGCTAGAGCTAAAAATCAATCCAGCTCTTTCCACATGATGACCCTTGGAAAGGAAATAGCGGTTGAGGATGGAGAAAAGATTCAGAGCTTCCCAATCATGAGCAAAATATTGTCATTGTGGGAGAAATGGGATTCTGGGCAAAAGGTAGATAATGGGTACAGGGTGTTTTTAACCATTTCTATTTCCTTCAGCCTAATGGCAATGCAAATGTTGGGAGGGGTCGTCAATTGCAATGGTAACAATTTGTGTAATTTCTAATGTTGAAGATAAGTGAATTTTAATGTTACAGAAGCACGTGAATTTTAGTACTCAATCATTGCATTTTAAGGGTAATGTAAGTAAATTATAATATTGGAGTCATAGCTGGTGATTGTATTATTAAAGTTAAGTATAAATTCCTATGCTAAAGGTAGGTGATCGTTTTCAAGGTATCTATACGTATGCTAATTTTATGGTTAGTTCTAACGCAATGTTAAACGTACGTATTGACGCCTATGTTAAAGTTCTGTGCTCACTTTAGTGTTAAAAATATTTAAGTATTTTAAAAGTAGTCATTGTTAAATTCAGGCTTTAAAAACCTGCTTAAACGTCATAGTTAAAATTTGCATTAGGAGTAAGGTCAGAGTCAAATTAATATTTGAAGGTCGAATTCAGAAAATATGTGAAGGTCAATGTCAAAGTAACACTTAAAGGTCAGTGTCAAATATGAAAAGGTCAATGTCAAAGTAATATGCCAAAGGTCACATTATTATACTAATGTCAAGGACAAAGTAGAAGGCTAAGATCAAGGCCAAAGTTGAATTAGAGTATTAAGGTCAAGGTCATACCAATATACCAAGATCAAGGTTAAATAATTATATTAAGATCAGTTCTAGGTCAAATAATTACACCAAGGTCAGTTCAAGGTCAAATAATTATACTTAGGTCTTTTTAAGGCCAAACAATTATACTATAGTCAATAATTTAAGGTCAAATAATTATACTGAGGTCATTTCAAGGTCGAACAATTTTACTATAGTCTATTGAAGGTCAAATAATTATAATAAAGTCAGTTCAAAGTCAAATAATTATGCTACCGTCAGTTCAAAATCAAATAATTATACTAAGGTCAGTTCAAGGTCAAAATATTAAAGTAATATTAAGGCTAAAATAATATACTAACGTCACGGGCAAAGCAATATAATGTCATAGTTCAAATTAAATATTAACTCCTTGCTAAACCCACATGGCAACCACAACGTTAATATCTTACAATAAACCCAATGTTATGCATACAAATGAAATTCCAGGTCACCCCTGTACTCTTTATCATTGGAAGATTCAGAAGAAAGGAAGGTATTTGGAAAACAAAAGAATGTGCTTTTCTCGCACCACAATTGTAATTCACTTTGAGGAGAGCTGCATTCATGACCACGTGATGCGTGTGGAATGAAGGAGTGCTTCGGATCTCATCCCGAGTCAAAAGTCCGGGATAGAAATTCACAAAGGAATTTTTCCTCCTTTGATTTTCCCAACCTTCTCTTCATTTCCCCATTCCAGTGTTTCCTCCCTTTTCTTCCACCCGACCCAACAATTTCTCAAGGGCTCCGCAAACAAAAAAACAAGCACTAAGTGCGAATCTGGATGAGTCCCGAAATCCATTTTACATGGGATTCTGGAAGTGCCGAATCTGACATTTTTACCTCCGAATTCCTGTAAGTGCCGAATCTGACATGTGCCCGTTCCTAAGCATAACTCAAATTTTTATCATTCCTCTAATTGCAGTCATACGCTCCTGTGTTCTATGATTAAAAATTATTTCCGCTCTTAAAACAACACCTAGAAAAATAAGAAATCTTCCTTTACTTTATGTGGTTTTGATCAGGGCGCAACGCCATAATAACAACTTTTCTTTGGATATCACGCATTTGAATCCAATGATAAATCGTTCCCTGTCTCGTTATTGACCCTCAAGCCCTTGTAACGACGCCTGTAATTGCTGACTTTGAAAAATTACGCACACCTGTCAAATTTTCCCGCGGTTTTTTCAAGCCCCATTGAACGAACATAACAACATGAAGTAAAATCTTGTTATAACCGTAAAATTTTATGGTGAAAATTTTTAGCGGATTTTTTTTTAGATTTTATTATTTTTGCGTAAATGATTGATTGTGTAAATATATTTTTAGGGTGGTTTTTATATGTAGTGCCCACTGTAAGGCGGAAGTCTGACAGATGGGGCACTTTAGGCTATTTATTTCCTTTGAGGGCACTCAATAGACCTGTCACGTTGCCCAAAACCATTTGTCAAACACTAAAATTCCAAGTTGGCTAAGTTCTATATATTTTCCGTGCAAGGTATTTTTAATGAAATAAAATCCCACTGTAACGGCGCTCTATTTAAGGTAAATTTTAGGGCACCATGGTGCTGTGCTAGATCAGAGCTAAAAAGGGTGTAAAAATTTTCGGGTTTCAGAAACATTGGCAGAAAATTTGGGGGCAATTTTGGCATAATTTCAGTAAATTGTCAAAGGTTTTCTGGCTGGAGGTAAAATTTGATGTAGACCTTAAGTTGGTAAATGGCGCAAGGGGTTTTAGCATATTTTGGATTTAAAAACCGAAATTTCCCATTTGCGTATAAAAGGGGGTGTATTTTAAGCGTAAAATTTGGCACCGTGAGTGAAATTGGGCGTAAAAAATAATTTTCAGGAAAACGTTGGGATTCAATGAGGCCTGATATGAAGTGGGGTTTGAGCCCTCAAAAGAGATACAACTGTTCAAAGGACTGCATTAGCATTCTAATGGTGTAGGATCCCGCTAGATAAATAAAGGGAATGGGGTATTTGCATTACACTAAGCCTGCAATATTTACACAAGGTTTTGGGAGGAAATTGTCCTGGAATGAACTCCTACTAAATGATAGTGACGGGAATTATTGTCCTGGGTCTGGAGCCAGATTTCCCTCTTTCACTATATATATATATACGTAAAATAGGTTTTAAGTGTAACAGAGTCAGGGCCTGGTTCACTGTCAAAATTAATGGGTTAAGTTTCGCATGCAAATTTCAATGTTATTGTGCCTTAATGCTCTGTTCCGCATGTAGACAACGGAAACCGCCACTTTGGACATTTTCCCTTTTGAAACGGATTCTACTGTGAGTGGAAATTTGCATATGTTTCGGGCTCCTTGCACGGGATTGCTCTCAGTCAATTATACTTTCTAGCAAATTTACGGTGTACAATGGATACACAATGTAACCCAATGGAATACGGGGTTTAGAATATTATTCAGTACGTGTATAAGTATTATTGTAAAATGTTTATAATTGTTCACGGTATTTTACAGAACGTTGTAGTAATTTGCATGCCAAATTTGGTTGCACATTTTGAAGTTTTTTGCTTGCAATTTGTTGAAAATTTGATTGCAAGCTTTGCTGTGAATTGTACGGTAAGTTCTGTTGCTAATTATGTCGCAAGTTGATGAAACGTTTTGTCACAAATGTTGTCTTAAATTTTGACACAAATTTTTTCTGAAATTTTGTCACAAATTTTGTCACAAATTTTGTCACAAATTTTGTCTTAAATTTTATTGTAAATCTTGTCTCAAATTTAATAGTAAATTTTGTTACAAATTTTATTGTAAATTTTGTTACAAATTTTATTGTAAATTTTGTTACAAATTTTATTGTAAATTTTGTTACAAATTTTATCGTATATTTTGTCATAAATTTTATGGTAAATTTTGTCATAAATTGTATCGTACATTTTGGCACAAATTGTATCGTACATTTTGGCACAAATCGTATTGTAAATTTTGTCCTGAATTTTGTCCCTACATTTGGCCTAAATTTTGTCCCTACTTTTTGTTGCAAACTTTGTCGCAAATTTTGTAGCACCAATATCTAGTGTGTTTTGGTTCACAATTTTTTGAAAATTTTGCTGCTACATTTGTTGCTAGTGGTATTGTTTTAAATTTTTTTCCCTCGATTTGTAAATTTGCTTCAAATTTGAAAACACTTTTGTAGACAATTTTGCAAAAAAATTTGCAGGTATTTTTTTTTGTTAAAAAGTTTGTAAAAACGTTTTCAAAACATTTAGTGAAAAATTGTTTAGACAATTTTATAGAAAATTGTGTAGAAAATGTTTTTGTAATATGCGCTATAAAAGTTGTGGTAAATTGTATTGTACATGTCTGCAAAGCGCATTGAAAACAGTGTTGTAAGTAGTGTTCTAAAATTTGCTGTAAATTTCATTGTAAATTTCTGGGATGATTTTATTGCAAATTCTGTTGTAACATTTATCGTAAATGTTTTTGCAAATATTTTCTAAACGTTATTACTGTAAATAGTAGATGTAGTTTAGTTTTTTCGCAAACTTTGATTAGAATTTTGTTAGTAAATCACAAATTTTGGTGTGCAGCTTTCTTTCAATCTTGCGTCTTTTGTTGCAAATGTGTATGCTAATTCTGTTGAAATTTTTGTTCCCTTTGTCTTTGTAATTTGTGATGAAATTGTGATGAAAATTCTGAAGAAAATTGTGCTGCAAATTTTATTGCAAATTACAATCCAAATTTCTAATTACTCGTAAATTTTGTTGCTGTCTCCTGTTAAAATGTAACTATAGGTTTGCAAACGTTTTTCGCTAACTCTGTTCAACATTAAAACATTTGTCTTAAAACATTTGCTGGAATGATGGAATGTTTATTGTAATTTTTACAAAATCACCTCTCCCCCGGCGCAGATTTTCGTGCAAAGTGAGCTACAATTTCGAAACAAAATTGAAACGATTTTTGATACATGTTTTGCTGTAATATTTGTTTAAAATATTATACACAGTTTTTTTGCAATATTTGCACAAGTTTAAAAAAATAAACTGGAGCTAAATTCCCTTTTTTAAATTAAATACCCGCTAAAAGTTTTTTAATTTTTCAACCTAATTGATATCTAAGTTTCAAGATAAGGTTAAAAAATGGTATTACCTGAAATTTATTTAATATTTATCAAATTGGAAATTTATTACCATTCTATTTTTATGCGCATCTTGGGAAAATTTTATCAGGAAGCTATTAGGTGTTTTCCGTGGCGCTGCACTAAGCACAAGGATTTAGACTGTGCAGCATTTAGTGGCAATTAAAACCTCAGTCGGGGGAAAAATCGGTGATGAAAATAAACGGAAAAAGTTTGCTTTGGATATTTAAGAATTCGTGGAGCTCAAGAATTATTACAAAAGAGTTTCATAAGCCCCAATACGGGCGTAAATCCTTGACATGGGGCTTAGAGAAGCTTATATTTGTAATTTTCGGTGTGGAAAAAATTGATGCCATGGTTTCGAGAAAATATTGAAAAAAAAATTGAGGGAAACAGCTTCTGAGGGATTTGCCAATATTCATGGGATTTGCGGGCGGAGCATTGTTAAGTACTCAAGAGCTTATAAAACTAATTTTAGACACTTTCACTTAAAAATTAACACCAACAAAAATTTTATGGCGGGCAAAATTTAGCCAATAAAAAAAAATTTCCAATTGGCATCAAACAATTTTTTTTTTGCATAATTTAGGAGTAGTATTAAAACCTTGCGTTCGAGTTTAAAAACTAAATGGACGAAATGTAACAAAGTGGATTTTAGGGGCAAAAAAGATTTGTTTTCGAAAGAGCAAATATTTTTTGCTGGAAAAAGTGACAGAAGAAGAAACTGAGATTGAGTAGAAGGCTTTTCATAAACCCGTGATTTGTCAATTTGACGTGTTTCCCTTCCGCCCCAATGATGACACATTGTTCTGGTGAAGAAGGGATTTGTCATATTCCGGGCCAGTCCTTAATCAAAAGGGTGAAGGACGTGACGTTAAAAATTGTTTACGCAAATGTTTACACTGGCGCGAAAACGCGTTTTTAGAGCGGGAAATCGGATTATTGTGAATCGTCTGGGTACGTGAGAGGAGTTTTTATTCAAATAGTGTAAGAGCGTCATTCATATTTCTGATTGGTCCATAATTCAAAATTCAACTATTGTAAACAGTTTGGAAAATTTTTTGATTTGCGATTTGTGTAGTAGTTTAAATTGGAATATAAACAAAAAACTTACGAAATATTTATTTGCATTTTAAGGGGAACTTGAAATTTTCAAGTTTGGTTCTGACATTAAATTTGAGACTTCAGTGGAACCAGAATTATAAGAATTTGGTTCAACGTTAAAAATAGTGTTACGAACAGTAGGCTGTGCTACCTCAATTGTAAAAGGGAACTTCAAGTGTGGGTTTGCAATTGAAGTACGGGTTTGTAATTCAAGTTTGAGTTTGTAATTCAAGTTTGGGTTTGTAATTGAAGCGTAGGTTTGTAATTAAAGTGTGGTTTTGTAATTTAAGTGTGGATTTGTAATTGAAATTTGGGTTTATAATTCAAGTGCAGGTTTGTAATTGAAGGGTGGGTTCGTAATTCAAGTGCGGATTTGTAATTGACGTGTAGGTTTGTAATTCAAGTGCGGGTTTATAATTGAAGTGTGGGTGTGTAATTAAAATGTAGACTTGTAATTCAAGTGGAGGCTTGGATATCAGGTGCGGTCTTAAAATTCAAGCTGGATTTCAAAATTTGGGTAATTAAATATTTCCAATTCAAGTATAATTTCGAAATTTGAGTGCATTAAATTCAATTTTCTTTTTGAAGTTCAAGTGTGACTCTGAAAATTTGATGTATTATATCGAATTCAAATTCAACATGTAAATTCAAGCTCAACTTTACAATTTAAGCGTCACTCATGAATTTGACAGCAACTATCAAATTGAAGTTTTGTTTTCTAATTCGAGTATAAATCTTAAATTTAAGTACCACTTCAAAATTGTACTGTAAATTTAAATTACAGGTGTGATACACTTTAAAATTCTAAAGTAACTTTAAAATTCAAATTTAGCATTAAAATTCAAGTTTAACATTAAAATTCAAGTTTAGCATTAAAATTCAAGTTTAACATTAAAATTCAAGTTTCTGGATTTACTCAAGTACAAATTCTCAATACGAATGTAAATTTGAACTTTAAGTCGAATTAATTTGGAAAGTTGTAGCATTTTTTGAACTTGAAATTTAAGTTTGAAATTACAAACACTCATAATGCATTTAACTATTTCTAAGAAATTCATGCAACGAATATAGAAGTTATTTTAAAACAAATGCAAGTTCAATGTACTTGTTAGCACGTGCTCTGGTCAAAACTTGAACTTAACTTGAAAAAGGAGCTTCAAGTCCCATTTGATACATGTCCTTGGAATCACATCCGAAGAAACAATTACCTTGTGACCCAACCCAAACTTGAAGGTTTTGAAGGACTTAAAATCCACGAGCCGAAGCATGTTTTCCATAAACCAGGCTTTATTTACGTTTTCAATAGCGTAAAAGCATCATTCACGAGCTCGTTCCATAATTTTTACGTCGAATGTTGAAACTACGCTAACATTTGGGTCCTAATAAAAATAAAAACTAGAGTCAATGGAAACGTTAAATGCAGTTTTAGGGGGAAGAAGCCAAAGTTTCCATAAGGGAACTTAAATTGCCCGTAAATATTGGGCAGTTGGCTGTCAATGAAACTGGCGCAAATTACTTCCGCCTACTTCCCCCCTCCCCCCAAAACTTTCTCAACACAAATGTTACGTTCCAGACGAAACTTTTCCCTGAAGAAAAAAAATTCTACCAGATACAGTTTTTGATTTGTGCACTTTTTCCTGCCAACCGTCAATAAATGTCAAACGAGTTTTTACACTTTTGCACTTTCCCCATATTTGAGTCATAAACCCGAATTGCACCATTCCTCTGACATTTAACAGCTCTTCCCAGTTCCACTGTATTTTAAGTATTTCCCCCTTTTTTATACGCAACACCTTCAATTCACTTTGACATGTTTTTTCAGTTTGCGCTACCCTTAAAAATATTTAAGCAAATTTTTCTTAACGGGCTCTCCTTTGAAAGAAAATTTAAACGCAAATATTAAGCCTAATTTTTTATAATTTGGGCAATGAGTGTAAAAAATTATTTAAACCCTGACATTTGTACAAAATTATTTTTGCTAGAAATAATTTGAAAATGACTATTTTTTCGCAATTCCTAATCACAACAAAAAATAAGTCCAAAAATTGTACAAAACATTTGAAAAAACTTGGTGCCAAAGTAAGACATTTATGGGCAATTTTGCACAAATTTCAGACGTTTTTTCAATTTAAATTTTGAACCAATTACAAAAGCATTTCCATGGATTTTATAAAAAATGCACTAATTTAAAACCAAATATCCAGTTAATAAATTAAGTTTTTTAGTCAAATTTAGTTAAAAATTTTGCATTTAAATTTTGATGAGGAGTTCGGGGAAATATTTTCATTATTTTTAAAAAACTGCAAATTGTAAAAACTTTTGAAAAATTTGAACATTTAGATCAAATTTTGGAAAGTTGTACTGAAAATTTGTAAAATTTTTGCACGAAATTTTCATTAATTTTTGCACAAAATTTTCATTAGTTTTTGAGAAAATATAAATTACTCTTAAGCATTTTGCGAGAATTTTCAAGTGATTGGCCAAATTTAGGTAAAATTTGAAACCGGTTTTACGAAACATTTCTTGAAACAACTTGAATCAAATACTTTGAATCATTTTGAATTTATGTTATAATAATTCATACAATTTTTGCAAATTTTATGAAAGATTTTAACGCAAATTTCTTGAGGATTTTTGTATTAGTTCAGAAATTTCCACAAAAGCTTGCAAAAAATTACTGATAAACTTAGGGCAAACATTTTCTAGATTTAAAATGTTAGTGATTGTGTTCCTGAAACATTTTAAAATTTAGTATCCAAAATATGAAATCACTTGAAATTTATTTAAATTCATTGTAAACCAAATTTTTAGGGAATATTTTTGAAAACATTACGCAAATTTTGCGGATTTTATTTCAGCGTCGGACGTATACGATTGATAACATTAGACTTTTAAAAACTACATTTACAGCAGAATAAAAAACCAGACAATCACTTTTAAAGCAGTGATTTCAATATTGAAAAAAAAGTAAGACAGAGTCAGAGTTGAAAGTAAAATCTTGCGGAAAAGCGCCACGTGTCCTTGATCTCCGCTGGAAATTATGTTTTGTATTTTTATTACAATAGAGAGACCAGTGAAATTTAGGGCTATGATAAAAAAAGTGATTTGGGTTCCGCTCGTTGCTTTCACTCGGAATAAATCTACTTCCCCCTTTTTCCTCTCCAAGCTTTTTTCCTACGGAACAGCAACAAATTTTCTCCTTGCCCACAAACGCAACTTTTACTGGGAAAAGAGACCCGGAGCCCCGGAACGTCCCGCCACTTTCTCCACTCCGTCACCCATCATTTACTCTTCCTTTTCAATTTTCTCCCTTTCCCTTTGGCCCCCTTTCAAATTACCAGTGTGTTTGGGTACTAAACCCCAAAATGTAACAAAATACGCTATAAAGTCCGCCCTACCAAACAGTGTCTCAACTTGTTTATGTATTTTTTACGGGCAGGAATAAAAAAGGTCAAAAATTTTCCACATAATTTTTAGGACAAAAGTCAGAGATTTTCTCATAAAAATAAAAATAATCTACATACCAGATTTTTAGAGTAAAAATTTACAAAATTTTATACAAAAATGTGACGCAGACTTTAAACCCTATAAAAATCCTTGTGGGCACAAAATTTTACCCAGAATTTTGAAACATTTTTTCAAAAAGTTTTGAAAACATTGGGAAATTACGCGGTAAAATCTTTTGGGAATTTTTAAAAAATTATTTTCCTTCAGCAGTAAAAATTTTGCTCAACTAATTTTTTTTTCTGGTTAATTTTTGTAAGGTAAATTTTACAGAAATCTGTGTTAAAATATTGAACGAACGACAATATTCGGGATAATTCACATGATTCCCATGGAATTATTAATCAGGAAACTTGCTCCAGGTTACATTTAATTACGAAACCCAGAATACTTAAGCGCCTGGTTACAAAATTTCCGGGGAATCAAATTGTGGGTTAGGAAAATTTCCGTAAATATTTCATGAGCTGTAGTAACAGGCGTTGTGGGGAAATTTCCGTGCTAAAAAGAATGTCGAAACGTTTTCCGCCGGGAGACAAAATACATTTGCAGAATTGAGAAATAGCTTCCCGACGGAAAACGTTTTGCAATAATTGTTGTTAACTAAAAATTTTTAAAACTTTTAATTTTTTCACAAAATATTTCGCTCGACTTTAAAATCAAAAATTAAGGTTAAAACTTGTTTAAGCTTTATTGCCCCTAAAACAGCAAATAATGTTTTTCCCTAAAATTCGGTTAAGTACTGAAAACGGGTTAAAATTTAAATTTAGATTGTAAAATTTTTAAAGCATACAAAAGTTAAAAAGGGGGTTACAATTTTTAGATCAAGCGTTTCCCTTAAACACGTTCAACTGGGCTCAAATTTGTAAATTAAAATTCATTTGAAATTACTAAATTTTGTTTAAATTTATAGTTTCCCCTTAAAACAATAAAAATGGAAAAAACCTTTACACGCTCTTACTGTTTAGAAATGTGAAAATCATTTTTGCAATTTTGACATAAAACAATAGAAATAATTTTTTTATGGATTAAAGTTGTCAAAATTTTAATGATTACGGTAAATACGATTGAAATGCCCGTTTTCGCATAGCAAAATAAACGCTTTTTTACTGTGAAAGGAACATATTAAAAATATGCAATAAAATTTAAAGGCAGTAGTTAAAATTTAAATTTTTAAAAATAATTTTAGAAAAACTTACATCATTTTTAGATTTCTTGGAAAATCCTCCCGCTCCACCTCCACCGGTACTCACAGAAGCGTTCATGTTCAATTGGGACTTTAGAGCATTTTCCACTACCCACAACTTTCACTTGGGTCTGAGGTATACGTTTTGGCTTGGTAAAATTTTCTTTTCTTCCAAAAAATCTTTTCTCATGTGAAATTGTTAAGATTAAGGGGTCGTTAAATAGTTCCTATGAAAAAATTTCCCGATGAGAAATTGCCCTCTTGACAAGCCTGAGAGGAAAGTTGGGGAAATTTTCCATAGGTGGGAAAACTTTGTTCGAGTCTTGACTCCAGGAATCGCATCCCAATTATTGGGCTGAGTGAGAGAAACGCGGAGCAAACTTCACACACGAAAGCTCGCGAGAAACTCACGCTCTTCCTCTCTCTTTTCTCACTTTGGATGGGACAAGTCCAAGTGAGCAAAGGCTTCCCTTTCTTTTCCTACACTCAACAAACCATGTGCTAAGAAATTTTACCCTAAATGGGTTTTCCCATGTCGGGATTCTCACTTTAGCATTCTGCAACAGTTTCGCGTGCTTACATGTATTTCATGCAAAATGTTTTTACAAAATTTGCTGCTAATTTTCAGAACATTTTGCCAGCGGTCGTCTATATTTTTTTTAAATGTTGCAGAAATTTTTTGACATTTTTGAAAATTACTTTAATATTTTTCGAAATGTTTGTAGAAAATTGTACCCATAATTATAGGCATTTTTATGAATATTTGTTGAAATTGTTTCTGTATTTGTAGAAAATGTTTCCCAGATTTGTTGTAATTATAGACATTTTTGCCCATATGTGTAGATTATTGTAGAGAATATTGTTCATAATTGTAGACAGTTTTGTCCGTATTTGTAGAAAATGCTTCCCATATTTGTAGAAATTTTTTCCCAGATTTGTAGAAAATGCTTCCCATATTTGTAGGAATTTTTTCCCAGATTTGTAGAAAATGCTTCCCATATTTGTAGAAATTTTTTCCCAGATTTGTAGAAAATGCTTCCCATATTTGTAGAAATTTTTTCCCAGATTTGTATAAATTTTTGCTAATATTTGTAGAAAATTTTGCATATATGTGTAGACAATTTTGCCAACATTTGAAGAGAATATGCACATATTTGTAGATATTTTTTCCGCATTTAATTATAATTTTGCTCCTATGTGTAAAAAATTGTGCCCCTAGTTTTAGAAAATTTTCCCCATTTTTATAAAATTGTGCCCCTATTTTTAGAAAATTTTCCCCATTTTTAGAAAATTGTGCCCCTATTTTTAGAAAATTTTCCCCATTTTTAGAAAATTGTGCCCCTATTTTTAGAAAATTTTGCTTTTGGAATTTTTATGACAATTTTAAGTGAACTTTTACAAATCCCACAGCCCAAAATATTTTTCACCTTGAATGCATACATTTTCGAGCCAAAAAGTTTCTAATAAGATTGTTCCGCCTCTATCCTTTTCTTTTAAATATAAAGTAAAGTAAGTAAGTTAAAATAAGTTTCCACCGAAAATAATTTATTTCTTTTTAAATTAAATTTCAATAAAGCCCAACTGTCTCCAAAAACTTTCCCTGGAGAAAGTTCAAGTCTTTCAAAAATTGCGGGCGGAAAAATTGGCTCAAACCACGAAAATAAAAGAAATATAGAAACAGCTTGTTCTTGAATTATTCAAATCTTGGCAAAAAACTAAACCCAGCCGATATTAATGAAATTGATTGGATCCAGTACAGTGAACATAAAATAAAGTAGCAATCCTTCAAAATACAACATACCAAATAAAAAATGTCTTTGAAAAGCATTTGCTTAGTTAAACAAATTAACGTTTTTGAAAATTTGATTCTTTGGAGGGGTCCCTGCATAAAGAGAATGCACTGTAGTTATAAAAACGTTTCTCAATTCTGTAGGCAATACCAGCCCTAGCAGGATTAAATGTCAAACATTTGCGGGTAGGATCGGAGAGCTGTAAAATTTCTCGGAAAAGCATCCGATCCGTTTGCAAGGGAATAGAAACATGGGGTTTGGGCAATGAGTGCATCAAATATTCATTGGGGATGATTAAATTGAGAGTGTGTGTATTTTTGGGTATATGTGAAGGGAGAGCGTGGAGCTTGATCGAGTGGGGATTCAAATTGAGCGGAGCAATTTGTCCCTTTTCCTGTTTTCACTCCTTGGAATTTTATCATTGGGAAAAACGTTCCTTATTTTTCTAGCGTGCGGATCCCTGCTGGGAATTTCCCTCAATTTCCGGTCCCTAATCAAATTCAATCGTATCAATTTTCATGGCAAAGCTCCACTTGTCATCAGCACTGGCATTGTGAACTGAAAGTTGGGAAAAATTGAGGAAACTGTAGAACCTCTTTATAACGGTCCCCTTGGGACCATATCTTCCAGGTGTGTATTTTCCATGTATTTAAATGAGTGGGGAGGTAAAGGGGAGTCAAAATGTCTGAAAATGATAAATAGGGGAATTTCAGGACTCATGCTGGGTAAAATATTGACAAAAAAAATTTCGATGCTGACTATATTGCTACAGTTGGACGTGGTTATAACGGCGCCCTAAAAAATAAAATTTGTATTAAATTTTTAGGGCAATAAATTTTTGTGGTTTGGATGTTGACTGGTGATAACATTTTCTTATGGGGGTCTGTGATAAAAATTATTGACTGTTGTTACAAGTATGCAGGGAAAGACATGGGGTAAGAACAATTGGATGTTAGAAGTGAATTAATCACATTTGGTAATAAATATCTCACTGGGATATTTTAGGTGGTTTTGATGTAAGTGCTTATTGAGAGAGGGAAAGCGTGGAGTGTGGGAATTTCTTGGAAGTTTGAATATTACCAAATGTCACTGGTTCATTAATCTTGAGTGCTGTGAAAGGGCCAATGCCTCTGGATGAGGATCAATTGTGTGGGAATGGATGGATTAAGGACAGTTTCAAAGTTGGTTTTGTGGTATTGTTCTGTGAGAGAATTTTATGCATTTAGTGAATTCAGGGCTGAGGATTTGGAGTGACACTTGACAGGGTCAAGTTCAAGCTGGGATGAAAATTTTGCAGGGGCAGTTATTCGTGAATTTGTTTTGTAGTTAAAACGTTATAGGTCAGATGAGTGAAATTTCTAGTAATTTTGAAAGCGGAAGTTAGGTCAAGTTCAAATCTGTGATTAGTTGTTACTGTTCGAGTTTAGTTTAAGTTCAGGTCAAGTAGAAATCCAAATGCACGCCAAGTTCAGGCCCAGTGCAAATCTGAACTAACGTTAAGTTTGAGTCAAGTTCGAATTCAGATCGAATTCGAATTCCGGTCAAGTTCAAATTCAGGTCAAGTTCAAATTCGGGTCAAGTTTGAATTCAGGTCAAGTTCAAATTCAGGTCAGCTTCGAATTCATTTCAAGTTCGAATTCAGGTCAGGTTCAAATTCAGGTCAGGTTCGAAATCAGGTCAGGTTCGAATTCAGGTCAGGTTCGAATTTAGGTCAAGTTCAAATTCAGGTCAGGTTCGAATTTAGGTCAAGTTCAAATTCAGGTCAGGTTCGAATGCAGGTCAAGTTCAAATTCAGGTCACGTTCGAATTCATTTCAAGTTCGAATTCAGGTCAAAGTTAGGTCAAGATCAAGTTCAGTACAAGCATGATAGGGTCATGTGCAAGTTCAATTCAAGTTCATTTTCAAGATTCGATCAAACCCAAGCTTGAATCAAGTCTAACTTCAGGTCAATATCAGGTCAATAAATCAAGTCTAACCAAATAAAGACCAACTTCAAGCTTTTCTCCATTCTAGGTTTGAGACAAATCCAACTTCATGTTAAGTCCAAGTGCAGGTCAAATCCAACCTATTATCAGATTCAAGTTCAAGCCATTTCATTACTTGGTAAATTTCAAGTTCAACTCAACTTCAAATTTGGACTGAATCAGGTAGTCCAAATTTGTATCATACCCAGGTTTCGATCCCACTTAAGTTTGTTCCAACTTACGTTCAATTTAAGCTATCGCTCAAGTCAACTTGAATTCATCTATATTTTCCAGCTTCCAACCATATTTAAATTCCAGGTAAAGTTCAAATTCATATTTTTTGAATATTCAAGTCACACTCAAGTTTCGTTCAATCCTCACTCAAGGTCGGTCAGCTGAAATTTATGATCAACTTTGGACAAATTTTAGAACTAATTCAAGCACAAGTTTAAAGCAGTTGAAATTAATTCAAGTGAAATTCCATGTCAAGTTAAATTTCATATCAAATCTTTCCTAAGTTCAAGTTAAGTAAAAATTAAAATATTACTCGTGTAATTAATAACTTCAAATTCTGGTTTGGGGCCCGGTTACGTCCATTTACGTTCAAGTTAAGCTCAAGACTAAGCGAAACTTTAAAATTTTGTCATATTTTTGCGGCGGTCCGTAATACGAAGCCGTGACTGTGTCCATGCAAGTAGTTTTGGGATAATTGGATGAAAAGTGCAGAATGCAACTACACAATTCCAATGAAATCATTAAAGAAAATTTAATCCTCTCTTTGAGCTCGGGTAATGAGACACGAGTTGGAAATGTAGCAATTATTCCGCCCTCAAAAAACTTTTCTCCCTCTTGGGAAAACTTCCCTTCGAAAATCATTCCTACGCTTCTGCACAAAAAATCCGCTTGGAAAGCAACTTTTTCCTCCACCATTCTTCATTAAAATCTCTTTCCCCAATTTAAATCCCTTACAATTAAAACTTTTCCAATCACAAATTCCCCACAATATTATTTTTATTCTCAAAACTCATTGGAGCGACGGGTCAAACCATAAAAAAAGGTATGCAAGGAAATAACAAAATTTATATCATCCAGCAAAATCCCAAATGGTTCAGGTCCATACCATTTATTCGTTTCCATGCAAAATGTGCTTAATGCTCTGGTGAAAATTGCTGGCCAGTGTAAATTCAAGCTTGACTAAAAACACAAAACGGGTTAATGCAATTTTTTCAAAATATACCAGAAACTACACTTAGCTCATTTTGAATGCTGTTCAAAAAATACTAGCCCATTTTCCCTTTACGTAAATATCACTTGGCTCATTTTGCATCGTTTCAAACCAGCATTTAGCCCATTTTGCGTTTCGTCCAAACAAGGTTTAGACAATTTCCTAGAATTTCATTTAGACAATCAAAACATGGTTTAGCTCATTCTGCATCTTGTGAAAACAAAATTTGACTCATTTTGCATATTCTAAAGACAGTATTTAGCTCATTTCGCATCTTACCAACACCTCATTTGACCCGTTTTGTATCTTCTCAAAATAGTATTTAGCTCTTTTTTGCACTTTGTGAAAGCAAAATATAGCCCATTTTGCATCTTTTCACAAAAGCATTTACCGCCTTTTGCAACTTTCAAAGCAAAGATTTAACACATTTTTGGTCTTATGAAAGAAAACATTTAGCCCATTTTGCATCTTCTCAAAACTTCATTTAGCTCATTTTGCATCTTCTCAAAACTGCATTTAGCTCATTTTGCATCTTCTCAAAACTGCATTTAGCTCATTTTGCATCTTTTCAAAACTGCATTTAGCTCATTCTGCATCTTCTCAAAACTGCATTTAGCTCATTTTGCATCTTCTCAAAACTGCATTTAGCTCATTTTGCATCTTCTCAAAACAGCATTTAGCTCATTTTGCATCTTCTCAAAACAGCATTTAGCTCATTTTGCATCTTCTCAAAACAGCATTTAGAGCATTTTACATCGTTTGGAAGCAAAATTTAACCCAATTTTCATCTTCTCACAAAATGATTTGTCCCATTTTGATTCTTTCCAAAAATTGAATTTGTATATCGTGCAAAGCAGTTTTTAGCCCATGTAGCGTGTTTTAAAGCAAAATGTGACATAATTTTGTGTCATTCCAAAATAGCATTTAGTTTATTTCATAGTTTTTATCGTTAGCAGTTTAGCTTGTTAGGCGTTTTTTGAAAACAGAAATAGGGCCTTTTACCGCTTCACTTGTAAAAGGGTCGAATGTGAAATACGTTGTGAATAAAGAGTTTTTACTCCAGAGAGGATTTGGTGTGCGTAATGGAGATAAGTGCAGAGAGTGTAACTTGATCTGCAGATGCATCTACTGGACACTTGGCAAACCTCAAGATTCAACTCTCTCCTGAAAGGGGCAGCCTTGGGTCAGTGTTAAAATTTCCTGGCCGAAAGTCTACAGTGAAAACCTTCTACCTGACAAAGTGACGCAGCCCTTAATAACGAACAACCTCTTCATTCCCTTGGCTTGGCTTAGTTTAAATTTTTAAAGACGCAATAGTACCACTCTGGGATTATTTTTAGGGATGTTTTTTTCCTCATAAATATAAGGGTTTTCACAAATGGACGAGAAAATTTTTCCTTGAAATTTTACTCTGAATTTTTAATTCTGACTAAAGCCCAAACGTTAAGTCATTGGGATTTGCAAGGACTTATGAACGCCGGCTTTAAAATTTTTATCACTACACGGTAAGGGTTTACTTTGGCAAAAATTACAATTGGGGCAAAGTGAGATTCCACAATTTTCTACGCGTTCGAACGTGCAAACTAAAAATTTGTACCACAAATGTTTTGGTAAAAAAATGCTAATTTGGTAAAAATTCTATGTCGTAAATTTTTTCAGAAAAAAATTTGAGAGAAAATTTTGTAGAAATTTTAGCCCCATTTGAAAACACTCGTGAAGAGAAGGACTTTTTGCGTATACGCTTGGGACACGTTAGTGGTAAATATTGATGAAGAAAAAATAGAGGAGTTTTGAGCTTTTAATTACTTTGGAGCATCAAAGGATTTCCGTTAGGCTTCCCAGAGCTCTTGTGAATTCCTGCCCTTAAAATTTCATTTCGGCTTGGGCTTCCGAAATTAATATTTTAATAGTTTGAATGTGTGCTTAAGAACTTGGCCTGACTTTGTTGTCCATTAAGTAAACATCACAAGTTTAGCATTTCCTAATTTCCCACCTCATTGGCTGCAGAAACCTAGTTCTTTTAATGGGGAAAAAGGAATTTCGGAAGTCAGAGCACAATAGCAGAACCATTGCACATATTTTGGTAAAATTTGTATAAACTTTTGGTTAAACAACATCCAGATATTGATTTTTTTTTGTGGTTATGCTAAATTTTATACATTTGCGCGTTTTGCAATTTTTGCTTTCAGCAAAATTATTTTCTAATATTTCGGGGTCAAGGATTATCAGAATGCCAAATTTGAAACTTTTTATGGTATTTGAAAGATTTACGAATTTATTCCAATTTATACGACAATTTGATTATTTTACTGTACTTGATCTCTCTTACCAAATTTTACCAAGTGCTACCAAATTTTACTAAATATTTTTAATGCTACCAAATTTTACTAATTTTTTTAATGCTACAAATTTCTACAAAATTTTAACAATTGCTACCAAATTTTACTAAATTTTACCAGTTGCTACCAGATTTTATACAAAGTTACCAGATTTTCCAAACATTGTCGAAACATGCAAAAGATTTTAACAAACATTTACCACGTGTTACCAAATTTGCGTTCTGCAATAAACTTCTATAAGATTTTAGAGGAAGTTACCACATTTTGCAAAAATTTACATTATGTTACCGTAATTTTCTAGGTTTTGTCATAAGCTACTGGATTTTATCGTAATTTTCTAGGTCTTACCAGAAGTTACCATATTTTCCCAGAACTTACCAGTTTTTACCATATTTTCACAGAAGTTTCCATATTTTCACAGAAGTTTCCATATTTTCACAGAAGTTTCCATATTTTCACAGAAGTTCCCATATTTACCAGAAGTTACCAGATTTTACCAAAAGTTACTAGATTTTACTACAGATTGCCAAATTTTACCAACAGTTTCCAGATGCTAACAAAAGTTATCAGACTTTATAAATTTTTCCAAAACCTGCCAGATTTTAGCAAAGATAACCAATTCTTACCAAAACTTTACAATTTTTATTCAAACTTACCAATTGTTGTCCAAACTTACCAATTGTTATCCAAACTTACAAATTTATGCTAAAACTTTACAATTTTTACTTAAAAATTGGTAAGTTACTTACAAAATGTTTAAAACATAACCAAATTGCACCAAAAGCTACAGCAAATTGCCAAATACCATTAAAAGTTTCCAAGTTTTCTCATATTATGAAAAAATTCACCAAACATCTACCACGTGTAAAAACATTACCAACACGTAACTAATTTTGTCTATGCTTTATAAAATTTACCGACAATTAACCAAAACTTGAATACTTGGAACATTCCCTACCTCAGTAATTTAAGACTGCCTGAAACACGAACTGAACGAAAACACGAAAATGCATACTAAAATAATGAGTCCAATAATCAAATATTGCCACACTAATTGGAATGGTGCTTCAATCTTCAGTATCCCGATCCTACAAAGCATTTAATGGGAATAATCGCAAATATCAAAGGGAAAATTGAGACTCATAAAACGGGTTTAAAATGATTGTGTGCTTAAGCTCCTGCAACGCTCATTATATTGTCAAATCCAAACTTCCCCTCGGTCCTAAATTATACACAGTATCTTATCCCTACAGCCAAGTCAATTTTCCTCATTATATTCCTCCCAGGATTTTCCCATTGCGCAGAAAAGCACTACATAAAAATAACCTTCGCAAAGATCAAGAGAATAGAATGTTGTGTCATCATGAGAGTCACTTGGCTCAAAACAGTATTTCATCTTCATTTGTTTTCACTAAGCTCTCTATCATATGCAGAATTTGCTCAAGCACTTATTTCTTCACGGGTTTAGTTTCAGCAAAATTTATATTTTTTTAAATTGGCGTAATCCCGTTAAAATTTATCGAATTCAAAAACAGGTAGTTTTCGATTTTTAAAACCTGTTACAAAATGCTTAGATATTTTACTCTCAGATATTTTCTTAAAAAACATTTTAAGTAAATTTTCTCATGAAAATTTGTTGCAAAATTTTTAAACGTTTGAAAATTGTTGCAAAATTTTTAAGCGTTTGAAGAATTGTTGCGTAATTGTTAAACAGTTGAAAAATTTGTTGCAAAATTTTTAAACGTTTGAACAATTTATTGCAAAATATTTAAGCGTTTGAAGAATTGTTGCAAAATTGTCAAACGGTTGACAAATTTGTTTCAAAATTGTTAAACGGTTGACAAATTCGTTTCAAAATTGTTAAACGGTTGAAACATTTGTTGCAAAATTGTTAAACGTCCGAAAAATTTATTGCAAAATTTTTAAACGTTGAAAAATTTGTTGCAAATTTTTTCCTCCAATTGGGAAAACATCTGATTTACGTTTTTGTAAAAAAATGCATAACGTTTTTAATTGGAATTTTTACAGCGATAGTAAATTACAAGGCCCATAATTTCCAAGGAATAAAAAATTGTGACAGTTGGGAATTTTATTGGGGGATGTTTTCTCGGGTGTTAATTTAAAAGAGGAGGAAAAACGCGCTGGGAAATGATATTCGAGAGGAAATTTCCAGGAGTTTTAATACTGCACGTTTTAAATTATGCGTTTTCCTCTCGCACGTTACGGGAAATGGGCCCTCTGTTTACCTTAGGCTCTGTGGGAAGGAATTTGTGGGGAAGGAGGGGGAAGTTGTAATAAGACCTTGGAGAAATAATGGGGGCCGTGAGGATATTTGGTAACGTCTGGACTCTGAAAATTTGATCGTAGAAAAGATTTACAATGTGGTTGGGGAAACCCTTAATTTGTTTTCCTCGGAGCCTGGCCTGAGTGAGAGCTAAATTGTTGGGGCGTGAATGTTAAAACGACTCCCACGTTTTACAGGATATACATTTCAACGATTTTTTACATTGAAATATTCCTGCGTCAAAACATTTCGCTGAATCGGAATTTATTTTACAATTTTTGTAAATTTCGTTTAGTTGCAAAATTTTTACCCGCTTTCAAAAAAATCCTATGAAAAATTTTAAGGTGGAAAATAGTTAATTTTTGGTGATAGTTGGGAATGTAAGTTACGAGTCTGGGAGGAATCATAAATCCGTTTAAGGTGTTCAACAGTTGTCCTTGTAAAGTTCCAGAGACCTGTACGCATGCTAGTATTCACCCACAACCACAATGTTTACTGTGTATAATACGCTGACTGGGCTTTTAAATTATTACTTTCTATCGAAGACAGAAGTCATTTTAAACGTATTTTGAGTTTCAAGGTTAAGTTCCAGGTCAACGTTCATAGTGTGTATAGTTTTTGGAAGCTTTTTGTGCATTTTAAGTGTTTAACATTTGGAGTTAAGTGGGAACTTCAAGATTCGGGTCAGGATGAATTCTGTAAGGTCATTTATCAGGTCACAGTTTTATTTTTAAGGTCAAACTGGGGCGAAGTTCATTTCTGACGACAAGTTTAGAGGTCAAATCAATATACAATAGTTAATTTCGGGTCAAGTTCAAGTTATTGGTCAGGTAAGATTTTTGGGTCAATTTTACATTACGGGCCAAGTTCAGATATCTGGTCAAGTTTTTGTACCAGGTCAATTTTTAGTGTCAAGTCAAGATTATTTTTGAGCTCGTTTGTGAATTTCAGGTCATCTGTATGCAGCAGGTCATTTGTTTGTTTCAAGTCAAGTTGAAATTACGGGTCAAGTTCAAGTTTTAAGGTCAATGGTCTGCACCAGGTCATTCGTGTGCTTCAAGTCAAGATTGTGTGTCAGGTCAATTTTGAGCTTCAAGTAGAGTTTAAATTACGGGTCAAGTTCAAGTTTTAAGGTCAATTGTCGGCATCAGGTCATTTATGAGTTTCAGGTCAATATTGTGTGTTATTTCAACATTGAGCTTCAAGTAGAGTTTAAATTACGGGTCAAGTTCAAGTTTTAAGGTCAATTGTCGGCATCAGGTCATTTATGAGTTTCAGATCAATATTGTGTGTTATTTCAAGCTTGGGCTTCAAGTAGTTTAAATTACGGGTCAAGTTCAAGTTTTAAGTTCAATTGTCTGAACCAGATTATTTGTGAGTTTCAGGTCAAGATTGTGTGTCAGGTCAATTTTGAGCTTCAAATCTAATTTAAATTACCCGGCCAGTACAAGTTTTAAGGTCAATTGTCTGCACCAGATTAGTTGTGAGTTTCACGTCAATATTATGCTTCTAGTCAATTTTGAGTTCCAGGTCAAGAGTATGTTCCCGATCAATTGTGAATTTCCGGTCAAGTATATATGTATATAGTGTGTGATTTTAGCTCAAGTAAAAGTTTGAGGTCACGTTTTACTGTATCCACAAGGAAACCTTTATTTTTAAACGAAATTTAAACCTAGTATGTCAAACATATTATTCGGGTCAATCTTCATGAATTTGAAGTTACTTTATTAGGTCAACGGTTAGCTGATTAATGGTCCAATTAAACTTACACTTAGGTACGCATTTGTTGTATTAAATTAAATTTCATTTACCAGGATAGTTTTTAGTTTCACTTTGAAGCTAGATCTGCATTTTGACCTTAGTTGCGGATTCAGGTCAATCCGGGTCAAATTTAAGTTTGAAAAATATTTGAATCAATGAATTACGTTTGGGTCTGAGTACATGTATCAAGTGGAGGTGAAACTCATTTCACAGGTGTACTTGGAGTTGCGGGACAATTTAAGCGTGTCAAGCAGGTCAAGTTAAATTTGGTAAAAGTGCAATTTCAGGTCACATTGGAAGTTAAGTTAAAGTAGGGTATCAATTCCAGGTCAAACTGAGTATACAACACAAGTGTATTGAGTTCGGGAATAATGCATTACGGAAAGAGATCTGTTTTAGGAAACTCTGACTGTATGCGTGATCCGAAGTAATGATTAGTTTTGGAGCGATAAAAAGGGAAGAACTGATGATGGGATTAATTGAAAGAGGCATGTTAGGCATTATACGGCTTTATGCAGATTACACACGCTACTGCGTCTGCCAGATTTGATTCTATTCATTGGAGGTCATTTGGCTCTTTCCACTTTTCCTTCTCCCTTCATTTCATTTCCAAGGAATGGGAAATTCATTGGATCCTCGAATTTCCTCGCAAATAACCGACTCATGAATTAAATCCCTAGTCATTCAATTCCGCTTTTTCTTCATCCCAAACCCCCATTCTGTCCCCTTCATTCCTTTCTTAATCCTTCCCGCTTACATCTAGTTTTCATTCGATTCTCTCTAGATTTGTTCTAGGATTAGGCCCGAATTTCAATACTTTATGTATCTTTTATCAAATACGTACGTCAAAAAATTCTAATAGTTTCAAACGTTAGTTAATAAAATTTCATTTGGCTGATACAGAATGTTAACTAAAATTTAACATTGGATTAGTATATAAGTTGAACAAAAATTAACATAGGGTTGGTATACAAGTTGAACAAAAATTAACATAGGGTTGGTATACAAGTTGAACAAAAATTAACATAGGGTTGGTATAAAAGTTGAACAAAAATTAACATAGGGTTGGTATACAAGTTGAACAAAAATGAACATTGGGTTGGTATACAAGTTCAACCAAAATTAATATGGAGTTGGTATGGAAAATTCAAAATTGCGTATACACTTTACTCACCCGAATGAACTTGACGGTTTTGTCATCCTGAATGCTGTCCTGCCGTCGATGGAGCTTCGTGCTCCGACTTCCTCCTGAACTTCCCGCAGTGGCTTGTCTTTGACTCATTGGGAACTCAGTTCAAGTTTTCACAACAATCACTCATATCTATGTTTTAAATCGTACCGATTCTTTGAAACACACAATCGCAGTAAAAATATTATCAGAAAGCTGTCCTAACAAAACGATGTGGACACCATCGGCTCCTCCGAAAATATTTACTGTTCACTTGGGGTATCTATTCACACCGGAAAATATTAGGGGTCTGGTTTATGATGTTGTAAACAAATTTTGTGTTACTTCTGAATTTGCATCGGAAAGTATATCTCCCTAAGTTTAGTTAGAACTTTTGCATTGAAAAACAATTTCACGTAAATTTGGTTTTGCATTTCACATCGGAAAATATTCTCACATATTTTTGATCTACTCATTCACATCGGAAAATACTTTCCCGTAAATTTTACCTTGGTTTTTAAAAAGAAAAATAATTTCCCGTAAATTTATCTTTGCGATTCACATCGGAAAATATTTTCCCGAAAATTAAGTTTTACGATTCACACCGGAAAAAACTTTCCCGTAAATTTATCTTTGCGATTCACATCGCAAAATATTTTCCCGTAAATTTAGCTTTGCGATTCACGTCGCAAAATATTTCTCCGTAAATTAAGCTTTGCGATTCACATCGGAAAATAATTTCCCGTAAATTTATCTTTGCGATTAAGATTGGAAAATATTTTCCCGTAAATTTAGTCTGGCGCTTCACATCGGAAAATATTTTCCCGTAAATCGGAGAGAAAATAATAAATTAAATAAAAAGTTCCTGTCTTTAGAAAACAATTCCCGAATACGGTCAAGTAGTTAAGATCATTAAATATTTTCTTATACTTGTTGACCAGTGATTTAAAGCAAAAGAAAATTTGGTGGAGCAAAGCACCTGTGAAAATATGTTTTCGTCTTGAAAAATATTTTCCTGTGGATATTTCCCACGCTGTCTTCCAAATTATTCCCGTCCAAGCCCCAAAGTTTGTTTTAGAGCAAACACAAGTTTTCTAAAGAAAGTTTTTAAGAAAGTTGCGAGAGATAATGATGCAGTGGAAAATGTTCCCATGCTTGAGGAACTACCAGGTTTTATGTGTTTATAAACGCGAAAAATTTTCTAGGAAAAATGGTTGAATGTAAAGGAAGGAGCTGAAAGGGAGGAAAGAGTTCGGAGGGGAATGAGGCGAAAGTTGAAGAGCCAAAGTTACAATAGGATTTTCCGCTCCATTTACAAAACCTGGACAGTGGTCTTCATCATTGGTTCAGGAGTAAATGAAACGGACTTTTGGCGAGGATCTTTACATTTACCGTTCGTACACAAAAATCCCGCTTACATTCAATGGGCTAATACGTTCTTCAATATACATTCGCAACACATAATACTTACCATTACGAGTAATTTTATACAGGGACCCTCAAATCCATCGCACTATATATTCGTAACAACAAAATTTATCTCAAATTTTTACAAACTAAGTTATTTAAAATTTGGTAAGAAAAGTTCATTTAAAGTGTGAATTTAAATTAGCCCCAAAATTTGCAAGTAAATCTTAACCAAATATTTTTTAAAAAACTTCAAACATTATGCACATGATGTGTAAAAAAACTGCGCAGCAAAATTCGCAGAAAATGTTTGCACAAAGTTGACATTAAAATTATTCACAAATCTTTGTCGAGGTACATTATTTACAGAATTGACTTCACAGAACAAAACATTGCCCCAAAATTTATGCCAATAAATTCCCCGAAACGTATGCACAAAAATCTCAAAATTTGTGGAAAACATTTTCCCAAAATTTATACAAAAAGTCTTCAAAATGTATGCAAACAATTTCACAAAATTCGTGCCGGAAATTTCCACAATATTTCTACCAAAAAATCCCCAAAATGTTTGGCAAAAAAATCCTCAAACTTTGTTCCACAAATTTCTACAAAACTTATGCAAAACGTTTCCCCAAATTTGTATAAATATTTCCCCATAATTTGTGAACACAATTTGAGTAACACGTTTCGCCGAAAATTGTCCCAAAAACTTCAATAAAATCATCCCAAAAATAAAGCTCGAAATTAACCCAAACATTTTACATTTACTAAAGTGCCCTAAATGGGTGTGAAAGTCTGCCCAAATCCATTGCATTCAAAATTGTTCCAATTTATGTGACAAAATCGCCCCAAAATTTTGCTCATATAATTGTTTCAAATTTTAATTAGAACCAAATCTGCATTACACTGATTTAAAATTTTGAAAATATTTTGGCTGCCCTTAAATTGAACCCCAATTTTCTAAGAATTTCAATTCCTACCAAAATTTGTAAACCGAATTTTTCTGTAAAAAACTTATTAACGAATATATTTTTTCAGCTTGAACTGAACCTGGACGAATAGGAGCGAAAGCGTTTTAGGGGTCTTCGTGCCCCCAATTAGTGTTTATTTTGTGGAACGGATCTCTCAATCCCAATGACCGCCTTTTGGCGTCCATAACCATTACTGTAGAATCCGAGGCGGACAATTTGCCATGAGCGTATCATTTAGTCGGTGGAGAGAGTGTGGTTTTGTCCAGGATCAAATTAGGGTTAAATTTCAAGGAAATTATTCCGTTAAAAAAGGTGAGAGGGATGTGTGTGTGTGAGTGATAGGAAAATAACGAAAGTTCAACCTGAGCTCAATATTTTAAGAGTAAAGTGGAACGGGGCTCCAGTCATGCTCAAATTCTCCTGTAATTTATCTTCCGGAGTGGAGGAACCCAATCCGGATTTTTGGGGCTAATTAAAACCACGAGTCAAATTGCTATTCGTCAGAGAATTCCAATCTCATTTATTACAGTCTATTTAGGAAACCTTCCTTACTTCTCATTTCCCTTTTAAACCTATTTTATGGGCATGTTTTATTAGTGCCGTCCAACCTGTTCCCAACAACACGAGTTTTGTAAGCATGTTTCAGGGTTCCACTTGACTCAACGCATTTGGCGTTAGCATTCCTGTATTTCAGGGTAGAATGTGAGTGGGAATTATTAATTATAGTTCTGTAATAATTTAGTGAAACGCAAATTAATTTTTCTCGAAATTTTATAATTAAGGTTTTAGTTACGTTCTTTGATCAAGCATCTAGAAGAGGATTGCAGATATACTTTTGCAACTACTTCTGCATCAAATTTTCCAATCACTTATCAACAAAAAATTATGTAATACATTTTGATTAAAAATGTTACTGTTTTTTGTAATTTTAAACTTTGTAGCATATTTTTAGTAAACTGCACAAGAAATTTTTCAGCTAATTTAGCAAAACAAATTTTAAGAAAATTTACACCAAATTAGCAAACCGATATTTGAAACAATTTGAATAAGGTATTGTAAAACATTTTTAAGCAAATTTCACAAGTGTTTGAATTTTTTAGTAACAAATTTTGAGTCATTTTTGCAACAAAATTTTTAAAAACATTCGTTATCAAATTTTGAGTCAAATTTTGAGTCAAATTCGTTATCAAATTTTGATTCAAATTTGAGTCAAATTTTGAGTCAAATTTTACGCCACATTTTGAGTCAAATTTTGCGTCAAATTTTGAGTCAAATTTTGAGGCAAAATTCCACGCAAACTTTCAAAAGAATTTACACCAAATTGAGAATTAAATTTTCAACAATGTTTTAGCCAAAAATCACAGCAATATTTAAATTGTGTGGGAAATGTTGGATCAAACTTTGCAATAAATTTTAGAACAAATGTTAATTCAAATTTTGCAAGAAATTTTGCAGCCAGTTTTGCAAACATGGTGTAGCTAGTGCCGTATAAAATTGCGCAGAATATGTGCGTAAAAATGTGAAAACATCGGGTTGAAATTGGGCAAACAAATTGTATAAAATTTTGCAAAAGCTTTTAGTTTTGTGTGAAATTGTGCAACAAATTTATGGACAAATTTTTTCCGCCAATTTTAAGTGTAATTTTGGCACACAACTTGATCCAAATTTAGAAACACATTTCGAGTAAATTTTTGTTACAATGAGGCAAATTGTACATCAAAATGGGTAAACAATGTTGGAACAAAATTTGATTTAAACTTTGTAAAAATCTCCTGCAAATTTAATGCAATTTCGATAAGTTTTCCTTTTCTGCGTAAATTCTTGTAATTCTGCATGAATTTAAAAAATCGTATTTTAGTGCAAAAATATTCTCCGGTGTGAACTTATTTGTAAGAATTTTTGTCACATGGTAGGGATTTCGTTCCGGGTTGACATGTAAATAGTACCTGAATTTCACGTATAATAACCTTGCCCAACACCGTCTATGTTGCGTTTCCTTGAAGAACTTTAGCCCTAATGTAATAAAGTTGACTTCCTCATGATGATTTAAATGAATGTATTTTTTGGCAAGGACATTGCATGATGAGTAGTAATTGATAGTAGTAATCAATTTAAGAGGAAAGGGGAAAAATGGGAAGGTCCTGCTCGAACTGACTATGACTAACTGATGATTATTTTCCGCGATTGTGTGGTTCCAAATACAAGGTATGATTTACCTTCGTGTCAAAATTCAGTGGAAGGGAGGAGATTACAGCGGAAGAGCATTCTATAGTGGACGTTCTTGCCTCTGGATATTTGATGCGCGTCACTAACTACTTAGCGAGGCATTTGGCGACACTAAGAGAGTGAGAGTTTTTGCAAGGGAACTGATTATTTCTCTATTGGAATTAGATATCCCACGTTTTTACGCTTCACACGGATTTGGGGAAGTGCTGATGAGTCCACTTATCAATTATTCTGTCCGTGCGAAATTCAATAGTTTTTTCCAATTCTCAGCTGGCTCTTAATACTGTTTGTCTCTTATAATGACTTTGGCTGGAACTAAAGGTGCTCCGATCAGGTCAAGTTTTTTGGGTCAAGTGCCCACTTGAATTTCATATTTTCAAGTTTTCCGAGCATTATCTCCCATGGAATAAAATTGTGGCGTATTTTAGACTAACAACAACGAGTTTAAGATTTATTTCAAGTTCAAGTGTTTTTAAGTTTAAAATTCTTTAAAAATTAAAAATTGAGTCAAACTTGAACTTGAAATTAAACTATTCTTGACCTCCACTTGATCTTTACTCTGAGTAGATAAAGCGGCAAGACTTATTAAGTTTCGTCTTTGACAACTATGGACTTTTGTAGAAGTTTCAGTTAACTCTTGACCCCACATTAACCCTAACTTGACCCTAACTAGACCCTAACTTGACCCTGACTTGACCCATACTTGACAATATTTAAACACAATTCTTTAAGTCTTGTATCTGCTTCAACAAGAATTTAGCTTTCGCATCTTGCCGCTTAATACATAAGAATCTCGTTGACCCCGACTTGACCCTGATTTGACCCCAACTTGAAATATGTTTAAATATATGTTAAATACACTTGAAAAAGTGTATTGCTCCAGTTTACTCGGTTTTAATTACAAGCAACAGGGTTACTGATCTGTTCTATCTACTCTTAACCCCGTTCAAACAAATCCTAAACTTGACCTTAATTGACCAGACATTGAGTAATTCCTGTTCTAGCGTCTTCAAGTCCACTTGAAGTTTTGCTCTGAAAATTTAACTTTAATTTTTCTATAATCTTGAGCTTCAAGCTTTCTTAAATCTGCCCTGAAATTTTCAAGCATTCACTTGACCTCCACTTGACCTTTACTTGACCTCCACATGACCATAACCTGATCGCTTAATCTTCACTAAAAACCAAAAATTCTAGTCCCATAACAACACGTCCAACAATAATTTTGTTCCTTCAGTTTCCTCATAAGTGCTATAATTAAATGCGTCACTTGACCCTAACTTGACATTTACTTGACCTCTTCTTGACAACCTGACCTTTGACGTTGACAACCTTGTCTATCCTCAGAGAATATTCTCCAGGTGAGCCTAAACTTAAGTTTTAATTTTTTGACCATAAATCAAAAAATTCCTGCACTTGACCCTGGCCTCACATTTACTTGACCTTAACTTGACCTTTGCGTGACGTCTCGTAAAACTAGTTTCTAAGAGCTTGATCCAGGGTCAATTATAACTTTGTAAGTTTTTGTACATACACTTCTTTTTATAACGTAAAACACGTGACCTTAAATTGACCTGCACTTGACCTTTTGAAAAAATTGACACTTGACGGAGCACCTTGAAATTGAACTTACGTCTTCAACGTGCAGAGCACAAGTAACGGTTGAAGTTGGACGTGCCAAGTTTCCCCAGGAAAATTCTCCGTGTGTTTCCTGCCTTTGGAAATGACTCCGTGCTAAAGGGAATAATTGTGTGGGGTGATAAAATTGTGGGGAGAAAAGCTTTTAATCAGTTGTGGGTTTGAGAGGACTGTACAGGAATGAATAGTTTTTATTAATTTGGAGAACTGGGCTCAAGAGAATTGTTATTGCTGGGAGTCGTGATTGTGGGTCTTATTTGGAGCTGAAGTGAGTGCTCTTTGGTGGAGTGGTGCATAATGCGCCGTGTTATGTGAAGAGTGAAATGTTTGTGAGGAGTCACACACAGTCCTTGCTTTTCCCCAACTGACTCAACTCAGGCGTCACACTCCAACATTTCCTCAGCCTCCGACACAACAAACCTTCCCTCACGCAGACTCTTCCCCAAAAAATTACTTTTCCTGCAATTCGCTTCAGAGATCCTCAGTCATTTCCACGCATCCCTATCCCTAAGCATTGCTCCGTATAAGGTAAAATAACGGAATTTCTTGCCTTTTGTCAAGCCACGTTCTGTTACTTGAATCTTTTGTACACTTGAACTTCAACCTGTATTTCAGATCATTATTTAGGCAGATTCAATCCTGAATTAGTGGTGATATTTAAACTTCAATTTTCAGATAAAACTTGAACTTGCTTTAAAATTTAGATTTTTAAATTCAAGCTTGGTTTTTAAAATCAAACTTGAACTCAAACTTAAAATTGGGATTTCAAATGAATACTGAACTGAAACTTGAACTTGACTTGGGAAACCTATTTGAAGCATAATTTTGAATCTGAAACTTAGAATTGTAAATTGAAATGTAAGATTAAACTCAAACTTGGATTTGAATTTTAAACTCGAACTTGAACTCAAACTTGGATTTGAATTTTAAATTCGAACTTGAACTCAAACTTGGATTTGAATTTTAAATTCGAACTTGAACTCAAACTTGGATTTGAATTTGAAATACGAACTTGAACTCAAACTTGGATTTGAATTTGAAATTCGAACTTGAACTCAAACTTGGATTTGAATTTTAAATTCGAACTTGAACTCTAACTTGGATTTGAATTTTAAATTCGAACTTAAACTCAAACTTGGACTTGAATTTGAAAATTAACTTTGAATGTATGCCGATTTTCCAATTCAAGTTTAAGCCAAAGTTTACATGAAATTTAAAGTTTGAGATTAACTTCAGTTATATCAAAATTATTCTAGAGTTCCAGTGTTTATTCATCGAAGAACTTAAAACTTGAACTTGAAATCAATAGCTAACCTGAAAGTTCGACTTGACTTTGAAAATTGTACTCAAGATCACACTAGAACTCGATTTGAAGCTTGTTTTCAAATTTTACCCAATCTCCACTAATACGTTCTAATTGGTACTCGAACTTGAAATTAATTTACATGAACTTGAACTCAGAATACACTTGAACTTCGACACACCTAATTTTTATTTTAGAGGAAACCCACACTCGAACCAAAACTTGATATCAAACTTCAAGTTAAGCTAAAACTTGTGATCACGGTTGAACTCATACTTGAACTTCAGCTGACACTTGAGATCAAACTTGAACTCATGCTTGAATCTCACATGACTCTTGACCTCCAAATGCAACCCACACTTGAACTCACTCTTGAACTCAAACCTGATTTTTAAATAAAATTCAGCATCGTAATTGAACTTGAACTCAAGTCTGGGAAATCTCAACTGGTATCGAGCAGATGAAATAATGTTTTAAAGAAATAATAGAACCTCCTGTACGAGTGCCCCTTAAATCCAGAATACACTGTATATTTGCATAATTAGGACTGGCGAATGTTATTGAGTGAAAGTGGAGAGCGACGTCTCGCATTGGAAAATTCATTGAGAAGGGAGTGTTGTGTTCATTGGAAAGATGTCAAAATGCCATCCACAGCTCCCGAGGGAGACAGAAAGCCATTCAAACCTTTTCCCCAAATTCCCACAAAAATCCCTTGAATAATAAACACAATCACCAAGCACGAACAGTCTGACCACGCAATATACAGGCACGCCCACAATATCAGCCCCTAAAACTCCATCCAATTTCCCGTTAATAATTTTCATGTCACTCCAAATAATCCCTCTTTAATTGTACTCTCTATTCACATATCCCTCACCACCTGAATTTCAACCACATCTAGCGGAAATTTCACGACCGTTTTTATGAACATCCGACCCGAAAATTGACCCGGTTCATTTTCCCGTTTTGTAGAAATATTTTGTTTGTGTTTACTAAACAATTTCCCCTGAAATTATTGACCGGGAATTTCATCCCCGACTTGTAGAAACTCATGACCCATTTTAGTCCTTTTTGAGCCTGGATTTTCATTGACCGAGTTTCTTGACGTGCATTGTAGCAATTCTGCGACCGTTAAGTTCGACTCTGATGTTTATTGACCCAGAATTTTAGAACCGTCATGACCGTTCTCATTAGTTTTAAATCCACATTTTTAATGACCGAGAATTTTGCAGACATTTTCTGACCAGTTTTGTTAATTTCAGGCCTAAAATGCCTATTGACCGAATTTGTCTACCGCATTAGTCAAAATTTTAAAACCATTTTTCTATCTTGTGACCTGAAATGCTGGCTGACCAAAACACTTGACTACATTTTAACACTGCCATTGTTTAACGTATTTTATCCTCCAGTTATGACCTTAATTAACGATTTCTGGTCATAGACCGTATTTCGACCTATTTTACAAAAACAATTATGACCACTTCCTTGGCGGGTTTTCATGACCTGCATCCTCAAATTTTTAGCAATATTTAAAACCATGTTTCATATTTTGTTTGAGTTTTAGATCTTTGTGGGCTCAAATATTTGACCGCAATATTTGACCGAATTTATTCCGACTAAACGATTTGACCTAAACACTGGACCAATTTTCTTTTCAAAATTTAATTCGACCAGTAAAAATCCCCGGAAAACTTGTCCGTCCCCTTGTACACCCATCCAATTTTTGAACTCTCATTTGTGAACGCTGACAGCGTCCGTTGTTTACAATTTCAAAAGGGATGTTGTGCATTAGGCAATACTCTTGAATAAAAATCCTAGCATTTTTTCCCTTCAGTTTAATCAAAAAAATTCGGGGGTTTGGAATGAATCCTGAAAACCCCATCACAAGGAATCCTATTTATGTCAAAACAAAGTCAGAAACCAAAAGTCTTTCCATTGCAAAACTCAAAGACGCTCTTAATGAAGAAAGCCCCCAGAAAATGACACAACTCAGGAAATGAAAGTTCAGCGGAAAAATAAATACCTGGTCAATATGCCGCCAGGCAGCTTTTTCCCATCTATTCAAAATCCCGTCACCCCTTTCGTATACTAATTACACACCTTATTTTTATTACTTGCAACAATCCTGACTATTTTTTTTACAATCGCCCCTTTTTAACCCGGCCCTCCAAAAATTTTCAACCTCAATATAACGGCGCCCCCCCAAAAAAAAATTTTTTTTACTAACGAACTAGTGTTAGAAAATTTTACATTTTGATTTTGCTATAATGACGCCATAAAAATTATACAGTCGGAGTTGGTTATAACGACGCCCTAAAAATGACTACAGTCGGGCTTTATTATAACGGCGCCCTAAAAAAATTCAATTGCAGTAATTTGTAATGGCGTCATTTGAAAATAATTTTACAATCGTACATTGTTATAACGGCACCCTTCAAAAAATTAGTTTCTGGAAATTTTATTTGAAATTTAAGATTGGAAAAAAATATTTTTTGAGGAGTTCTTTCCTGTTAAAAAGGAAAAAGGATGAGTGAGAAAGTGGCGGAGGAGATAAAGGAGGAGGATTTGGAGGAGGATGAAGAAAAAGTTTGAAATATAATCTGAGCTGGTGGTTCTGCAAGCTGGGATAAAAAACCCTGGGGAAAAATTGTCCCTTAACGGAAGTGTCTGTAATAAAGCCTCCGAAGGATATGGCACTGATTTAGTCGAAGATTTAGAATGAAGAAAAATTCCTCGGAAATAAATCCGGACTTTTTAACGATTGCATCGTCATGAGAGCCAAATTTCCGGGAGAATTTCTTTTTGATGGGTTTATCTTATTCGGGCTTACATCCTACTCTTAAAATAGGAGCACTCTGCAGAACTTTGAATTGGCTAGTTTGACCGAAATAGGGAAATTTTGATTGACCTGGTTTGACCCCAAATTTTAAGTTTTTTAGAACTGGTTCATTAATCATAGTTAAGTTGTAAAATGTTGTGTAAACAATTAACTGTGACCCACAATTGGTCAAAATTTAGTTTTTACTTGAGTTTGACCCAATTTGAATGTATTTCTAAAATTGATATGGTTTGACCCGAAGTTAATAAGTTTTTTAACAAAATCTTTATTAGGCTGAAAAATGTATGTTTCGATACAAAATGGGCCAATTTTTGGGATGTAATTGTATTTAAGACCGAAATTTAGATTTTAAAATGTCAGTTCTTATAATTAAAGGGAAATTAAATTGTGACCGAAAACGGGTCAGTTCTTAAATTTCACATGAAAATTCCCATTTTTCAGACAATTGTGTACAAAGACCTAGTTTGACCCAAAATATTGAGCTTTTCACATCCGGTCGAAAATTAGGACCGGCTACAGTAATTGTTTTGAAAAACTGTGACCAAAAATGGGTCACTTGTCAAAGTTTAGACACTGACCAACTTTGGCCTAGAAATTTATCACATCAGGTTTTATGATTACGATCAACGTATGAAATTTTACACAAATTTTTAATTTTGACCGGAAATGGACCAATAGTTGAGGGTTGCTTTATTTTAACCGTGAAATCAAATTTTTGAAAATCGATTTAATCTGATCTTTATATTGAAGTTTTGACAAGTATCAAATTAATTTACCAAAACATTATTAACTGGAACAGTTTGATCCAAAATTTGAAAATTGACCCGATTTTGGAGTTTAAAAACAGTGACCCTCATTTGCAAACATGGGTAAATATGCTACCCTGACTTGAAACTCTTAATGATTTGTCAGTATGCTATAAAGTGGGAAAAATTGACCGGAAAATGTTACCTTTTCTATGATCCACGATATTTGGGTCAACCATGACCGAACCCGACCACTGATCTCTCATTTGAAAATCTTTGGTGAAACTCATGGACATTATAGAAAAGCGTGCTATAAAATGTGGATTTCGATTTGCTCAAAGCCCTTGATGTGTTTGATGGAATGATAACTAAGGAAGCTTTGAAATCGATATTTAATGTCACCATTATTTCCCCGCCATTTGGGCTCCCCACATTTGATGGGAAGTTTACGTGGAAAAACAATGTCATTAGCCCTCAAGTATCACTTTTCCTTCCCTTAATTCAAAACAGAGCCTCTTGAGTAACTTGATGAGAAATGGGACCACAGAAAACTCCAACCCATAAAAGACACATTTTCCTTATGCTTTCCCTCACGTTAGCATTTCTCTTCATCTCTTACTTTCCCTCAAGGTGCCTCGTAACCATTGTCTCAACTGACCCCATTTTTACAAGCCACTCTTCAGATTGATCTCAATCCTCGTTTTCCAGCCAACTTTTTTCAAACATTCTATTATTCAATTTATTGACCTAGGTCAACATTTCGGGTCACGCAATTCAAATAATTTACCTAAAATCGTATACACGTTCGATGAAAAACTCTGAACCTTGTCGTAAACTTGGCTGCTACACGACGACTATCTGGCTTTGCATATGCAGTAATTTGACCGCAAATGTTGACCTGGGTCAATGTTTCCGTCCAAGCAATCAAAATTTTCCGTGTTTATCACCACTTTAGAGATTCTATAAATTTTCAACAAATATTGTACGTGTATCATATATACCTGATAATTTTACTTTAATTTGTCCTTCGTGACCCCAAAAATTGACATGGGTCAAAGTTTTTGGTCACTTAGGTCACATTAGGTCTTGACCTTTTACCGTATATGCGTTCGCAAAAGTAACTCTTATCAAATGAAACAAACCTAACCACTACGTTATAAAAATCAGGCTCGAGATTCAAATTTTATGTAGCATGACCCATGTGACGCCAAATATTGACCTGGGTCAAAGTTCGCAGTATGAAGTGTGAAGCGTTATACTAACCCCTTGTATGTGTCCACATTAATGATTCTAAGCAACTATTGTCCTTCTAACACATAACTGGCTCTCGCGTCACATTTTGTTGCTAATTCACACTGTGGTCACAAATATTGACATGGGTCAACTTTTAGGGTCACAATGGTCAAAACGCTAATCTAGTACTAAATGCTCAACGGCTGTAAAGATTCTAAAGTTGCTAATCAGTTGGTTCAAAAAGCCAGCCTAAATCCAGATTCTACATTGTTTGTCCCCTGTGACCCCAAAAATTGACCTGGGTCAAAATTTCAGGTCAAAGGTCGAGCATAATGTCATACTGTATATAAGCAAGTTCAAAAATTCCTGAAAAACCGATGAAGCAAATTTTGCCTCGACGTCGAAATTATCTGGCGACATCAGCAAATTTTGACATTGTGATCGTAAATATTGACCTTGGTCAAACACTACGGTCAGACAAATAAAAACCCCAGCACTAAATGTATGTATGTATGTTTGTATGTCTTAAAAATTGAAAAAAAAAAGATTATTCACTTGCGTCACATATACCAGGCTCTAAGCCGCCGTCATTAGTGTTTTCAGCCCTGTGACCCGAAATATTGACCTATGTAGGTCAATCGAAATAACTCCCAGAAAACTGTTTACAAACTTGTTCATCCAGTAGCTTTTAAATGGCTGGGAAGGAGTGAATGAGTCTAAGAACCCCTTGAACATAACCCTGTGGTATTTATGCAAACTAAACGGCAAAATATGCTAAAACCTTGGGGCAGAAAACACCGTCATAAATGTCACAACTACCGAAGCTAACGTAATGGTAAAATTATGCGTATAATTTTTTGCCAAAGCCAACATGCACACAGGGTGCAATACCTAATCTTTAATCTGTAGTGACCCATTAGGAGACGAAATAAAAATTTTTAGATTTATTTTCAGGACTTTTGAATTTTTTTAAAGGGGTCCGCTATAGTAAGGGTTAACTGTTCTGATTAAAATTAGCTTTCCGCTCCTTTCCAGCCCGTTGAGCCCCATTGCACGGGCTGTTTGTTCATTAAGCAATTAGAATTTTGTTTACGTGTAAATAAAAGGGGAATTCCGGGGCCGTTCTAACGAAGCGGAAATTTCGTTAGGGAATGGAAATGTCCTGCATTTAAAATGAGTCTCTGGGAAAGAGCTCCTGTCCAATTAATCCAATGTCCTTTGAGTGTCCCATAAAAGGTAACTACAGTGTCATTGCAATGGTAACAACTCCAGTGAACGTCGAACCTGTTTATAACGGCCCCTAGAAATTTTGACCTAAAATTACCCGAAATTTTACTCTTTTTTTGCATCAAATTTTAAACAAAAAATCAAGATTTGGGCTAGAGCCAGATGTCTCAAAAAATTGACTTTTGATAGAGTGAGTTAATTTTTTTACGCGGATTTTACAGGAATGAGCGCCTGTAAGTTTTTGCCCAATGCTTTTACCACTGTGGCAATTTCGGGTCTGTCAAGAGCTTTCGTGCGGAAATAGAATTCCTGGGTTTGCGGTCTCTTCGTTAGAAGTTTTCGACTCTTAATTAGAAGCATGGGCTTGGGACTCAACTAAAGGGTATAGTGACCCCTCGTTATTGCAGACTACTTTGACCCAATATGAAAAAAAACTTTGACCCAAAAATTAAAAAAAAATAAAACTGGGCTAGCAATTACGGTCGAAATAGAAAAATGCTCAAAATTTTAACTGTGACCCGAAATTGGGCAAACTTTAATTTTGAATGAGATCGCCAAGTATTTTTATAGTTTGACCCAAAAATTGTAACAATTTCGGAGAGCGCTTATAATTACTGTTCTAATTAAGGTCAAATCAAGATTTTGTCTGAAAAATTAATTTTGACCCAAAATCTGTCAAATTTGTCTTAGTTGAATGTGACCACAAATTATAAAAACTTTAAGAGTTGACCCAATTTGACCCGAAAGTAAGGTTTTTACAAGCCAGCTCTTAAATCAGGCTGCATTTCAACGACCGAAAATAGGAAAATTTTTAAGTCTCACTTGAAAATGATAAAAATGTCTTAGTTTTTAAAGCATGACCTAGTTTGACCCAAAATTTTGAGTTTTTCACAGCATATTCATATAGTTCAGTATGATTTCCAAAAATTTTATTAAAAATGGTCACCCAAAATGGGTGACATGTATAAGGCTCCAGGCACAAATTTGACCATGTGACCCTAAATTTTGAAACTGGGTCAACGTTTTAGGTCCTATTTTTGTAATAAAAATTAAATGGACGATAATCCTGACATCAATACTTTTCCCTTACGAAATTGACTCTGCAGCTATTTGACCCATTTTTAAATTTTTACTGGGGTCAACCCGGTCTGACTTAAAATTTTAAGTGTTAAATCCCAGACAAAATTTTTTTTTGAAAGTTAGTGAAATTTTTGAGTAACATTTAAACGTGCAAAAAAATATCATAGATGCACTCTATAGTAAGCATTAATGCATGTGGAAGAATTTAGGGCTAGTAAAACCACAATGCATATTTTTAATACTCCTATTTTCGAGTATTTTTTTTCGAAAAATTTCCAATTCCAGAAAGTGTCCCAGAATTGTTTTTAATAAGTTTGAAGTCATGGCCTTGAGGCATTGAAATGCACGTGGATAATTAGGAAACTCCAGTTTTTCAACTTTCTTCCAAATTAGGGGAAGTTTGGAGTCAAGGCTGGAATTAAATTCGTAGAAAGGAGACGTTTCCTATCCTTCGCGTTGCATAAATAGGCCCTCACAAACTTCCAACTTTCTTCCCTTTCCTTTGAATCCTCCTTATTTCGAAACTTTCGCATCCGAGCATTTTCTTCAACTAACAACATCCCAGCCCGAAATCAACTTTGGGCAAAATTTTTGAAAAAAAAATTTAACGCATAGTTATCACCAGATTTAATTTTCAAAAGAAAATTTCAATACGCTTTTTTTAAAATACCCAAAATTTTAAAAGTTGATAAAGTTTCAAAATTTACCAAAATTTTGGAAACTAAAATCATATTTTTCTTAAATGTTTAAATTGCTTTTGTAATTTTTTAGTATAAACAAATTGCAAATTCTACATAAAATCGTGAATTTTTCTTTTAATACAATTCGGAATCGGCTAATGGGGCAAAATGAATTTTGGAAAGTTGTAAAGCTACGTACATATGTGTCGTTTGTACAAAATTTAACATTAGGTTGTATTGGTAAAATCCGGAAATTTTGACACAATTGTGACTACACATTTTTAAGAGGCTGAATAAAATATGAAGAAAATTTTAGAACAAATTTGGAAACATTTATTTTTGAAAAAAATATTTTTTCAGGGGGTTCATTATAAGAAGAGTCTACTTTATTTTTCCTCTCGTTATCTTGGATTTCTGTGGAAATTGTGTGAGAGGGAAGTTGGACATTGACGTCAATTAATTTTTCCTTGAGATTTATTTCTTTAGGGGTTTTTGACGTAATTAACGCCCCTTGAAATGTTTCGCTGTTTGTTTGGGAATTACAATGTCGACCGTAAATTAAGACACTTGTCTTACTTTTTCCTTATCAAGGTTCTGTCAGCAATTCAGAGCGAAAGCTTCGCATGAAGTGCTAATTAAAATCACGGCTTCTTTCTCCCCATTCGTTTCTAATTGGGGAAAGAGTTCTACAGTCGACCTTTCGTGTAAATACGATCTTCATAACATTATACGATCAATTCAATTTTGGAGTAAAACTTTAGAAAGAAATTTTGTCAGATTTTGTAATGCAAATTTGTATATCAAATTCTAAAATTTTTTATGACATTTGTGCACAAAATGACACCATGATTTTAGAAAGTTTAGTACCACAAATAATCTCTAATGTTTGCTAAATTGCGACAATTTCGGTTCAAATTTTGATCAGAAATTTAAACCCCTATTTGTTGCATGAATTGTTGGCAAATGATTTTCCAAAAAATTGCCGTAAAACTGTTTTTGCCCAGAAATTTGAAATAAACATTTTTGGATACAAAATTTGACGAAATGTAAGTTTTGCCAAAATGTTTATTGATATTCAATTTTCACCCCAATTTTTAAACAAAACTATATTTTGTCAAAATGTTTTAAAAAATTCGATTTTGCATCAAATTTTGTTGAAATGCAATTTTCGCCAATGTTTTTATCAAAATTCAATTTCCTCCCGAAATTTTAAAAATATTCATCTTTTGTCGAAATTTTGACCAAAATTTATTCTGTTACATTTTTACTAAAATGTTTATTAAAATATAATTTTGATTGGTGTTTTTTGCCATAGTGCAATTTTTACTGAAATTATTATCGGGAATAAATTTTACCCAAATTGTCTCCGAAGCGTAAATTCTGTCTCTGCGATATTCCCAAAAATTGTATAAAAATTCATTCACCAGTTTTTACGCAAAAACTTTCGTGACAAAAATTGTTTTGTAGTAAATGTCTTCAAAGAATTATTTTTAAGGGCGCCGTACTGAACCAGAGTGCACGCTAGCCACAATGCGTTAAAATAAATTTGCCGGCCTGCCAGCCGTTTCCTGAATCCGAGGCTTTTATTATTGAGAAGTGGGAAAAATTCCCAATTTATTTCCCTCCGACGTATTTCACACATCCCCATTTATTTCCAATCAACCATAATTTATAGGCTTTTTGATACGGGACTCAAACCCCCATTTATTAGCATTACAGAAATTCCCCCTTCCAACAAATGGAGTTTTTACGGTCCCCGGAATTTCTTCACAAAATATTTCTTTAACCAGGGCTTTTTAGCCTGGAACGTCAAATTTGTCATTATTACTCCCAATGCTTGACAGTAATGTCAAGGAAACGTTCCAATATAGTAAATTCTTGCCAGAACGGTCACCCTTGAAAAATTTCCTTTGCAAATATTTCCCTGAAAATTTTCTTTCAAATTTGCCCTCATATTTTTCGTTTTATTTTTTTGCAAAATAGATTTCATCAAAGCCAACAAAATTTTTCAATTACATTTTCCCCGAATATGTTTTTAAACCATATTTTTAGAGGATGTGGTATAATATGGGTGTACTTTATTTCCGGGCTAATTCTGAAATTGAGCGTATGCTGTTTTCATTTAATTAATGAGAATCAAGTGCTCATCAAGCCTTCCATATTTGGACAATACGCAATTCATTAGCGTCCTTTGTGAACCATTCATGCATCACAAAGGGTCAATTAATTGCATTCATCAGTACTTGAATCAAATACGATCTAATTTGAATCCTCTTCAAAAACTCATATGGTAAAAATAAAACTGGGAAATAAACGTCATGAAATTCGAAGTCTAAAAATTTTCTGAAAAATCTTTTTCGGATTTATTACAGGAAAATTAAATTATCATTAATTAAATTATCGGAAAATTTTGTATGCAGTAAATAATCAGTAATTTAAAATTAAACCATTTATGATATCGGGTTTAATCATAAAACGTTTCTACTAAGAAAAATGTTTTGTTAAAAAAACGCAGACCATAAATTTCAGCAAAATGTGGGTTTTGCGCAAACTCCCTGCAAATTTTAGGAAATTTGTGTGAAATGCAAATACGATGTTTGATGTTGAAATGTTTTCTAAATTTACATGCAGATTTTTGCGCCTGCAAAAATTTTACCTGGCAAAAAACCGTTTACAAAAATTGGAAACACTTAAATTCGATGAAGAAAGTTTGCTGGAAAAATTATGGATTTGCTAATTTTTGAAAATTCTTACCCTTGTTTTGCCCAAAAGTAGCGCATCCATTTCGCCTTCAGGTCCAGCGTTCCCTCCTCGAGTGGCCATCCTACTCGTTCCCGCGTCGTACATTGCCATTTTGAATGGGAACCCGGAATTTGTCCCAGGAACCGGTAGGAAATTTAATCCGAAAACCCACTTTGACGCCGCAAAAGTTTGCAAAAGTAGCTCAAATGTCTTGAGCTAGACTCCTGAATTTGATAAAAAAATTAACATTAAATGTTTTATACGAAACCAAAATTTTACCATTAAAATTTTTTTTGCGCATATGCTATTTAACACAAGGCCCAATTTATTTACAATACTGGTTGATACGGTCAAAGTTTTGGTTTGTCCATTTGTTTTCACAAATCTTCAGAAAATTCCTCTTTCAAAATAAGATAATTTGAACAGTTTTAACTAGCAACAAAAACTTTTTAGTGGTTGATACAGTTGAATGTTTTCGTTTTTACCTGCGGGAAAATTTCGAATTTGATATGAAACAATTTGAAACGTAATTTTGGGTAATCCAGGAAAAATTCAATTTGCCCTGGTTGATACGGCCGGATTTTTCCCAGTCGTTTTTGCCCGTAAAAATTTGTGAGGATAAAACGTTTTTTTACAATTGAATCTCCGCGCACTCTTTTGAATAAAGTTTTGTTTGTGGCTTAAGGGGAAGAATGGATTTATGGAGAAATGGGACTTGAGTGGATAAAAAGGGAATGGGAAAAATTGGGAAAATGGGGAAGATGCTTTGAAGGAAGGAGATTGTGCTGAGAGTCGTGTGTGAATGAGCGTGACTCCATGGAAGTGGATTTTCTCTGCTCTCTTTTTTTCTCCCTTTTTTGCCCCAGTCTCCTTTCACCATTGACTTCTGAAGCAGTCAGATTTCCAGGGATTTACGGCTCTCCCCGCACCTTTCCACTAGTTATTTAAACATTAACGAGATTTTTTATCCCTCTCCCAACAACTCTTCACTTTCGGGCTTTGTTTATCCTCGTGTCTCCCGTTTCGCCCCAAAGAGCCTCTTCTCTCTTCATACAAATGAGCGAAATGAAAATATGCTCTTCTTGTATTCCCAGTCCCAAATTTTTGGGGTGCTTAAAAACCTTTGACTCCTCTTTTGCCCCAAATTTAGGTCAATGAATAAAAATTTAAAAAACCCAATTTCAAGGAAATTTCTTTGAAAATAATTTTAGCAAAAATTTTCTGCACATGATTGAAACAATTCAAGCAAACATTTCTGCAAATGGTTACAAAATTTCATGCTAAATTTTCTGCAAATGGTTGCAAAATTGTGGACAAAATGTTCTGCAAATGGTTGTAAAATTTTAGGCAAAATGTTCTGCAAATGGTTGTAAAATTTTAGGCAAAATGTTCTGCAAATGGTTGTTAAATTTTGGGCAAAATTTTCAAAATTGTTATTAAAATTTCTCAAAGCATTTGTGGAATATTCTTTAAGAAGTTGCTTGGTAAATGCTTTATGGCAATGTTTCATTTGCACAAACGGTTTTATTAAATATATGCTTTAAAGGATTTCAAAAAATGTTATGAAAAAAAGTTTATGAAAATACGGGCTTGAAAACGTAAGCAGAATTTTATTTAAAAGCGCCAATTTTAAAACCATACGTTGGGGGAAATATATTTTGAAAAACTTTGAGCTCCTTTTCAGTAAATTTGACGTAATTTTGCAGAAATGTAAAAACTGCTTAAAATTTCAGGGCGCAGTGGACCCAAATAAATTTGAAGTAAAAATTCAAACATTTTTGAATAAATTTTTGAATGAATAAAAAACAAAATTTCCGTAAAATATAAATTTGAAGGAAAAGTACTTTCAAATACTTATATTCAAAATACTTTCCTTTGTAGTGTATGACGAAGGGGAGGAAAATATCTTTCGTCACTTACCGAATGCGTTCTGGAGAAAATGGTTTTAGGTCTGACGTCCTAACTAAGTCCAGGAACAAATGAGTCTTCGCGTTCAGCTGTTCCGATTACTCTAGCGTTCTCACATGTATAAGGTCTTATGGTCTTTATGTGCTTATCACTAAATATTTCCGCTCTCCACATCTCACTCAATTTTCATACCATTTTCTTACCATTTTCTTTCGCTGTAAAGCCCATTTTTTCCAACACATTTCAGTGCACATTATTCACCCCATTTCAAAAAACAAATTACCACAAATTATTCTAAATAGCGACGAATTGTTAATTGCGCAAATTTATAAAATAAAATGCGATTTATAATTTCACCAAATTCCACAGAACTAGTAATAAGTACCGAAAATTGCATCAAAATGATAAAAAAAAATCCCAATATAATTTTCTTCATATTTTCAAACGACAATTGTCTCATTATTGCAGTAAAATTATTTTTAAAATGTCTGAAAATTCGGAGCGCAAAATATAAAAACTCTGCCAACACAAACTTTTTTGAACGCAAGTTTTTTCAAAATTCAAAATAAATCTACAAAAAAAAATTTCTCACAATTCGAAACAAAAATTATCTCAAAATTGCACCAAAATTTCATTAGGTTGCCTTAAAACGAAAACAAAATCTAATATCAAATTTGCTTGAAATTTTGAAATAAAAATTTCTTCAAAATTGCACCGAAATTTCCAGTACAATTTTCTTTAAAACATACAGCAAAACAAATAAGTATTTCCAAAAATTGTGAAAAACAATCTGTAACTTCAGTCATTAACATGCAACTGAGAGATAATTTGGACAGCTGAGAAAATGTTTATGTTCCAAACCCCCAATAAAAATATTTTTTAAACTGCAACGCTTCACCCATTTAATTTTCTAGCCACGAACTTTATAACGCATATTAATCATTATAACAACCAGGGATTTTTACATGGCTTCTTTTGCCTGCGAAAAAAAATTGTCACACCCGCCTGAAATAATTGAAGTAACCCAAAATAAACTATTGTAGCGTTAGAAATTCAAAACCCCTCATCCAGAAATTTTTCTTCAAGCAAAAATTAGGACACCATTTGTTCCATTGAGAACGTCAAACTGGATTCCAGGATGGATGTAAATTTCCCTGATATTTATGACTCTGAGACGGAATTGATTACAGCCTGGAATTGGGAATTTTATACAAAATTCTGGTCTGGAAAAAACAGGTGGTTGAGGAAAATCCGCTCAAATGTTGATATTTCCTCCGAGGCCAGATGTTCTATTCGTAAAACCAAACAACTCCAGGAATTTATTGATTCCTCTAAAAACCTATAATGTCCCTTCGCAATATCACAGTTCACTTTTTCCAATCACAAATTTTGTGTCCAAAATTTTTTTTCGGGATTAAAGAAACGGGTAATTTATTTTTGCATCAATAAAACTCCTGTTTTTGCAGAAAATTTTAAGGAATTTTACGGGTGTTTTGTGCTATCAAAACACGAATTATTTATTTATTTCATAAAATGGGTTTGCCAAAAACTCTTTAAAAAAATGTGATTTTAATTTCAAAGTCAAAAACTAAAATAAAAATTACTAAAATGATGCGAGATAAAATAAATAAAAGAAGTTGAACAGGAAGCAGCACATTTTTTTTTGCTCCAGATTTAGGGGTTTGTATGGAGAAGATGGAGTGTGTTATCATTAATCATATATTGGGTCTATACAAATAAGACATGTAGAATACGAATTTTGAATTACTTTTGGGGTACAATTTCACCTTTTGGTGGTACAAGGGGATTTTAGAATTATTTGGGTATTCTTAATTATATTTATGGCAGAATATTAGGAGGGTTGGTGTTTTTTTTTTAAAAAAAAAAAAGATAATTTTTTTAAATAAGAAAGAAAGAGAAAAATTAAACCAGTTTCTTAAAAAAATGACAAAAAAAGTAAAAACGAAAATCACTACAACTAGAAACGAAGAAACAGAGTGCCCTCACTGTCATGGAATGTACAAAGGCCTTGGAATACACATTGCTAAAAGACACAAAGATGTGGCCCGTCAGAATATAATCGCAAGTTATCAACCTTCTGAAATTGAAACTATAGAAAATACAAATTCAGATCATCATGATGATATTGTCAAACAGCTTGATTTAAAAATGAATGAATACAATGTGGAATTATCTCACATGATTGAAGTTAAACCAACCCTTGTGGCATTCTCCAAACTTGTTGACACAATTTCAATTACATTGCGTGACTCCATTAACGTGTTACCTGGTCCAAAACATCCAGCCACCAAATATTATCAAGCAAGAAAAAATAATGCTATTTTTCTAAATTCTCAAGAGACCTATGAAAATCAATCAAATCCAATGAGAAAGTCGAAGAGAAAACGTGATCTTAATCAAGCTAAATACAATCATGATTTGATGCAACATCTTTACACAAATTCAAGGAAGAAGGCTGTTCAGATGGTAATGCAAAGTACGATGAGGTTACCAAGTTGTTCAATACCACAAGACCAAATATTTCAGCATTATAGTCAAAGATGGAGCCTTAGTAATGATAAGATTTTAGATCAATATGGTCCAACAGTAGCAGACAATGATCAAGAATTGGCGAATCAGGATGATGATATTTCAGAGGATGAAGTTGTTAGTTCATTAAAAGGTATCAATCATGATACATCTCCCGGACTGGATAGAGTAACAATTCGAAGCATAAGAATTATTAGCTGCAAGAAGGTTATTGCTACGATTGCCAACATTATGCTAAAATGGAATTTAGTTCCCGAATCATTTCGAAGAGCTCGCACAGTTTTAATTCCAAAGAAGGGTGACTTGAAGGAAATTACTAATTGGAGACCTATATCAATTTGCTCAATATTACGAAGAATTATAGAACGAATATTTGAAAAGCGTTTGAGATCATTTGTACATTTAAATGAAAACCAGAGAGGATTCACAAATATACCGGGATGTCATATTAATACAACAATCATCAATGGAATTCTTCTAAAGGCCAAACTGGAAAAATCTTCATGTTGTATTTTATTTTTTGATGTAAACAAGGCTTTTGAAGAAAGTAGTCATAATCATATTTGTCAATGCTATGATCACACTTTGATTCCATCAAGACTGCGAGAAATATCAAAATCTTTACTAAGAGGCAACTCTACGCAAATTCAAACTCAGAAAGGATTGTCAAAACCTATAGATGTCAACAAAGGAGTATTTCAAGGTTTGCCCAAGTCGCCATTAGAATTCAATATGTCGGTAGATCACATCCATAAAGAATTATCAGAACATGAAATTACTAATGCATATGGATTTGAAATTCATCCTAACATTCCTAAAGTGACAAATGTGGGATTTGCTGATGACTTGGCTGTGATATCGGAATCTGTAGAAGGAGCATGTGAGTTGGGGAAAATAGCTTTACTGAATATGGACAAAGTTGGATACAGTTCGAATTCATCAAAATGTAAATCAATCAATATAGTGAATGGGGAATTATGTGAGGATGACATAATCATTGATGCAAATTTTATAATACCATCAATTCGGAAAGATGAAACCATCAAATATCTTGGTGTTAATTTCAATAATGAAATTATTTTTGATTTCGCTGGTACAATGAAAAATTTTGGCAAAGATTTGCAAAACTTAGTGAGCACACAAATGCTCCGGCCAGATCAGAAGTTATCCATCATCAATCAATACATCTGGCCAACACTTATTTATCCCTTACAATGTGCTCCCATGAACAAAATTCCAAAGCGTTTTCTATTGGACTTGAATAACGTATTAACTAAGTCTATAAAAGAAATTGTTGGTCTTCCCGATGATGTTCCGACTTCAATGCTTTACACCTCAAGAAGTTTACGAGGATTGCATATGTTTAATGCTCAATGGGAAGTGTTTTTACAACATTATAATATTTGTGTGGCATTAGTGAATTCCAAGGTTAGTGCTATTCCCTATGTTCGCAACTGCTTTGCTGAAATGGAGGAATGTAGGAATGCATTAGGAATAAGCACTGAAGATATGATTTCTTGGAGGATTTTAATTTCAAAGTCAAAAACTAAAATAAAAATTACTAAAATGATGCGAGATAAATTAAGAAAACAACAATACGACGAATGGTGCAGTAAACTACATCGTGGTGCTGGAGTTGTGACGTACCAAGAATGCACTTTTGGAAATAAGCTTATTTTACATAAGCAAGGCCTTACTGGTTCTGAATGGATTTCAGTATTGAAAATGTCAACTAATGTTTTCCCTGTAAGAGATCTTCCCGGTAGGAGTCAGGACGGTTCCCGATGCAGACATAATGGATGCTTTCGGAGAGAAACCCTTGCGCACGTCCTTGGTTCCTGTGATAAGGGCAGTCTTTTACGCAACAACAGGCATAATGATATTAGGTCAATAATTGCAAAATATCTGAGAGACAGCAAGCAATGGATGGTGGTCGAAGAAGTACATTGTATTGGAGAGAATGATTCTACTAGACGAATTGACATTTTATGTTTTAATGAAGTAACCAAAGTAGGTTACATAATAGACCCAACTGTTAGATGGGAAAAAGATAGAAATCAACCAATGGAAGTGGATCATGAAAAGAAGCAGATTTATCAACCTTGTGTTCCTTTCTTTAAGCAGAAATACAATTTGAAAACTATTGAAGTTATTGGACTATTAATTGGAGCTCGTGGAACTATTTTTGAACATTTTGAACAATTTAGACAACGATTTAATTTATCTAAACAGCTTATAAACGATGTAATTATTACCACAATTCGTGGATCTTACAGGATAGCATTTCATCACTTGTACAATTAGTATGTTTATAACCAAGTTTATAACAAATATTTTTTGTGTTAAAAATGTTTGAAATTATTATGTACTGTGTCGTAAGGCAAATACTATTGTGGTATCAGTGAAATAAATTATTTCTTTCTCTCTCTCTTGGTCTGAGCTATTGCAGTGAGGTTTTACTGTATTTTTAAATGAATTGGGCTCAGTCGTAAAAAGAGCACTTGAGTTAGTCCAGATGCGTTTTTAGCTGGAAATAAGTGCCTGAAGACTTCGCAGTAGAATTAATTGGCGTGGGCGCAAGTCCTTTGTAAAATGACACTGTCGGATGTTAAGCTCCCATTGAATTTTAAATTGTCCAATGGCCCAATTAAACGACCCATGTACAGAGGCACTTTTTAGGCAAGCACCTTCCAAATTACCAGAAGTTGTTAAAAATTTAAGGGCAAAATTCAAAGACATTTTTTATAATTTTTTCTAACAATTTTTTGAAGGGAAACGGTTACAGAAAGTGTGCACTGTATGCAAACATTAACTTGAAAAATGTATGAACTGCTGTGAACATTTACTTCTCGGATATTTGAGGTCTTCTCCTTCACCGCACTTGTCAGTTGGGATGGGATGGGCTCAATTTTTCAGAGCCCAATTGTAAGAACAGTGGAACCTCTTTAAAACGGAACTCCCTTAAATTCATACCTGATGTCAAATTAAATGTAAAGAGCAAGTGAGGTTTTTTTCTCTTGTTACAATTAGGTTAGGACGTAGACCCCTACAAAATATTTGAAAGTTAATATATTTGAGGTTATATCGAAATTTCCAAACGGAGGTGTATGTGAAAGCGGAATTTTTACATGCTATTTCCCATAAGAAATTCTCAATTTGTATTTCCGAGCAAATTCACATTTCGAAATCTGGAGCAATCAAGAGAGATTTCCAGTTTGGAGTGTAAAGCTTGAAGTTGGAGTGTAAACTCGAATTTTGGAAACACATTCGAGCACAGGATGTATTTTCCAATTAAATTTAACGGATTTTAGTAATTTAAAATTTTAATTTTAATTTTTTAATTTTTTAAATTAAAGTTCAAGTGTAAACTTAATTGAAGAGTACGAGTTCAAGTACACATTTGAAGTTTGGAAGTAAACTCGAATTATTTATTTATGACGTTCATGTCAGATTTCAAGTAAATCATTGTAGTAAGTGTGAACTTAGGTCTCGAGTAAAATTCCAAGTGAAAATTTGAAGATCGGACATGAACGTGAATTTCAAACCAAATTTTAAGAGGAAAATTTTGGTTCGAGCTTGGGTTTTAATTTTGAGAAAATTTCAAGTGCAAAATTGAAGTCGAGTGCGAATCTGGATTTCAAGCCGGATTTCATGCAAAACATTTGAATTTTGACCATAAACTTCAATTTCAAGCCAAATTTCAAGTGTAAATTTCAAGTTCGAGCCTAAACTCAAATTTTAAGCCATATTCCACTTGCAAATTTGGATTTTGAGTATAAACTTGAATTTTGAACAAAATTCCAAGTGAGAATTTCAAGTCCGTGTCTACACCCAGTTTTCATGTGAATTCCTTCTGAAAATTTTAAGTTCGAGTGTAAACTTGAATTTCAACCATTATTTCAAGTGAACATATCAAGTTTGAGTCTAAATCCGAATTTTAAACCAAATTTCATGTGAAAATTTAAATTTTGAATGCAAACTTGAATAATTCATTAATTATTATAACTAAAGTTTCAAGTGAAAGTACAAATACTTCTTAAACTTCACCAACAAACTTAAAATTTGATATCCACTCGTGTTTCAAGTTCGCCCTCAAGTTCTCGCCTCGTCCAATCGCCTACAGATTCGCTTACCCTGCCACTGTGGACCCTTCCGTTTGAACATCTCCCAAATTTCCACCAAGGATCTCTCTCACAAAGTGGTTTTGCCCGCAACCACCACAAATTAATTAAACCATTCCCATCAATACCACCGGAGCGCAACACAATATAAAATTTTCTCTCCTTATTACTACACCCTTAAAAATTCAAATTCTTTCATCCATAAAATTCCCACGCTTCCTTCAAAAACATTTTCAAAATTTTGTCCAATCAGAATATTTCCCCTAAATTTTTAAAAATCCCTCTCCAGTCTCTCCCGAATGCAGTCCAAGATCCATTCAAACACTATATCTCAAATGATAATCCATTTTCAAACACGCTCCCGCAACAACCATATTTCCCTGAAATTTATTTTAATCAGACTCGAAATTTTTGTGAAAATTTTTAAAGGTCATTTTGCAAACGTTCCACTGTACGCAAACGTCTCGTATAAGGAAAGAAAAATTTGTGCCGGAGAAAAAAAATGTAAAAGTTGATTACACACTTGTTGAATGCCCAGGAACTTCTCCCTATCCTTTTACATGGTAGTTACATATTGGGACACCCGACGAACTCTAATGTGGACGTAAATGGCCTTTTTCTCCGGCTTCACTTAAGCTCTCCTTTCACACACACACACATACACACAGACACACACCTCCAAAAAAAAGACTCTCAAGAGCCTTCGTGGAACACTTCTCCAAGAAACATTTCCCCAAAGTTTTTCTTTTTAACACCAAACTTTTGTTCCCTGTTCCACAAGCGCTCTAAATTACGTTGACGCACTTAACATTAATTTTCAGGTATAATTATACAGTCAACCGTTATTATCACGGCACTCCTCAAAAATTATTTTCAAGGTCAACCAATGCAATTTGCATAGAAAAATTGTCCAGTCTCAAAAACCCTGTTTTTTACGCCGGGGGTCCGTTAGAGCAGGAGTGCACTGTATAAAAAAATTTTTGTTAAATAAATTTGGAAGGTCAGTTCAAAATTTTATGGTTTTTCGGGTAAAATATTTTTTCCCAAAATTTTTTACAATTTTGACACTAATTTTGCAATGACGCCTTGGCATTTGGGGCGATCCAAATTTTTTGACGTATAAGGGCTTTGGAAATTTTTTTGAGAGTAAATTTTTAGGGAATGTTGGGATAAATTTCTGGCACTGTATTTTTTACACTGGGAAAAATTGTAAGACACTATTTTTGTGGGATTTTTTATGGGTTTTTTGACGGGAGGGAAGGTGGAGTGAAAGTGAGAAATTTGATTTGGAGTGACACACGTTGCTTATGGGACATGGTTGAGTGCTTAGCGCTCGTTGTGTTTGTATGGGAAAATAAGATGGGAAATAAGATTACATGTGTTATGAGGAGTCAGAGGAAATAAGTCCGTGTGAGTTGTTGACGAATGAAAGGGAACTGGGCTGAGATTAGCTTTACGAGACAAAAGTGTCAAACACGCAAGTCCAACATCCAATCACCTGCGAGGTCCTTCCTTTCACGTGCACCGTTCGCTCCGGCAATGAGAGATCAGGCTTTGAGGGAAATTGTGAGTAAAGGGCACGCTTGTTGTACGAGACTTTTTCTTCCAATGTATTTTCGGTTAAGGGTTAAAATGGTTTAGGGAAATTTCCATTGAGAGTCAAAAAAGTCTGTCAACTGAAAAAGGGTTCATCTACAGATCAAAATAACTTTTAGTGGAATTGACGTTAGCACGTTTTGCATTTAATACTTTTGAAAATAATTCACTTGCTCTGAGTGCAACTGTCCGTAGACCGTTTTGCTTTTAGTTCAACTGCGTATAGAACGTTTTGCTTCTAAAGAAACTGCTCTTAGACCCTTTTGCTTTTAGCATAACACAAATTCAAAAAATTAATTTTAACGTATACTTTAATACAGAAAATTTGTCTTTGAATCATTAATATGATTAGTGTTTATTCCAAGTATCAAAAATATCCCACATAAAATACTAACAAATATTTTTTCCTGAATATAGGCTAAAGCCTCATGTACTGTGTTACCAAATCCATACATTTTTTTCTCCGCATACAAAAAGTGACTATAAAGTAGCATTTTTTATACTTAAATGATCCCTTGTAAAGTAAATTGACTGTATGCAAATTATCATGTAAAATTGCCCGAAACCGAACCTACCCTTAATTATTCACAAGTGGGGTAATAAAAGACTTGGGATACAAACTATGCAAGTGTTGATGACGTACAGTCCTCTTTGTTTACACGAAAGTTTGTCCAAGCATACAGTCTGCCCTTAATATAAGTGACTTCATTTGACTCCATGTTAAATAAACTTTGAGGATAATTTTTCCAAGGAGAAAATTTAACATTGGGGCAAAGTGATATTTTTTAAGAATTTCAGCCTGAACCATAAATGTTTTTACAAGGGAGCTTGCTACAGTAATAGTAAAATGTATGAGCGAAGATTCAAAGGAAATTCCTAGTTCTTTGCGTACGTACTTGGCCCCTTTTGCTCCCTAATAATTTGACTATAAAACTCACGTGAATTTTTTATTTAATAGGAGTCAAAACCAGTCCCCTAGCTCGAGCAGTTGCTCAATGGGGCCTTCACTCCCCAGTGTGCTTCAAAGACTATGGGATCTTTGGAGTGAAATTTATTCCAAACCTGGACCTGAAACAAGCTCCAGCTCCAAGTTTCACTTTCAGGCGTAACTTCTGATGCAATTGAATTTTCCATGGAAATTGGCTCAGACAATTGAGCCATTTCTCTTGAAGTGGTTTTTGGGGTACTTAGCTTTTACAATGACTCCGTTGCCGCAGTACCTGGAAGTCATTATAGCAGACGTGAACCACTGACTATGCACACACACTACTAGGCTATAATGATCTACTGTATATAGTTGTGATGCTTAGAAATGGCCCCACAAGCAATGCGGTTGACATGTTCGGATCTGGGAACTGAATTTGAGAATAATTTCCCTGTCGGAGATCACACATGGACAAATTCTCATTATATCATCCGCACTCATCAAACAGAGCGGTTCTGTCGAAGATCATTATTTTTCATGGGAAGACTAAAATGTCACAGACCTATATCCTTGGGTATTTGAACATTAAACTTGCCAAGGCTGGTCATTGGCTGTTTACCCTGAACTTTCAAATTTTACAACAGTTATTCAGGATGTTATAATACAAGGCAAGTACGAAACGTTAAATGTTTTTATTTCAAAATGAACAAGTTTTTTAATTATTACTTATTTAAGCTGATACAGATTTTGATTTCTGTGATACCTTTCGAGTTTTATGTATTTTTACGCAGTTTATGAAAGTCTAGGCGTCATACTGGGCTACGTAAATAATTCATAAAGACAAAAGAATTAATTAATTTACACAAAGCTATCAATAATTCGTAATTTCTAAAAATTCATTAATTTAAATACGTAATTCGTAATTTTTACAAATTTATTATTTAACGGTTGATTTTAATAGTAAAGGTCTGGAATTATTTTCGCTTCTTTAAAAATTAACTATTAATTTTAAACACCTATGAAATAATTTTCAAAGCTACTCGTCAATAATTATAACCCTCAATGATGATTATTTTTAAAATATTCGTTAATCGTAATAATTATCGTTGATATTAAAATTTACAAAGAAATCATTATTTTTTGTGGCCGTCGTTTGTAAAATGTGTATTAAATAATAATTTATTGGAATCAGGGAAATGAACTGTTAAAGTACATACATAGGGTCTGGGGTCAGCTTTTTATTATTATTTCTCTTTTTCAGGGACAAGATGGCCAGAGCTGATTTTATTACTATGAATAGGATAGAATATTATACTTAGTTTTAGTCAACACTCCGTTAACAATGATGTTTATGAAACATTGCACTTCCTCCAAGCTCGGTTTCTTGACCTCTGATAAATTGCGGCTGAGTCCTTGATAATCATTGCCATTTCCAAGAGTTCCGATGCCCATGTTGGTTTCCAATAATTACAATTTTCTACCTTTTGTTGAAATTCGTTCAAAGGAATTGCACCATCTGACCATTTTAATCTGACAAAAATTTCAATTAGTTTCAAAAAATGTATTTGAGGGATTTCAAAGGATATCAGAGCATCTGACAGTGATTGCAAACACTACCCGATATTATTGTTCTATACTGTCCTTCTACAGAAGGAGCTAATTCGTAAATCAGGCCGGTTTTAAATAATTGAATATAAAAGGTTTTCAACTAATTTCAAAGTTCATTGACAGGGGAAACCGGATATAACAAATGTTGTAAATACTTACTTTTTAAAAATACGCGACGGATCTTTTTTGATTTCCCGTTTTAATTGCTTTAATAATTTCTGAAATAATGGCTCCAAAGTGACGTTGAACTTGTCGTAAATAGTCTTGTCCGCATCAAATAAGCAAATAATCACGAATGATAGGCGAACAAATGATGCAAAAGCAAAACCCTAAAATGACATCAATTACATGAGAAATTTGAAACATAAAATGAAAATTTTTAAGGTATTTTAAAAATATCTAGTAAAACGAAACTTACATATTCAAAGCAAGTGTTTCGCAGGTAGAGTTTTCCATTGCAAATAAATGCATTTGCAAAATCTGGAGACTTCACAAAAATGTCCAAGTTTCCAGGTTCTTTCCAAACCTTTAGCAGATTCACTAAAATGTGTCAAAACAGAAATAATTAGAAATCCATGTTCTGCGTTCCAATTCAGTGCGACAAAAAAGTTAACTGAATATCAATTGGTGATGTTTAGTTGGAAATCGCTTGAGTGGAATTTGTTTTGAATTAAAGTGTTGCGATCCATTCGAAACTGTCTCAGGACCATGCCATGGAAATATTTATAATACAATCAGAGCTGTTTTCAAGTCATGTCTTTACGCTGACCCGACCATGGACTTGACTTGGAATTGAATATCACGTCCAAAAATATGTTCAACCTGGACTTGATATTTTGACTTGAGACTTGAACATGAATTTTCAAATCAGACTCCTTCACGTCATTTATTGCATGACTTGGACATGAATAGGACTTGGAATGTGTGGTGTCAAATGACGTGACTTGATCATGACTTGAGACGTGACTTGATCATGACATGAACATGGGACTCATGTTATTAATCATTAAATGATTAAAGTAACAAATAACGTTTAAATATATCAACGAGTATTAAAAAATATTATGCAATTCAGTCAACCGTTTCTCCTAAAACTTTTTATCGACAGCTTCAGCTCGAACTTGATCAAAATTCTGCAAATTGGATTTTAATCTTAGTCATGCCTTTAAACACATGCACAGCTGAATAGTTACATCCATCATTGACAGTCTTTTTTGGGTTAAAAGACCGGTTCCCATTGAAAACAATTAAAAATTTCATTGGAATTCCAGTTGAAGACACACTTAAATAGCCCATTAATGTTTGTCCATCCTAACACTACACTTGTAACGACAGACAAACCTCTAATAAAAAACGCTTTCTCAAAGGCTTATGGCTCCTTGATAGTTCCTGCGAATCTTAGTTAATGTTTCAGTAACCGTAGAGAGTGCGACTTCTGTAGGAATTTGCAACACTGGAGTAAACGTCAACTGCTCGTTTAGACATGGGAATTGCACTTGAGGAGTCAAGTCATTTCTCAAGTCAGGTCATGTCGTTTAACTTGAACATGAAATAGACTTGGTTGTCAAGTCTTTTAGAAGAACATGGACTTGAATAGACTTGAACATGAGTTCGTGTTCAAATTTCGTTACGGAATTGATCCTCTACTTGAAACTTCAAGTCAACATTTTCGTTTGCACGAACATGACTTGGACTTGGGACTTGACTTGAATGAGCCAAGACAGACATGGACTTGAAAACAGCTCTGAATACAATGGTGTAAAAAGGTAAATTGATTAAACTTGCCAACGTAGTTTCCAAACGATGTATAAGTTTGATTGCCGTATTTTTCGATATTATCTCTGTAATTAAGAGCCGCAGTAAACCCATCCACACCCCAGGTATTGAATATTCCGTCAGCAAAGCATTTGTCGCTCTCTGCTCTGGTGTTGTATATCTAATTGATAAGAAATTTTTACTAATTATCAATTTAGTTTTGCATATTTGGTTTAATGATTGTTGATGGTTCAGGGAGTTCAATACCCATTGCTCCACCCATAGGACCTCGAAGATTTAATACTTCAATATATTTCTAGAAAGTATTGTTGCGTGTATAATTTAATTGCGAACATATTAGTATTTTTTTCAAAACAATCCGTTCGTGGACACATGTTAGGAGCGACTTCCCAAAAGCAGCTGGAAATATAAGGATCTAGCCTCGAAAGAGACGCTTCTCTGGCTACAATAAAGAGCGTTGCTGAACTCGATTGAACCAACAGAAAACGATAAGTTATTAGACTTCTGCAATTATGAACACCGGAAGTTATCTGTGATCCACGGACGAATTTTTCTGAAACACGTCGTCAATATTGAAAAAATCTAGATTTAGAAAAGCCACGCTTTTTCATCAAACCCGTACGACAGAAATTTGTTCAGCTGTCTCAAAAATTTTCTTCCTATCAGTTTTTAATTTTAAATTTTGATATCGTAGTCACAAATTTGGCGGGATATGTACATATATGCAAATTAACCCATTAGTTATTAAACTTTCAGATTTGTTTTTGAGACTTGAGCTACCTGTGGTTTATAGCTCATTATCAGGAAATTAAATTGCCAATTATGTGTTCAATTTTTGTAATATATTAAAAAATATGGTCGATCACATCATATGAATTTTGAGACTACGATAGAAACCAAAGATCAAAGGGGCTTGTTTGTATATTTAATATTGTTTTTGAAAATTATTATTAAGTGATTCACGTCTAAAGTGATTACATGAACTAGATTTGTCAATAATTCTGACAAACAATCTACGATTAGAAAATTTTAAACATCCAATGGATGCGTTTTCCGATGAAATACAAAAACTAGGAGGTACTTGAGATATAAGCAAACCAATTTCGTTGCAGGAGGAAATTTGAAATTAGAGTGCTACACCTGAAACGGGAAGGTTTTGAGTGAGCCGCTTCGAATATAGTAGTCGTTTTTACATGTGCTTTACCCCAGTCAGTGCTCGGCACGGGTACGAAAAATCGGTACCCGTACCCGTATCCGTACCCGAAGTGCGGGTATGGCAATATTTGGTATTTATACCTGTACCCATACACGAGTATCTGGGTACAAATTTTTCATGCCCGTACCCGCAATGTATTCTCAAACCATTATGTACCTGTACCCGCATTGTACCCGTACCCGAAAAATACTCGAAAATTGTACCAATACGCAGGTATCTCAGAGTCTCACCCGTACTCGTACTGGGGTACTTTATATCAAGATTTCTCTAAATGTAGTACATAGTACGTTATGTATAATAATGTATGGCAGCTTAGTGTGTAATTTTGACTAGCTAGAGCAGTATTTGATATTGCATATTTTTATTGAAGAGTAGAAAAACTGTAAGTATTTTGGATTAGAAATAAAATTAACTTGCATACATGCAGATTATTCAAACTATTATCAACCGTACAAAATTTAGCTGAATCCTATTCTCCACTTCTATTTTGTTATTATTCCTCGGTCGTGTTTATTTATTTATAATTCCTAAAACATGTTTCCCTAAAAGCATATATTTTAGCTACACAGTCTAACATACATTTACTGTATGTTTTAGGGTTAAAAGAGCATTAACACTTATTGTAAGCTATATGTATTCAGAAACGCTAAAAGTACGGGCAGAAGTTTCCAATGTACGGGCATGACGGGATAAAATTCATCAAAATGTCTCAGTTCTCAACGTATCCAAATACTCAGGTACAATGGTCGTGGGTACGAGTAAATGACCCCATTATACCCGTACCCGGTGGGTATATACCCATTTTGAAATTCTTGTAGCCGTACTCATACCCGTGTCCGTACCCGAAATTTTGAGCTGAGCAAAGTGTACCCGGGTAGTACCCGAAATTGAGCGGGTAAACTAAATCGGTACCCGGGTAGTACCCATACCTGTACCCGCACCCGTTTACCCGAGTATTACCTATACCCGTACCGAGCACCGACCCCAGTTGTTTATTGCGTTCACAATAAGAAAGAACAAAATCGTTTACTACACTTTTAACCTCCGCAACTGCCTCATATGACTTTAGTTATTCTAAAACATTTTCCAAATAGATTTCAAAAGCAAAAAATATATCGAAACAACGGTAAAAAATCAAGGAGGGAACATTTCATTTGTTTTGTTCTAAATCCTGACAACGTTTACAAATAATTTAAAAACAAAATCCTGGAAACAATGTCCCATTTACCTAAATAGTAATTTTAAAAGTATCAAAACCCATATTTTATTTCAGATGGTACTTACTAAACCGTACTGTCGAGTTACTTCAAACCTTGATAAGAGATTGGACGAACCGAAATATAGTGCTCGTAATGGCAGGGAGGAGAATAATTTCAAGAAGTCCGTCGCCCATTTGGGTTTCCATAGACAATTTCCCATCTTCACTTGATATTCATTTAAATGTTTTCCAGATTCCCAAAACGATAAACTAAAATAAGGATAATAAAGTTATATAAATGGGTTCAACTGTTTTCAGATCAAAACACAAGTCGTTCATACACTTGAGGAGATTCGCAAACGCAAAGAAGCTTACTCGTAAAGGAGAAACAAGTTCTGGGATTTGGATTTCTTTATTAAATGCTCCAAAGGATTCTTAAATAAAGTTTCCCAACTGGCATTGATGTCGTCATAAAACTTCTTGTCAGAACCAAGCATGGAAACAACCACAATCGATAGGCGTAAATAAATATCAAATTGGTTCTTCTAAAATTTAAATGAAATATAACTTTACAACATAAAATGACACCTTGCTAATATATTTTTACTGCAGTAAAACGAAACTTACTAATTGAAAAGAGCCATTTTGTAGAAGGAGCCTTCCTCTGCAAGTTAAAGCATTTAAAAAATCTGGAGATTTCACAAATTTCTCTAAGTTTTCCGGGGCCTTCCAGACGTTTAACAAATTCTCTAGAATGAGAATAAATTTAATTATAAATAACTATAAATCCATAATATGTTTCGTTTTGATGTCCTCAGTATTATGCGATGAAGATATTTTGATGGGATTCGATTGTCGGGGTTTTGCATGAGCTAAAATGTAAGGACTGTAAATTCAGCAGTTTAATGATTTATGTGGAAATATTGGTGTGCAAGAAAGTAAACTGGTAGAACTTGCCTAAGTAGTTTCCAATGAATTCCATTAGCTCAATTTCTATATCGTGGTCTGCCCTTATAATATCTATGAAGTTAATGGCCGCAATGAACCCATCCACACCCCAGGTATTGAATAGCAGATTCCAAAAGTGAATTGCTCTGTCTTTTTTAGAGTAGTCACCCTAAACAATGAGAACACATAGTATCAGATCGTGTTAATTTTGTCCCGTGCACCGTGGTAGTATATTGTATGTGAGATTTGCCAGTTCTCCCTTGCATAATGTGTAAACTATTCAACACTCGGGGCTTTTAGAGCAACTTCCTTAAACCCTTTACCTACTGTGTTTACATTACGGTGATACAAAACGTGGTTGCGTCATACATGGTTAGGTTCTAAATTATTTAAAAAAGATACCACTCAATAAAATCATTCGACTAAAAACGGGAAATGTCTAAAAGCCACTGTTGTTTCAAGTTATTAAATCCTACGGCCCCAATAAAGACAGTTTTAAAATAACCAGGAAATTATTTTCTACAACATCAAGGAATTAAAAATCTAACAGCTTAACTTGAAATAATTTGAAAGCAATGTCTATATAGCCCATTTTTGTGGCCATTGTTAATCAATACTGTTTTCAGATTTATTGTTGAGGGACTTTGGTCAAACGTGGCTCCATAGCCCAGAGGTACGATTTTCATAGGACGGTAAGATTCTCCAATAGAAGAACATTTCTGGCAGGAAAAATCTCAAAGGGAAGGGGAATTTCTTTACAAACAGGGATTTTTTTGCCCGGGATTTTCAAATGTGTTGGTGTGTTTCAGGAAATTGGTAAATGCAAACATATATTTTTAGATTAGTTGACCTTATTTGATAGGGACTTGACGTCTTGTAGGAAACTATTTTTGCCAGCAAGGATTTTAATAAACAATTATCGTTTTTCAGCAGTGACGTTGGATTTAGTAGTGAAAATCGGAAATGATCTTCCAGGGAGAATTACAATTATCCGACCTCTGCACTGGATCACATTTGATAATATTCGTTACATACGATTTACTGGTCACGAATAAACTTACATTGGTCAGAACTAGTTGCTTGACCTTATAGTCAGGAATAATAGACACGCCTTATATCATGGCTTTAGAGCAGCCAAAATGGGTTACCTACGAGGTTGCTTACCCGGACATTTCATCCTAATTGTGTTTGAGTAAGCGATTTCCCCTGAACTTGGTTTGAAAAGTACTGAAATTATTATCTGTGAGCATGTAAACTTTGTGGACATGGATGGTGCGCTTAATAACACTGTCATTAGTTCTATTAAATCAGCACTAGCGGATAACGGGATTGATGAGACAATATAGAAGTGTATGGTGCACCTCATAACAGAATAGACAGCAACAAGAATCGTCGGCGATACGTCAAGATCAAGACGAGTGGAGGGCCTTGTTCCACAAAGTGAAGTAGTTTCTCCTTTAATGTGAGCCTAGCAATTCGGACGCTACTCATAATTCACCCCTTATTTCTATCTCGGGGATTAGTTTTCTTCTGACTACGTAACAGCTGTCCACGATCCAAGACATAAAAGATTAAAGATCCTGGACAACTGGTTCCGAGAAAATTTTCTTAATGAAAACCTACAGAAAACGATGAATGCGGCAATTCGTTACCTCGAGTTTACGTACACAACTGACTTTCATAGAAGTAGAATGGTTGTAACGCAGCTGCATAGGTCATATCGACTCTAGGTAGATGTAGATCAATGGTAACAAAGAATTTCACCCAAAATCAAACAGCTGTAGTAAGGCACAACATGGAATACGTGGCCGTGGTTTGGGCATCCAGCGTCCCAAAGGACGCACGAATCAGCTGCAACGAGTACAGCTAATGGCCCTTCTGATGATAATGGCGGTTATTTAAGGCGTTATAAAACTCTGGAATTTCACATTGGTCCAAAAAACACATTTTGTTCAAGGACACATACCGTATGGATAGACATGGGTTTTTTAAACCACAAAGGCACATATCACTGTCCAATTCATGGACAGACGCCGTAAGTACATATACCGCACTATTGAATTATCCCAACCTCAAAAGAGATGACTGGAAATCAAACCGCAGAACAGATACACATGTACACATCTACAAAAGTTCCAGAATTTAAACAAATATTTGGAGAATAACCTGAAATAGCAATTCAGTGGGTATGAAGGAAAAAACATTGAATTTGTTTAACTAACATTTGAACCAAATAGGGAGGGAAAGGTTTCAAGACGATTTTTTGTTGAAGGAGAAATGGTCCACGTTAAATGCAACGCCACTTAGACCATTCTACCTTTTCAACGACCATATCCAATTTATCTAAATAATAATTTTAATGGCATTATATATATTCCAGATTATATTTGAGATGGCACTTACTAAATTGTACAGTTGAATTACGCACGAATTTTCAATGAAACTGGAAATGTTAGTTTTGTATAATGCTTCTAATGGTGGTGTGGCTAAGAATTCCAAGAAGTCCGTCGCCCATTTTGGTTTCCATAAGCAATTTTCTACATTCTCAGGAAATTCTTCCAAACGACTGCCATCTTCGCCATCCACTAATCTGTAAAAAAGTATCTACTACGTTCAATAAATTGTAATATAGAAATTTTTAATAGATGGAGTTAACGATAGTTTCAGGACATTGTATTTGATAAATTTGCAATCATTATTTAAAATACCTTAATATTGGCCAAAATGTCTTACAAGTGAAACACTAATCTGGAATAACTGACAGGTCATATGCTGGTCATTGATGTGAAGTCGGCCAAGTGTTGAAACAAGATGCAAGGCCAAGTGCAGTAACGCAAGATGAGTCAACATTTTGCAAAGTTTACAATGACCATGAAATAATCACCGTATATGGGTCTCGGCTTATGAGCAATATGATACGAGCTTTATAACATTTTTCAGAAGTGATTCACTGCCCGGGGTTTCGCGACACTGTTACACAGTGATCGGGACTGCCTTTCATTATGTTGCATTTCGTTAATTGTATTACAGCCAGTTTACGCGAGACACCATTGAATGAATTTTCAATCATTTCCCCCTTCTAATAGCAGTGGGACCACAGTGAACAGCAACCCTTCATATGGTATTTGATGTAATGGAAATTCATTACATCCAGCTATGAAAATGAGCCACTCGTTTCCCATGTAACATGTAACCGAGTACGTAAACACTATGCTTACAAGTAACCCACGCCCCATGCCCACTCGGGATCAGAATGAAATTTGGTGGGAGCTTAGGTACCTGGCCCAATGTCCCAGCGAGAGCAAAAGTTGGTGCCATCTCGCCCTGGTTTGCGCGGGAAATCGCGCAGAAGTTTTAAATTCTAATTCGTGAACAGAGGGTCCCCCCTGTCCAACTTAAAAGTTCCCATGTTAAATCCCATAAGGAAACTTCATTTTCAAATTTCACGAAAAAAAATTAAATGCGTAAAACCTAATTGAAATCCCTTATAATACAATATAAACACGTTTGCAAACTTGGTTTGGGCCATCTCGCCCTCGTTTCGGGTGGAAACCGTATTTACGTTAGACATTTTTAAAAAAGATATAAGGGTACCCGTATGCTTTAAAATTTTATATCCCATAACAGAACTCCATTTTCAAATTTCGCGGAAAAAATAAAAATGCCCAAAGTTCATTGGAAACATCCATTGGCATTCAGAGGAGATATTCAGCAGGTCTCCACGTTGCGAATTGAGGGCATGACCAGTTAGAACAGACGTCCAGTGTAGTGAAATGTATCATCAGGGACAAAGACGTGTGCTGAATATTTCATCTGAATACCCACGAAATTATTTCTTACAAACAACGTTAAAAATTATTTGAAACAAAATATGAAATTTGAGTGAACAATTTAATCCTTTGAAACCCAAATTTTGTTTTTTTTTTAAAACAATGTTCAATGAAAAGGGTTTCCAGTTTTGCAAAATTTAAGATTATTTTTTGCTTAATTCCTCTCGTAACAGCAGGAAGTAAATCATTGTCAAACTTTTAATAAAAATCAAATTTGGGTTTTAAAGGGTAAAGTTATTTATTCAAATTTCACCTATTTCACCATTTCAGACCTGCTGAATAGCTCCTCTGAAAGCCAATGGATGTTTCCAATGTTATGGAACACCGTATAAAATTAAAATCCATAAAGACATTTCCACTAATATTCTACTGGTGTAGTTTGGTAACATGTGTTAATATAATGTTGTATAGCATATTAATGAGCTGTTACACATTTTTAGCATTTTTATTTTTTTCGCGAAATTTGAAAATGGAGTTCTCTTATGGGATATAAAATTTTAAAGCATACGGGTACCCTTATATCTTTTTTAAAAAATGTCTAAAGTAAATGCGGTTTCCACTGGAAACGAGGGCGAGATGGCCCAAAACAAGTTTGCAAACGTGCTTATATTGTATTATAGGTTATTTCAATTAGGTTTTACGCATTTAAATTTTTTTCGTGAAATTTGAAAATGAAGTTTCCTTATGGGATTTAACATAGGAACTTTTAAGTTGGACAGGGGGGACCCTCTGTTCATGAATTAGAATTTAAAACTTCTGCGCCATTTCCCGCGCAAACCAGGGCGAGATGGCACAAACTTTTGCTCTCGCTGGGACATTGTGCAAGGTACCTAAGCTCCCACAAAATGTCATTCTGATCCCGAGTGGGCATGGGGCGTGGGTTACTTGTTAGTAAACACTTACATGTCAAGAACAAATTGCGCTTTTGACTTCAATTCCCAATTTAGTCGTTCCAACGCATACTGAAATTTTGGTGCTAAACAGCTGTTGTATGTATCATAGATCTTCTTGTCCGCATTGATCAGGCAAATGACTACTAATGACAGGCGAAAGTATCCAATTACGTGGAATTTCTAAAATTTAAATAAATAAGCTTTAACACTTTTGAAATATGAAAGTACACTTTATTAAATTAATTCCCTGAATGCTGCAAAATATAACTCACATGAAATAAAAAGGTTGTTTCCAAATAGAATATCGCAATGTCCATAAACGCATTTACAAACTCCAGAGACTTGACAAACGTATCGCAGTTTCGTAAGGCCTTCCAAACGATCAACAAATTGCCTAGTATGTTTACAAATTGAGATTTGTTTAAAAAGGTGTGATATGTTGTAAATGTACTCCATAAAAAATCTTATTTATAAAAGCAGTCTGCTAAAAGGTCATCAACTAAGCGATTCGAATCTACAGTTATGTATGGTGCATTAATTTTTTGAGTGAATTAGCAAATATACATTAAACTTACCTGTAAAAATTTCAAAATCCCCCCGACAAAGATTGCGCTTGTCTTTATCATCTGTAAATTTGAGAGAATCAATGAACCATTGCAGACCAAAGACCTTTAATAATTCAATAAAGCTGCATTTATCTTCTGTGGTTGGATGAAACTTCTATTTTATTAAAAACAACACAATATTTAGAGTTAAAATTGCGAAGCATACGTGTAGCGTTTTAGACTACTAATTCAATGAGTTCCCTACAGAGCGTCAAGAAAGACATCCTCTAACAACATTGAACTTATTCACATCGCCATGCATTAGCAAACGTTTTTTCTAGATTATTCCATTATGGAATAGCTGCAAGCAATTCTGGGAAATACCTGGTAAACGTTGTGGACATGATTACATTTTTACTTATACGCTGATGGGGTGGGCTAATATTATTGCTGTTCATGGGAACGGAAATTTGGTACCCAATCATATTCCTGTACCTATACCCAATTTTTCGGGAACAAAAGCAATTATCCTGTTCCCATAAAAATTGGTACCTATCCAAAGTTTCTGGACCCGTGGACAGCACTAGCTAAAATACATTTCGTCCATCAAAATTGAGAATGTCAATCAGCATAAATAGTTTTACAGGCATACAGAGTTCCGGCATGCTTAAAGACATATTGGCGGTTGGCTGAGTCTTTTGTATTTGACTATACAGTAAAACCCCCACGTATGTAATGATTCTCCTAGGGACCACTGTAGACAGGGACCACTGATTAAGTATTCAGTGGTCAGAGGTCACTACATAGGCACATACAAATACAGGCATACCAGCAGAAATCCGACAGTTTGAATAACATACGTTATTCAATTAATTACCTCGTGACAGTTAAATTATCTGAGAGTTTTCAAAGCAATTTGTAACTATTTTTAAGATAATTAAACCAATAGCTACCAAGTAACGAATAAATAATTGACATACTTCAAAGGACAAATAATAGAGCCAATTGGATTTAGCAAATTGATTTGAGTAGTTAACCGGCCGAAATGTTATTAATTAAACTAAACTCAAGTAGTGTACAAGCAATGTACTTTTGGTTGTATTTTGAACTGTGCTAATTAGACCACTATGAACAGGTTATCACTATATAGAAAGCCCTTATATATATAGAGGGAATTCCCTATCACAAAGGATAGGTTTAACTGGGAAACCAAATTTGACCACTGTTGGCAGAAAACCATTATATGAACAGCCATTATATACTGATTTTACTTTATTTCGTTCTGGTAATTATTTTTGGTAGTTTTAAATTATTTATTGCTTTAAAATTCTAATTTATTAATTCTGCATTAAGAAATGGAACGGCCTATTCTATACTTTGGAAGTATTAAGAAAAAGTTTAAGTTCATGGTCCTATAAAACCTTCTAGTAAGAAAAATGCTAATCATATCAGAAGTTTCGTTCCTTTTAGTTTCTTCCGTACTGCGTTCATTCATACTCAATTTAATGTTATTGGTCAATTACGTTTAATTAACGCATAGGTTTTTTGGATTCAGCCTTGCTCACTAAAATTAAAAGTTTCAATGAAACGTTCGATTCGTGTTAAAAAATTGCGTCTCATCAAATCATTTAGTTCAATCATGAAGTATTTTGATTTAACGTTATGCATCCGAAAATTTTTCACGGATTCTGAATTCTACACATTTTTGTTCTTAACATGGGCTATGTCTAGTCTGTGATATGAAGAAGTAGCGTTTTTGGATTACACGGCTCGCGAACAATTTAGAATAAATATATCAAATTGTATCTGCATGCGACGCGCATATGCTGCATTACGGACACTCTAAATAGATTCATATTGCAAATCCTCACATTCATTTTAAATCAGTCCTCTTAATCATATCTAGACAGTAACGTTCATTCACACTCGTTGAATTAAACTAAAACTATTTAATTGGAACTCAATCGTTACATAATAACGTCATATGCACTCAAGTTCACTTTAATTTTGAAATATTTTAAAACCGTTCAGTTAAGGAATTAGTTTAATACTTTACAATACTCTACTTAAAACTAAACAATGTAGAAAGAAACACAAGATTAGGATTACTTGTGTTTATAAATGTTGGTGTAGTTCTGTTTTATGCAAGATTTTCCAGCGTCTATTTATCAATAATCGGCTTTTGTTAATTCAATCAGCAATAATTTGTCAAGGATTTGCGACTACATGCAGATTTGATAAACTATTAACAAATAACAAATTTACCAAATCCTCCTTCCACAAGTAATTCCGAAGTTCCTTTGGAGGACAATCAAATATTTTTTTGAGGAACACAGAATCTTCACAGATATTTCGGGTACTTCCGTATCCATAGATTGTTGGTAGCAGTTTACTTGGATATTCAAACAGTATCCCCAATTTGTCATTCGAAAATTCCATGCAGCAGTTAATAATGAAAGAGTTGATTCTTTCCCTTGTGGGTGGTGTCAGTTCCTTAATACAAGAATAATTAAAAATGTTTGATTGATTGTGTATATACCATGGTGTTATTGTTGTAGAAATTTTTCAGTACGTTTACTACCTTATTACTGTATAAACATGATCCAAAAATAGTCAGTATAACTCGGATAACCCACAACTGACTTGTGAAATGACGTGGCATATTCAGAATTCCGGCTTCTAACCCTTCCCAGTTTACAGAATACGCACGTCGATTATAATCCAAGTATTGAATTACTGCTAACTGGAACAAGACAGGTTCCTGAGAAGAATTTGCATTAAAATAGGATTTACATTTCTCTAAACGTTCTTCCGAATAATCTGTGTGGCTTCTCCATAATAGTAAGCACAAAAAATATTCCCTCTTGTCAACACAGTCCTCAGTAATTAACATGTCAATTAAAGTACTAATGTGGACATCCCAGTTATAATTGTACTCATTTAGTTTAAAAAAATTGAGAACTTTAATCAATGCTTCCTGAGAAGTTTGTGTTTTGCTTGCACATCGTTGAATCAATCTGTGAATCTTTAATCTTTTTTGATGGCCCATTTTCAGAATTGAGTAATCCATGAGTATTTTAAATCCTTTCATTACATTCGGATTCATAACTGTATTGGCATAAACGGATTTACAGGTTGTTCCACAGTAGATTGCATTAACCAGTCCCAAGTACAATCCATCGGGATTCAGACAAGCCATGATTTCAAGAAGTTCAATTGCAATGTTCCCATTTTCACGAGTTCTAATTTTTACTATCGTTTGACAGTAAATAAGTTCAATTGCCGCTTCGTTTTTAATCTCCCCGGAAACTTCTCGAACATTTTTCAGAATTCCGTTGTATGCTTTAATCCTGGACTCAATATCATCAAAGGAAATCTCTTCTGCTTTTTCAACTATAGTGGAACCAACGAGACTCATCCCCAAGGGATAACCTGCCAGAGATTTAACCAATGACGAAATAGACGCTTCCAAAGAAGGTGGAAGTTTACTGTTTTGGATGAGCAAGTAATTTTTCAACATTTTAGTGGACTCTTCATCTGTAAGTCTGTCCACGTAAATAAGTTTAATTTGGGAATGCATACCACCCCAAAGTCTACTTCCATTGCGAGATGTGACCAAAAAAGTGGGTTTGTTCTTTACAAATTTCTTGAGCAAAAGGTTTTCAATTCCGAGTTGGTTACCTGTAGTCGTTAGTCCTTCTGCATTGTCAAAGATGAATAACCCATTTTTCAAACTTTTTGCGAGCTTCTCCTGAATGGATGGCACATCATCGAGGGATTTGAGTTGTATGTTGATTTGCTTTGCTAAATCTCTAAAGCTTGATTCCACACTTTGTTGACTTTGTGAGTCAATCCAGACGATGTAGTCGTAGGCTTCGTGAAACTTTTCTGCAAAGGCCTTTGCCATCTCACTTTTCCCCATTCCCCCGAATCCAACCAAGACAATTGTTCTGCGGAAAGAGTCCGTTTCTTCCTTCCGCTCTTCTATAGCTTTTTTTATTTCTTCAATTTTTTCATCTCTGCCACAAAAATACCTGTTCTTGGTTTCAAATATGTGCAGAGGTGGTGTTATATTTTCAGCATGTAAATTTGCCATCACCCGAATATCAACGTTTTTAGCATTGATCGTTCCAGAAACTCCAGTTACTGTCGCCATTTTGCTATCAAGTCACTGTCAAAACATGCAATACATCTTAAGCCGGAAAGTTGGTGAGCAAAATAATTTTGTTTTATGCTCGAATCCGTATTCTAGATCTTTTGAATAATTCTTGTTAAAAATGAAATGCCCGATTAGTGCCGCTCATTGGTACAAAAAATCTGGACATATTTAATGAGCATATTAAAATTGTAAATATTTAACCGTACCTGCGTAACAGGTTCAAATTTTGTGTACCTGTACCTAATCTCAATTTAAGCCATTGTACCTGTACCTCAAATACACCTGTATCCAAAAACAACCCTAATGCTGGACTCATGGGTGCAGGTACCTCGCTGCAACTGAACACGGGTCCTTGTATGACTGTCAGAATTGGTTGTAACTAATATTTCGGAATATACGAACATTAATCGCTCCAACCAAACTTCATGATAATCACGGATACAATAAACGCGAACACCGAAGTTAAATTTTTTGTACAAATAGTTGCGACCATTTTCAATTATTGGGTGTTTTAATTTACCTACTGTTTAGCAATGGTTGAACAATCCCTCAAAAATGATACCTAAAGGATCACGAGTTTAAAACATCGCTTAAGATACAAACCTAGTTTTTAAACACATGTTGCTAAAAGTCACCATTTAATGCATTTTACAGATGCTGCCACCTTTTTACTCAGCTGTTTTGTGTGCTGTCTTTTATGTTCAACGGTCAAATATTGTTGTAGTACTTTTCAAGTATTCCTAAAGAATGTATACAAGGTGCAAGATTATCGCATTTTGGTTCAGGCTGGATTTGTAAGGGGTCGCAACCCTAAATTGAATTAGATTTAGGGGACGTTTTGTTAACCAAACCTGGGTGGTTATAAATCCGTGAATTGTGCAGGGTAGCAACGCTGGCGGTATCATCAGCCCGTACAAATGAGTTAATAAACAAAATATTTGTTTCCTTAATTTTGTACTGAATTCTTATTCTGTTTTTATAATATAAAATTTGCAATACATTGCACTGCGATTTTTGCATTTCCGATACATTCCTCCTAAACAATGTAACTATGAATTCGGGATGCACTCAATATTCGGTATACACCAAATTTCATTACCTCACAAAAAAGAGCAGTGGTAATGCAATCGTAGAAGAATTTCAATAAAGAGGTTAAGAAAGAGCATTAAGTCATTTTGCTGAACGATATTTTTAAAGTTTTCACTTTTCAAAAGAGGTTGTACATGCTTTTGTAAACTTTCGGACCACCTCACGCTAGTTGGCTAGTTGGTTCGGGAAATCGCGCCAAAGTTTAAAACTCTTAGGGGTCCACTCATAAACCACATGATATTTTTCATTTTAAATGTCATGAGAAATTGTCATTTTCGAATGACGCCGAAATACAAAAAAGCTAGAACCTTGTGAAGTTTCGACCCAAAATTTTACATTAAAAATATCAAGTTCAAGCTTCTATTTCAAGTTCAAACTGAGTTTCAGACTAATCAAAGTCATTTTGCTCTTTTGTAACTACATCTTGACTAAACCGTACGCTGTTTATTGTGGTTTTTCCATGAGGTTAGTTGTCGGATTTTTGTGGGAAGACGGGAAGATTCTTCCCAGGAAAAAGATATTTCAAAAAAATAATCAAAGAAGAAAAAATTTAATCTTGAGAACATGGATTTTTAAATGGGTTGGCGTGTTTTTTAGCATGGAGTTTCAAATTTGTTGACATGTTTCTAGGAAATTTGTTACTCAAACAAGGATTTTTAGACTGGTTGAACTTGTTTCGCCGCGATTTGACGTTTTCTAGGGAAATTATTTTTGCCAACAAATATTTGAAATTTATGTCCCTGCAGGGACATTTGAATCAACAAAAGAAATTTCAGAAATGATCTTCCAGCGTGATTTACAAGCATCCAACCCCTGCATGAGGTATGCATGATATCCAACGGACGCTAAGGCTTTGTTTCAAAATCCTAGCTTGTTTCTTAGGCAAATATTCTAGCAAAAATTAAATCTAACCTACATCGGATATACTGCAATGACTTTTGATGTTCAATTTGAACTACAAATGTATGTAATTAAGTTCAATTGAAAATATCCAAAAATTAGTTTATTTTGCTCCTGGGAAATCTCTTATTCTGAAAAACTGAGTGTTTCTGGAATTCTATGGGCATGGAAATGTAAAGGGTAGTGTAAACTTTATTACATATGTATAACTAGCATATACAGAATTGAAAAAAAGTAAAAAAAAAAAAGCTTTCAAGTTTCATGTCTCAGGAGATCTTAATCTTCGGTCAGGAAAAATTTCAAGTTGTTAGAAATTATTTCCAAATCCATATATGAGGAATTACTATAACGGGTTTACTAGATGACAAAATTTCGAAGGACACAGCTTAATGGCTATTTCTTAAGTGTATGTATAATATATAACATCCCTCATAACCTCCAATCATTTATATTACGCCTAAAATGTTTTCCCCATCATAGTTAACGCTACCTTCCTTGGCACAACATTACCTCGTGCTTTACATTGTCCCCTATACACAAAAGTTTTACCTACCGCCAGGCAGTGGTGGCTGAGTGGTCAGAGCGTCCCATTCGTTGCGGCTGGAGTCGGGTTTCAATTCCAGCAAAGCTCTGATACTTTCAAATAATTTCCACTGCTCTAATTTCTACTGCAGTTTTGTGTGAGTTGAGGAGGGGGCGTGTAAAGGGACTTGCAATCTGAAGACTAGAACCACGACCTTGATGCACAGGGGAACTAACAGTGGACATCCTTAAGACGGAGAGGAACTAGGAGAAGCTGTCAATCTGCAAGGATCGCTAGACATTCCAGTCAAGCGAGCATCCACTAATCTCTTTCTAACCTGTACTTCTTTCCCTCCCAATTACCTACTACCCTACATTTCCTTAGCTGGAGTTTAAGACTTGTGATATACTCCCTCATTGGGTGGAATGGACTAATGTATCACATTACACTAGCTCTGTGCTAATTGACTAGGGGATACCGTATTTACGATACCCAGTACATGCGGTTTAAAACATTTTATAATCGGAAGAGAGCCGTTATAAGCTACCCAATTGTAACCTCTCAAGTTAGAAAATATGTATGGCATGATGACTAATGGTTAAGTGTAAGAATAAAATGCGCCCTTTTGGGCCAACATGTACATGTATGTACAAAATCTTTACCATCTATGAAAAACATTAACATATAAGAATAAATTTTGCTACTTCATGTAACATTACCACCGTGAACCTAGAAGTTCCTCCACAATGGCATGACACCGAACAGTATTAGGTCATTCAAACATGTTCTATACTGATATTAATAAATGATGATTGGTTCTAGTGCTTCTATCAGATGTGAGGTCGTAGAAACATTTGAGTTTCTTGTCAAGACACGGGATAGGAAAATGTCCCTTAAAAAACTTTTTCGCATAGGGTATACGGGATAATTTGGATATGGCGAAAACTAATTTGTCTCCACGAATAATCGGATGGGACGCACACAAAATGCATTCCGTGGATAATATGGTCGGAATTGCAGCTCTCTCCCCAAAAATATTTGGAACAGGACGAGACAGTGTTTCAGCGATTGGATTATTTTTCTAATTTTACAATTTCAATAACTTTAGAATTTAGTTAATTTTCTTGGCATTTATTGATAAAACATTAGGATACTAGTTTCAAAAATACAATCTCTTTGTTATTGTTGAGGTCTTTGGTTGATAAATAATGACATCTCGATGTTATTTGATTTAATATGGAAGTTAGTGATTGCACATATAACTGAGTAATTGACTTTCCTGAATGCTCAAATTACTATTTTAAGAATTAATCAACGAATTCATTGAGAGTATCAGCTTATCAGTTCTATATCTTAACGCTGTCTGTCACGAACGTAAGTCACCATTCAATAGTATTCATTTCTGTGTTAATGTCAAATAACGTCATAATAATAAAAATGGCTAAATAAAAAATATCTTCCTTTAAAACTAAACAACAATATCAATCACTACTGCGATATGCTATACCATTTGCCAACTTAATAGTTAAACTTTGTTGGTTTGAATGAGTAGGCTGTATTTTAATTTTCCTACTCAAATTGCTTTTGTTCTGATAGAAACGTGGCTAGAGTAAACTCATGATTATTTGCTTATATAAATACAAACAAATGATAAGTGGTTATTACTGAAAACAAAATAATGATCACAGTTGTAACAATCCATATTGGGTTCAGCAATTTTAGATTTTAGCAAATTAATAACTAATTGTAATCATCAATTTGTGATTCCAGCAAAGCAACCAACTAATCACCATATGTTCCTTGCAACAAATAGTCAACGATTGTATTCGTAATTACTTTCTTGTATAAATATAATTGTCGCATTTAATTACAGCGTTTTTGCAAATTAAATATAATCGTTAAATGTTGTTACATATTTTTGCGTTAATGGCAAATTATTCATATATAAAAACTAGCAATATGTCAACAGGAAGATAAAATCCAATTACTAGTTGTCATCGTCAATTAATAATAATTACAGTCCAGCAATGGTCAATTGTAATCAAGAGTTTCTAGGAATCACACGACAGATAATAATAGCCAAATGTTAATTAATATGCCTTCACAAGTAACTAAATTTTCCTACAGTTGAAATTAGATTAGAGAAAATTAGTAAACAGGAAAGAGAATGCGAAAACAATCCCTCCGTCATATCAACCCAATACATACTTAACGTACTAAAGCAAATAGGAACGATTACCATGACGGAGCTTCTCACAATAATTTTAACGTTCTCTGACATTGTGTAATTATATGTGGGCCCATAATAAATGTCTAAAATTCGTGTTCAGGAGAAACATATTTGAGCAGTGCAACCAAATGTTGAACTGCTATCCCACAATTTTTACCATTCGGAGTTTGTGGAAATATTACGCAGAGCGATATAAAAGTAACTTTAAAAAATCAAAAAGATATTGTATATAACCAGTAGTTCCTTTGAATAAACAGTGATAGGCGTCGAAACAGTTCAATTCAGTTGTTTTTTAACTAGGATTTTGACTCAATTTTCGAAAGCCAGTTCGAATCATTCAGCTCAAAATTTTTAATTAAACTGTATTGAATTTGAATGACAATACATATGCTACCGGAAAAGGCGATATTGAATGCAGATGACTTTACATTTTACTCTTTACAGTTTCCAACGTGCTTAACATTTTTGTAACGCCTAAATTATTTCGAATCGAAATGAACAATTGTTAGCTATTTTTGTAAGAATACCAGGGTGTGCAAACAAGTTAAAATTGGCTAATGTGGTGAATAATGACCAATTGGCTCCCTTGTCCTTATTTGGGCTTGTGACTTTAAGTGTCACATTTGTTTTAAATAATGATTTAAGCTTTTACTAATTAAGAATATTCAATAAAAGTAAGAATGACAAAATGTAATTGTCCCGTGGAAATACTTGGAAGTTTTAAGTATGAAGAGGAACTGAAAACGTTGACTGTGAGTAATTACATAGCACACACTTTTAACAAATCATTCTGCAAAAATTTTATAACAAATGATTCATAGCGTTTCTCTAGATAATTATTATTTGATAGATTTAGACGTTGAATTATTCCATGTTGCAATATTGTAACCTTGATGCACAATGATTGAAAATACATATGTAACAATAACTGTTTATGTAGTCAAGTTGTATGTAAATGTAAAGGGTTGCAATCAATACTCAGATTTTCTTTACCTTCATGGGCTATTTAGATATGAAGTTTCTATTTCTGAATCTAATATGCACTCATACTTATTTAAATAAACTATTTCGCTTACCTCACCAGAAGAAATTACTGCCACAGGAAATTATACAAATAAGAAATATTAAAGGTAATTTGAAAAAAAAGAACGACTGTGGAAAAATTGCGTAATATTCAACACAATATGCAAAAGGAAATGCATATTGCTTTTGCTTGGCTGCAAAATTAATTTGCAGTTTTCCTTGTTAACCTATTTTTACGTCGGTAGATTTGATGTCATTACATTTCTGCAAAATCTTTAGCACAGTCCAGAACCACACGTCTCCAGAAAAGTGAATCGTATTTTATGTTTTGTTAGTGTTTTATTCCTTCGAAATTTGAACATACAAACGAGGCAATACAGTAGAAAATAGCAAATTAATATCGGTTAACCGACAGCTCAACGAGCGAAGCGATTGATGTCGTTTGAGCTTTACACACGTGTAAATTATGAGTGAGCATAACGGGACTCTCTTTATTGAGTTTTAGACCTCAACGATCTTTAAGCGCATGTCAAGCTGAAAAATAAGGTGCCTTTCTATTCCATTTTGAAAAAAAGACAATTTGTAGTTCTTAGTACAAGCTTTTATTGATATATGCCTTTATTTATTTATTTTTTAAAATTTTTTTTCTGTCCCGTTTGGCTTACCCTCGCTACTCTCGTTCTCCAAATATCTCGTATTTTATCAAAAACGAGCACAAAACAAACAAGAATTTTAAAATTAACAAGACCCTTATTAAAAATAAAAAATTATTATGAAGCTTGTTTTGGTAGTGCAATTTGTTTTTTTATGAGCTGATTTCTTTCTAAAACTATTCCGAAGGTCTCAGAAACAGAAAAATTTGAATTGGTTGTTATTAACGTATGTTGAATTGTTAAAATGAAGTTTAAGACTCAATCCCAGTTTGTATGATATTTATTTTTCTCAAAATTTCGACAAGTAAATAAATGCAAAGTAGTTTGCACATCTATACACGGTTAAGAGTTTGTGTCGGGAAATTTTAAATTATTTAATTTTACATTATTAAAGTCACAATTCTAACTCAAGTTATATGATAAATATCTGAAGAATCATCAAATACGCCGGTTGAATATTTTGTTGGCACGACAGTTCGGTACAGGTCCAGGTATTGATTCCATTGGACTGGTCTGTTCCAGATTTTATGAAACCGTTCTAATCCAAAGCTCAGACTCGGGAATTACGAGAAAACTCAGCCGGAGATTTTTACGCCAGGTGAGAGAAATTTACACGGAGAAATTCCTTTGGAGATTCTTACACTGAATTTTAAATTACACCCAGAAAAAACAATTTAACTGCTATGATTGATATTTTCAGTAGAATTTTCTGAGACACTGTTAGTACAAATTATTCCAGCGAATTTTTTAAATTCATTTTACCAACTTTAACATGTCGGGCGGTGAAAAAAGAGCTTGAAAACCCGTAAAAGCCCGTAAAAAATTCCGAGGGGTTCATGCAGGATCAACGGTTGTGAATCCATGTATGTACCTATACTCAAATTCATTGAACAAATTTTACCTTTGAAACAAAGTGGGGCTTAGTGTGGTTGACTTCTAGCAATTATTGGTTTATTGCATGTCTGACTTTGTTATTTAGTATAGTTTTATTTTGCTATTCATTTGCTGGGAAAAATTCCAATTTGTATCTTACAAATAATTCACGTATTGGTATTGAAAATTCAGAACTTATAAGTGCAATAAACTCAGAAAAATCACCAGAAGTGCCTACCAAACCCGAAATTAAATCGTTGGTTGACATTCAATATCGACGAATTACATTACGGGAAATAACTGGAAAATCGTAAGTTTGCAAAACATTTAAACAGATACTGGTTGACTATAGGTTTCCGTAAATCATGTGAAGTGCAATGAGTGCAGAAATATTTTTAACAGCTAATCAGACCAAGGCGGGTCATCAGTTCTGGCCAAACATAATTGTAAGAATTGTTCACGGGAAGCAACTCCAGCTATTACCAATTTCATTTCAAAAAGTCACAAATGCAAAATTGAATGACCAAATTGTTCTGGGTATAGCTACGGATTTACAAGCTGAATTGGTATTCGCGGAAGGGCCAGTTTTGTTTTAAATTTTGCGGGCCGGGCTTTATCGCTGAACTTTAATTTTGGACTGGGCGGGCACGGGTATTTTTGTATGTATTTACAGGTCACGGGACTAAAATATCCAACGGGTAGATACTCTAATACCAGCCATAATGGTTGTGTGCTATTATATATAAATGGCATGAAGATTAGAAGGTCAAAACGTGGCAAAAAAATTTATCTCCACCCGAGCGTAAATTCCTCCCACGGAGTTTTGGCCTTGTACAAATCTCGACGTAAAAATTTCCATCGGAATTTTCTCCGAACACGCAGACTAGAGGATTGGACTATGGGGCATTAAACCGTTGAGTCTAATTAAATTATAACGTTTCATCCAGGGAAATTTGTTTATAAGTATTTTATTACCATAAATGACATTTTTAAACTAAATGCTGGATTATTTGAATCTCCCAAGAAGGACGTTCTTAAGTTTTCCTGCTGAATCCAGTCAAGTCGTCCTATTGAGAAACAAATTTTCCTTACAGGATGTCAAATTCTGGCCCAACAGGCAATTAAAAATTTTCCGACGCTGACGCATATACTTCTGAAAATCCTTGGCAAAAACGGGTCAACGAAATTGAAATTAACTCTCCAAAACAAAATCCGTTTTAGTAAAGCATTTTTGTGCACAATATTTTTCCCGGGGAAGAATCTTCCCACAAATCAATGTACTTGCATGTCAGTAAATGCTTCAATCCAATGTTTGTATATGCTTCTTTGTTTGTATTAAGAGGTGGCCGTATGAAAAAATCTTGTAAGTTTTGACGGTCCCATGGTCAATGCTAGATGCAGATTTCGTGGGGTTTACTAATACATGTAAGGGGTTATTATTATCTATAATTATAAGAGAAAATCTCAATATAGTAATTTCTGTTCACTTCAATCCTTTCAATCACGCTTTAAATTGGTAAATTGGTAATTACGATTGCCGTTTCAAAATTTATTTATCAAAAGACAACGAAAGTTCAAATTTCCGTAATCAGTAGGCATTGGCATATCGGTCATTTTTTAAATATCGTTAATATCGTTATCGTTCGTCCTAAAAATGACGATATCGAAGGACGATATAACGATATTTTTTTCAATTTGAAACGCATCGGTTAATAATATAAAATGGAAAAATAATCGACCAATACTGGCGAAGTATTGATGATTAATTAAATACTGACCTTATTACTACTGTTCATAACAAAAAGTGCCACAAAAATGCATTGTTCGGAAAATTGTCAAAGAACTTTTCTTTTTACTGATCCCATTCGGAACACCAAGACCACAGTTGGTATTAATTGAATGAGAACTGGTACTGACAATGAGGATATACGTAAGGCAAACCAAGTATATTCTAACCCCACTGACAGCATAATTGGTATTATTTTTTCGGAAACTGGTGAGAACAATAAGGAATCATGCAGGTTCCACCAGGTATGTTTTAATTCCAGCAGAAACAAACTTGGTATTAATTACAAAAAAACTGGTTCCAACAATGAGCAAATCCAGTAAGTTACGCCTATGTTTTAACGTATGTTTTGAGGAAACCAGAAATTTACATGGTATTATTATGAGCTGACTGACATGATGTTTTGAATTAGTTAATATGCATTAAAAAATTCTGGGGGTGAATCATTATTTGGGGAATTGAAACACGTATTACGATATGGAAACTGACCGATATATCGTTCAAAGTTTACGAGAATTATCGTTTAATTATCGTTTCGAAAAATGTACGATATGGACGATAATATCGTATGGCTATATCGGTATGCCAATGCCTAGTAATCAGATAATGTTAAATATTAATAAATATGTTTACATTAAATGTGTATAAACGTACAAAATTAATTATATTAATTAAAACTAATATAAATCACAGAATCCTCATGTATACTCGTTCACGTTCATTGAAACAAGAGATCCTGTGTAAGTAGAAAAACTGCATGTTTATCGACCGGATATAATATGAATCGACCCATAAGGTTTCGAAGTGGAATCTGGAAGGTCAGATGGAAAGTCTGGTGGAAGTTTGGTGGAAGGCGGAAGTCTGGTATAAGTTACGTATGTATTACAGTGTTAATATAAGGGTGAGTGAAAGGTGGAAGGGAATTTTGTCGCGGGAAAGTAGTACTCAGCCGGATCTTTCTCTAATTTTAACTAGTAAAAGCCCTGTGCTTCTCACAATCAGGGACATTTACTTGGAGTAGCGGTAGTGTGATTGTAGAAATTAAAAGCCAAACGATTTACGAATCGAGCCATGCCGAAGAGACTTGCTGTATGCCTATATCGTGCGCGCTTATATTAAGAGTAGCGCTTTAAACAAACGGGCAGGTAGTGCTCGTTAATAATAAAGAGTAATTGGCATGCCATCTTTTGGGGGTTTTTTAGCGTATATTCCTGCGCACTATTTTGCCTTCAAGCCTCATTAAAAAATACCTTGCACCCTTTGTATACAATTTCCCTGACCTCGTGAATGGTCAAACGGCCACACGCCTGCATCTTTCCCTTACCATGGAGTTGTGCAAATGCAAACCACTTCGAATTTTCCAATATTCTAAATGTCGACATAAAAAGAGATTTTACAAACTGGAAATGCGTTTTAAACTTCACTTGAACATTTCAGCATGTGTGTATGCAAACCAGTTCTAATTTTTCAGTTTCTGAAAACTTCGGAATAGTTTCAGAAAGAAATTCGCTCATAAAAAAATTGCGCTACCACAACTAGCTGCGAAATTACGTAATTTACATTTATGCTCATGTCAAACGCACACAACGCCTATCGCTTTGCTCATTGAGCTATCTGTCACCGATTGCAATTACGGATTTTTATTTCTGGAATATTATTATTTCCTGCTAAACATAAAGAATACTTGTACTTTGTGATTTCAAGAGAAATCACGGAAAAAATCCAACAAATTTAAGAGATTCCATAGTTAGCATATATTTAGATTTTAGCTTCAATTGGCACATGCTTACATGTCTTGGTAAACAGAATATGTCAAAAAGTAATTCTTATACTATACGATGAGTAGGGTTCCCACTTGTTTGAAACGTCATTCCGGGACAAAATAATTTTAAATTTTGTTTACGTATACACGATTCCTAATTGTACTTTTCAGCCTTTTTGGCATCTAATAACATTTTTATGTTTTCCGGTTTTTTCAAAAAGAAACCAAATCACAACATAAAAAGGGTACATTTAGCCTGACTTGAAGCTCTGCCTACACAATTTTTGTGGACATTAGGTTTCTCTCGGCTGTCCAAATTTTCTTCATTAGGCTGAAATAACTTTGTGCAACATCGTTGATAACAGGAACTAATAGCACGGACGATACAAGCTTGAATAGTTCAGGACATTGATCTTTCTGAAAAAACTCAGCAAACTTTGCACCGACCGATCTCACAAACACCGATCACAATAAAAAACTCAAAGTTGACGAATTAAGCAAAATTCATTGTACAGTTGGTCCTCGTTTAATTTAATACCGAGTGCAACGGCAATATTTAGTAAATACGCCATGGATACTAAGAATTCCTCTGATTTCAAATTTAGTAGTTCCATTTTCAAAAAAAAAATAGTATCAATGAAATCAGAATGTCTGCTTAAATAGGTCTGCAGTGATTTCAAAAAAATCCCAAGCTTCCTGTTCAAAGTGCTTTTGTTTTGTTGCGGAGGTAAATATTTCAGAATTGCATTAGCGCTACTTCCGTAAAATTTGTCGTATCGGTTCACAGAACTAGTGCTGTCCATGGGAATGGAAATTTGGTACCCATACCTGTTCCTGTACCTGTACCCATTTTTTCAGGAACTAAAGCAATGTTCCTGTTCCTGTTCCCATAAAAATGGGTACCAATTCAAAGTTGCTGGACCTGTTCCTGCAGGAACAGGAATGTTCCTGTTCCTGTTCCCAAAAGTACTTAAAGGTTAGCAGAAAAGTACAACCTACACATTTATGCCCCAGGCAGAGCTTCTGCCGGGGACAGGGACGTCCCGTCGGGACACTGGACGGACCGGGACGGGACGTCCCCGGGGACAAAATAATTGTCCCCATGTCGTATTCGGGACGGGACAGGGACAAAAAAATTGCCCCATTGTAATCGGGACGGGACGGGGACAAAAAAAATTGGCCCCATTATATCAGGGACGGGACGGGAACAAAACAAATTGTCCCTATTGTATTCTGGATGGGATGGGGACAACAAAAATGGTGTTTTTTTAAATGTTTTTGGACAAATATTTTTTGAACGAAGTTTTCCTCATGTTCCGATTTTTTGTAAGACAATGTCTACAACTGTTTTCAGTAATTTTCGGGACGGAACAAGAATTTTGTTCACATGCCCCGGACCGGGGACAACGTTTTTTAAAACTTTTGGGAACGGGACGGGATCATGGTTTTTGTTCCCATGTCCCGACTTTCGGGACGGGACAGGGGACAACGATTTTTGAAGTTTTGGGGGACGGGACGATGACATGCATTTTGTCACCGTGTCCCGATTGTCGGGACGGGACTGGGGACAACGGTTTTGAAAAAATTTCGGGACGGGGACGGGACAGGAATTTTGTCCCCAACAGAAGCTCTGGCCCCAGGTAACTTTATTTATGCATCGACTTAAAAAACCAAATATCAAATCGACTTTATTAAAAATAAATAACAGCGCACCATCTCCAATCCTTTAGCTACTGGAATTTAAATGAGAATTCAGTAACAGTCATTAAATTAATCATCGCAGTGCAAAGTACAGTGTAAGGGAAAAAGCACTGAACATATTTATATGCATTAATATGTACTTATTGAATATAAGAGTATTCATGGAGTTCTCAGTTTGCAATCATTCAAATTATGTCCAGTACACATTTCAATATTGGGTACTAACCAATATTCTGAGAAGTCTCCAGAGTATATAAAGGGAAGAGCCGTCAAGGCTCGGGGTCTTATTGTTAATTTTTCTCTTGCTAAAAACTCTGTCGAATAAATATTCGAGGTCGTTATATTCTAAGTTAAACATTTTATTTCACATTATTATTTTACGTACAAACTCACGAAACCTGGAAATTGTAGAGATTTGCTAGGTTGCATAGAAATCCCATACAACAGTAGTAACTGCAATTACCTAAGACAAGTAGCACTTTCAATATACTTTTGCTGAACTAACAAGAATAAGAGCACGCTGGAGTTTTCTGAGCTACAATTTTGGGTTTAAGTACCAGAGAGTTCCATTTTTGCCACGTGTTAATCAATTATTATTTATTATCTTGCTAAATAATAACGTGCGAAAGAGGGACTTATTTGACATGTTGCGACGTAATTTTAAAATAATATTTTATTTGTGAGGGATTTTTATATTATAAACTTCATGTGAATACCAGGTAGGTACATGTTTTGTTCATGTTCCCAAACCCGCTTTTGTTCCCATATTTTGGGAACAAGTTCTATGTTCCCAAACGTTCGCGAAGTGTTTTGGGAACAAAATTTGTGTTCCCGTACGCACCCATTCCTGTTCCTGTTCCCAAAAACCTGGGTGTCTCCTGTTCCCATGGACAGCACTACACAGAACTTTCCAGAAGATATTTCATTATGCCGTAAACTTCCGTAGAAGTACAATCATTACACTCCAAAATTAAAATGGGCGAATTCATTTATTGTAAAATAATGTGCACAATATATAATTACAACATTCGGTTAGACATTCTACTTTCGTAGCAACTTCATTGCTGTTATGACATACAACCTTGCGATTAACAGCAGGGCAGACACTTTGTTCCTTCAAAAGAAAATATGACTTCAAAGCTGACCTATTAGAAAGGAATCTGTGCAGTGCTGGAAGTAAAGAAAGCCACATCCACAAATTCACATAAATGTTTTAAAGAGTCTAGTATCTGCGCAGACGGGCTAGATTCGCTAAAAACCTTTAAAACTAAGCCTTCAACTTCCATTGATAATTTATTGCATGCATTTTTCACAGCGTTGTGTATAATGTGATATTTGCAATTAGCAGCAACAATTGATAGATTTTCTTCCTGGAATTCCTAAAACACGTAATTTTGGCGACCGTAATTTACGGTCGTATTATAACGGCAAATATGTTGAATTTTGAATCGTCTCCAGATTTTTCGGTTAAAAAAATCTAAACTTTTTTAGTTTCAGCACCTGCTTTCTTTAGGTTTTTAGAAACTTTACAAGTGAGATTTACCAAACCCAAATTCTTCATTCAGAGAAAGTTATTTTTACCATTTCGACCTGACCAATTTTCTGAATTGACAACCGCTTTCCATATCTAAATACTATAATGTGAAGATGAGGGAAGGGACAGGGAGGGCATTTTTAAATCTTCGCTCTCTCCTCAACGCGCTTATTAGGCGGTGGCTATGCTGCTCGTAGAATTGTAAAACCTAGACCTTTTTAATTATTACCTGATGAGCAGCATAGCCACCGCCTGCGTCGGTGGAAGCATGCTATGTAATGCAATGGGAGAGGACGCGAAGCGACAATTCTAGCTAAAGCCAAAGCGTCCTGCGTTGCGTGCCGTGTGCTTGTACATTGCATTACTTATAGCAAAAGCGCTTTATGGAATTGTGTACTCGCAAGCCTAAAAACCGCGTGGAGGAGCGAGCGAAAATTTAAAAATGCCCCACTTCCACTTCCTCTGTCGTCTGTCATCATCTTCAAATTATAGTATTTAGATGCTTAAGCGATTTTTTACGCTTGTAATTACATTTTTATGATTTTATTAGTTTTATGTAGATGGAACGTGATGCTCTCGTTTGAATCAAGCTCCTCTAGAACAAAATATTTTATTTTTATCTTAAAATCTCTAATAATTTTCATAACTTTCCGGGACACGGGACAACGGCTGTCATTCCGGGACTGTCCCGGGCATTCCGGGACGTCTGGGAACCCTAGATGAGATAGTAAAGCATTTTCGGGCTCGAGGCTTCCACAAGCATACGGTTAAAGGTTTGTTATATTTTTATATTTTGATTTACATGTGCAGGATAGAAAGTTAGGTTAAGCAAGACATGTCATCGTATTGAGGGGGTATTCCTGTTTTCCTTGTAGAATGTTATTTTTCATTGCACAGCATAATAAATATTGATATTTTGAAATTACAAGGACGAACAATCGGAAACAATGTAGCAAGTTTACAGGATTCCAAGGTTTACGTGAACCTTCGAGCTTTCCACGAGTTTACCGAAACCACTTAAAAAATTGTGTTATCTATATAACTGTAAGAGGATAGGAATTTGTAGAAAATTGTCCGTAAATGATAATACAGTAACAAATTTATTTCTTATTGTTATATGTATATCCCGGACTGTATACATACCGTTCCGCGAAGTTATTGTATTGAACCATACCCATGAGCTTCTTTTTTCTTTAATTTTTTCGAGAGGTTTATTGCTAGCTTGCCACAACAAAGTTTTACCTAATAAGGAATGAGGAAAAGTCTGACATTAGTCGTGGAAATTCTGCGATCGCAGTTTTCCTGACACGCCTTTATAATCTTTAGCCCGATTACTATATCTCTACATCCGCCAAAGAAAGAAACGAAAAGTCAGCTAAGCTCTTCAAAATGAAGATATTTTCGCTTCTATTTCTTGTGCTTTTCAAAGGGTTGAACGCAAAAGTAATTCCAAGTGGGGAACAGGGATTGGGTTCGCGTAATGATACCAAATTCTGGATTATGAGTAATATTCATAAATCTAAATTCTCATTTATACATTATCTCAACGTTTTTTCTGAGAAACACAAGCACAACCTCTGTTTAGTGGTCGGACTGGTTCAGTTGGGTTCAAAAAAATCAATTCAATTCAGTTTATACGTTGAATTGAATTGAACGAGAGTGGTTCGATTCATTTCGTCAAATTTGATTCAATTCATTTCGGTTTTACTCTGCGAACTGAATTGAACCATGAACCGTTCAGTTCACGCTGGAAAAACACAACGAGTTTGTGTTCGATCACGATCACGTTTGGTCACGATAATGCTTTTTTACCAGTCTTTTAAAATTTTCAATAGTGGACCTCAGGTATTATTCTCATTGTCCATATCAGGTACCTTCAGAGACTTTTTATTTCACCGGTGTTAAAAAGTTACATTGGTATAATTATATGAACAAAAATCGGACATTCAAGTGAAATAATTCTGTCTTTCTGGCTCAATGTGTTTAATTTTTCTCTTCAAGCACAGTTTCCTCTGAACTAAAATGGTTCGCAGATTATGGTTCTTGCATTATATAATTTGGGTACACGATATTTTGTGTCCCAATATGAATTCTGAAATATGATTTCCTAATAAATAATATTTTTCAATAATTTATTGCTTAGAAATACTTACAACGACCACTAACATTTTTACTAGCATACTAGCATGTACAGTATTCAAATTGATCAGACAAACAATTTATCATTATATGGTAAGCGTGTATGGGATGAAATTATAGAACAATAGTTGCATGCCGGTCGTCTAGTTATTTAGACGATAAGGGGCATTAACGAATTGTTCGAATTGCAGTTCACATCCCACAGTTCATTTCAATTCACGCAGGTGAACTGAACCTCCCAGTTCAATTCATCAATTAAACTAAATGGAAATGAAGTTGAACACAATTGATTTGAATTGAAAATTTTCGGTTCTGAACTGAATTGTTCCGAACACTGCCTCTGTTATGACAGATTATTAAAAAAAGTATTCTTTGAAACGTTTTGTCTTCAGGTATTTCTCCAATTTGGCTTAAGGAACTCGAGAACACTTACAAGAGTGGATTTCCTAAAAACTTTGGATTCACAATACACAGAAACATGTCGAATGTTCCAAATCATAATGTACCAAGTGGGGGTGGGAGCACTTGTCAAAACGTGACTTTCTTGAGTGTGGAACAGAACAGAAGACTCGTCAACAAATATGGCTGGAACTCTGTTTTCAATTCAACTACACAAGGTTAGATTTCCCTTCTGTTTTCTCTTTTACTACTAATTGCATGATATTTAAAGGATATCCAATTATTTTTTGTTTTCCACAATTTACATTGACAATTACTACAGTAAACACCGAAAATAGGGTCAAGAAATAAAACTTTTATGTGTACTTTTCAAAACCAAATCAAATTGTATTGCAGAAATGCTTCGCAACCCTAGAGCCAGGCTTTACAGCTACCAGGGTAAGTTATTGAATATGATGTACCTACACACTTTTATATGCAATATCATTTGCTCATTCAAATATATGTATTTCGAAAAAATATTACGAATTTCTTGGACAATAATATTTAGGCGACACGGAAGACTATCGTTTCTTACGAAGTGAACGCCTGGGAATGTGCACCAACTTAAAAAATCTCAGACGAAGAGTGGAATCCGTTTTCACATTCGGAAAATGCATTCGGCTATTTTAATATCAGTCCTGCGAAGGCTTGTCATTGGCTGTTTACCCAGGAAGTCGAAATTCTGAGAAACTGATGGGTCCTCGAGGTGTGACATTCCAGGCGATTGGACCGTGTCTTCAAAATGAATTTGCGAGTGGTGGCTTCAATGACTCGTTTCCCACATTGATTTTCAAGAATCCCGAATTTCTAAGCTTTAACCCTGATTTGGCACACGTAAATCCTAAGTATGCTGATAGTGGTTTTAAAATTTTTGAACCGCTTTTGTACTCAATTTCGTTCAGTCCCGAGAATAAAATTGAGCAGATTAGAGCAGGGCCAATACACAGTCAGTATCTTCAACAGTCGGATGACAGCAGAGAAAATGGGTCTTTCCATAAAACATCAGAAGAAGTAAATAGTGATATTGTTGGTTACGCAATTCCACGTAAATTTGGTGGAACCAGTGAAGCATTCAATCAATTCCCGGCAAGTCCGTCCTCTTTGATTCGTTGGGATAACGTCTTGTCAGGCTTCATGGGAAATCACTCTTTGTTTGTACATTTAAAATTCGAGTACGAGAATCAACTTGAAATTCGACCGCTGTACTTTTACTATTCAATAAAAATTAAAGTTAATCTCAGCGACGATGACAATATATCGAAATGGTATTATGGTCGCATTATCAATGAACACCCCACAAAGTTGAAACGTGACCAGCCGTACGTTCAAGACATTGATCAACGCAAAGGTGGGAATCATTATTTTTAAAATCGTCTTGATTCTCGCATATTGTGTAAACAATATTTAATTCAGACAATCACACCCGAATAAGGGGGCACTGCGGGGAGATTTACCCCGACAAAGGGGAGGAAAAAGCAAGCTGCACACCTGGTCTCCCCACTTTTCAGAAATTAAATTGCACATTTTCTGACTATTTGCTATCAAAACTGCAACAAAGCTTCAAACGTTTTGCACTAATTTAAATACCACCTTAAGAAATCCAAATATCTAAGGTTCACTTATTGTATTTTGTGAAATTATTTTTTTTAAATTTACAACAAGGAAAAATTATTTTTAACTGGGATGATATAGATACCCTAACATTGCTTTTATATTATTGTTTAACTCCACTCCATGCGAACAAATGAAAAAGATTAGGAATGCTCACGGCCTAAAGTTTGCAATTTCTCCGGTCGCAAAAAAAATGTCGTTAAAATTACTAATTTATATGCTTTCCTTCCAAATCCAACAGTAACCAAAAAAAATCTTCACTACATCCACATGAACTTCAGTCCTGTTTTTCAAAGCTTGGAATCTTCAGATTTTAACAAATTTCCCGGGTCAAACTACAACAATGTTGCGGGAAATCGGATGCCCAGTGTATTAAACTGCCAGCAAGTTATTTCTAGCGATGAAGATTCTGCTGAGCACAATGGTTTGAATAAACGTTCCATGAAGAAACATGAAGAATTTATGGACCCATTAACTTGGGACGTTCAAAAGATTACAGGTTTAAAAATTGTTTATTTTTGTAAATACACAATTAGTCCATATACAGAGTGGCTAAAGCATTTTCTCTTTCCCGTCCATACAATGGGCAATGGTATAAAATCGATTCCCACATTTTGTCTCAAATTCAAATAAACTTTTCAAATTTGTTCTATTCGTCTGGCTCAAAACCTGTGGATACATTGCTCAAGGAAGTCGAATAAAATCAAAAGTGTTTTAGGATTAATTATCTCTAATTTCCTAATTTTTGTTCAAATTAAACAAAAAATCCGGGAAAAAATTAACAACTATTTTGTACCAAATTTCAAGAGCTTTTAAATGAGTACACCAAGAGAGCCCTAAGTTAAGTAATATAGACATCGGCCACAACGGAGTGAAGCTGGGTGTTTCCATAAAATGATAAAACATTTCCGTAAATCGAAAAAGAATTATGCCAAGGTTTTAGTTTGTTAGTACATTTAAAATTGATGTTGTTCCGTTTCCATGAATGTAACTTTACTCCTAAATAACATGTTATTTATCAAAATGTCTTTCAGAAATGTTGCACAACCCTATGGTTCGGCTATTCACCGGGGCAAACTTCAGCGGTATGCTGAAATCAAGTTATATATCAATAATTGATGCTATTTCTTATTAAGATCAGTCCCTTTAACGACACCCTCGCAAATGACTTCGTATATTCTGTAAACCACGACCACAACTTGACTCTAGGAATACCTAATCCTGAATCTACAACAGAGTAACAAAATCGTTTATATAAAACTAACTTTGCATTTACAATTTAGGAACGTTTGAAAATTACCACTCAGGGATGGACAGAAATTATTCGGGATGTCATGAAACAAGACAAGTACGAAGCGTTAAGTCTGCAGCAACCTTAAATAAATGCACTAGACTGTTTACACTCAAGGACTGTAGAGGATTGTCACTGGCGATATATCCTGGACTTGGAAATTCGAATGTTCCATTGGACATTTTAAGTCAAGTCATGTCAATAGGTCCTTGTATAGTCGAAGATTTTGTAGAAAACAAAAATACAAGTGGCGCCATCCCGGATATATTTGCCATTTCTGAAACTCCAACATCCAATAGCGATTTGTACCGGGGCGATCGATTGGAAGTACAGTACACTTTAGGACCCAAAAATCGAATTGAGAATCTCGTTGCTTCAATTTTTCAACCCGGCCTTGTTGATATTACAGAATTCCTTAATGTGGAAGAAACAAATTTTTATAAATCTCGAGATACGGAACCAGGTGACATTCCAAATTTCGTCATTCCTATAGAAATTGGGGGTCCACAAGATTTTCTCTTTAATATTTTTCCAATGCATCAATCCATGGTGAACACATGGGCTGAAATATTCCCGAGCTCCTTCTCCGACCCAAATGAAATATTCCATTGGCACATGACTTTTAAATTTTTATACGATACTGACAGTCACACTAGACCAATGTCTGTTTACTATTACTTTAGGGATGAAATAAACAGAATGATTTATTACGCAAGATTTGTGAACTCCTAGTTAATATCAATTTAAGGGCTAAATTACAATTTCTGAAAACAATTTGACGGGAAACAGCGGCAAGTATGTACCCCAAATCACGTAACTGTTGCGGTACTGAATTGGAATAAATGTGTACGGATCAAAATTTATTTGTATTCCTGCGATGGTGTGTAATGTGCTTAGGATTTTGAATTTGTTGGAATTAATTACGTCACCTGAAAATTTGAATTGCCTTTTTCTTCGAAATTGAATTTGTTGGAATTGATTCCCTGTGAACGGCCAAGAGTAATGATCCAAAATATTTTTAACAAAACATAAAGTTTCAATTTATCTGTAGAAGTACTGCTAGTTTTTCGACAAGATTTAAGAACGGAACTTCCTTATGATTGCTTATGCTTATCACTTTATTTGAACCTACGCAATGCTATCTAGTGTGACATATGAATATGGGTAATTATATGATACCAATTAAAAGGTTGGCAGGTTTAATGACCCTTTCGGGTGGCTTTTCCTTCTCTCAACCAGAAAATTGTCTAAATTATTTCTTAAAATCATTGTGTAAATTAAAAACTACCTATTTAAAAGAGCTGGAATTTCCAGAAAAAGAGTTTTCCTCAAACCTTCAGAATGTCCTTTTCTTACGAATAAATATTGTTATGGAACATTGTTGAGTTAAACTATTTTGGGCTTCTTTGCTCATTTTCATCAAACATAATTACCGGTTCCTACTTTTTGATTCAACTTTAAATCTCATATAGACAAAATCCAACCACGAACAAAAATGTTTGAAGCGAAGACAGCAAGGCGCAACAACCTGTATGTATTTATATAATTATGTAAATATGTATAATTACATATGCTGTTACCACAAACTGTGGTTCTAAAGCCCGTAATTAATGCGATTTTTTATCCAAATCGTATTTTACATCTTGCAAATACAACAGTATTTAGTGTTTAGTTTCTTTCAACGACATGTAAAATGTGTTTCACATAAAGTATTTGTCTCAAATTACTCTTCATCTGCATAGTTATGGCAATTCCAACTAGTTGTCCTCAACTTGAGTCCAGGGAAATGTATATAATCTTATATCCACCAGAGCTAATAATAAACTAGCATTCAGTTATGAATAAGAATAATTACAACTATTTTACAAATGTTTGAAGATTATCACTCCGGGTTAGATGGCAATTATTCGGGATGTCATAATACAAGACGAGTAAAGAGCGTTAAATTTCCAGCTACCTTTAGCAAAATGCACTAGATTGTTGACAGACGAGGCTTGCAGAGGCTTGTCACTGGCTATATGTCCTGGATATGGAAATTCGAATGTGTCATTGGACACAATTTTGAAGCAAATTTTGTCAGTTGGAACTTGCAGCTTAGCTGATTTTACGGAAGACGAAAATTAAAGTAACACCTTCCCGGACATATTTGCCATTTCTGAAACTTCAACACCGAACAGCTCACTGTACCGTACTAGTGCACTGGAGATACACTACTTTTTAGGATCCAAAAATCGAACTGAGCAAATCCATGCTTCAATTCTTGAACCCGGCCTTTTTAACATTACAGAATTTTTTATTGTGGAGGAAGGTGATTTTTATAAATCCCGAGACACGGAAAAAGAGACACTCCGAATTTCGTAATTCCTATAGAAATTGATGGCCCACAAGATATGGAATTTAATATTTTCCCGATACCTGAATCCCAAGTGGACACATGGGCAGAAATTTTTCCGAGTTCTTTCGATTACCAAAAGGAATTGATTGAATGGTACATGACTTTTAAGTTTGTATACGCTACAGATTGTAAGACTAGACCAATATTCATTTGCTATTACTTTATGGATTATCGAAATAAAGGAATTTCTTACCTACAATTTATAAACTACTAGTTCATACGCTGAAATACAACCCATCAATTCTTGGGATAAATGTTTTTGTTTATTAGAATTTGAAGGGAAACACTTGCAGATGTAAAACCCATTTTAATCAATCGCTGTTAAAGTAATTACTCAAATGAAGTAAATACAATCTTTGTCGTTAAAATTAACGAGAATTATTGTATAAATATTTTCCTCAACTCATTGTAATATTGATGTGGTAAGGGACGACATGAAGTGTTTGTGACACAGAGGGTGTTTGTGAAAAATCATTCTGGCATCCTGGGCATCGAGATATTCACAAGGATGTGGTTTATCAGGAAGGAAGTTTGTCCTCTTTTAAATTTTAAAATAGGATGAAGTTACCCCTGTCTCCCTTAAAATTTATGATGATGCTTTAAGTTATCATTTTCAAATTTTAAATCAAACTCGTATTTCGACTACCATGGATAGAACAATGGAACTGTGCTAAAAGAGCGCACCTTTTTTGAGCAAATAATGTCGTTAATACAAACTTCGGACAAAATATAAAAATACGGGAAGCGTGTACGCCTCTGAACAAAATTAAAACTTTTGTTATATTTCTGAAAGTTGCAGATTTTTCATTTTGCAATAACCATGGCGAAAATTTGGAATCAATCTAGTAAGTTTAAAGGATTCCATGGTTTACATGTACCATGGAGCTTTCCGCGAGTTTTGCCGACAACCCAATAAAGATAGTGTTATCTAAATTGTAAGAGGAAACTACCATAAAGAAAATTGACTGACTTGCATTTAAATTAGCTTTGAATGTTCGTAAAGTATAATGCAGTAACAAATTTATTTCTACATAACATTTCGCTAAAATATTCCTTTGTGAACTAGCGATGAGCTTTGAGGAAATTATTTTGTAGAGGTAACCTCATCAATATGAGGATACTTACACTTCTAAATTTTGCGCTTTTCCAGTTTATCCCACTCAATGTTGTCGATTTTAAATACAAAATTATTTCAAATTTCTTACAAATATAATTTTATTGGGTGACACTTCCTATTTTAATCCCTCCAGGTCTATATGGAGCATGCAGATTTGAACACAAACGTTTTTATGTATTCAGGGATTTGTTATAAAGGAATTTTATTATGGAACTTGGCTCAAATCATAGAAAAACAACAATAAAACAAAATTTACCATAAGATTATAAATAATTACTTGTCATCAATGTCACAACGTCGGGACAGCACCCAATAATCTGAGAATTTACAATGCACTCTCACTATAAGGGATGCTCATGGAACGCAAAATATTTGTTCCTATAAAACTGTAAGATTTATGGATAACGTTAAATCAATGGGATTTACAGGATTTTTGAGACTGCATATCCTCATATCTTATATCCGGGATCCCCAATTGACGTAATGTTATAAACAGTCTACTATATCTGTATAACGACTCTCCTTTTAGCGACACGTTAGAACGCGCCCGAAATATTTTGCAAATGTTTGTAAATGTGCTCCTATAACGACATCCGTTGTAAAGACAATTCCTTTATAATGTCATATTTTTCTATCCTCTCCCTACACTTTCAATGTAAATTTATAACGTCAGTAAATTATTGAATCAAACTGTCTGAAGAAATATCAAATATTTCGGGGAGACGCTAAAATATTTCAATTTGAAGATATTTTATGTCCTCTTGCGGACGTATATAATCACTTGTAAATTGTCTGTCAAATTATAGTTTTTTGCCCATTTCCATTAAAATTTGCTGAAAATAAATATTATCATATAACGACAGAATTGTTTATATTGTTGGGGTGTTGCTCCAGGGTTAAGTAGACTGTATGCTGACAATGTTTAAAATCTTGGAGCAGAATAATATCTAAAATATCTATAAAAATATAATGAGAATTTTGTAGTGAGGTTCTCGAGTCGAGGGGTTTTGATCGCGACCTCCGTCAAGTGAACGTCAGCACGAATACTGTACTGTGTTAAAGTAATTACACATTGATTGAAAACTCTGTCTTTTTATAGGAACACCTTACAAATACGGAAAAACTAATTCGTGTGGATATTACTGCATGAACAGTTAGGAATGGAGTACGATTTGATTTCTGTATTTGGATATACAGTTCATTTGTATCCACAACATGTGCTTTGGTTCTGGGATAATTCTCATAGGAGGAAGACTGATAACGAGAGTTATGGGCTGATTGCCTTCACATAGCGGTTCTCAGCCACTTTATGGCATAAATGAGTTTTTTAACTTAAATTTTAAGTTTATTCAAAATCTAAACTTTACAGGTACAAACTACGAGGTAATTCAATTTTCCATAAGAATTTGCTATGGCAGATGAGTCATTTCTGTTAAAGTGGCTTTCAGGGGCGAAGCATAATGACCCAACTGCAGATGACATGGATACGGCTGTCTGTCGTCAAGATAACTGCCACGCCAATCTAATACCATAATTTGACCGTAGCATAAGAGTTTTATAAATCTTCGCTCTCCTAAACGCGCTTTTTAGGTTTTCGAGAACACATTGCCATAAAAGATAGATGGAAAAAATACAAAAATAAAAAATAATAATAAAAAAATAAACAAATAATAAAAAAAAAATGAAAAAAATAATAATAAAAAATAATAATTAAAAAATAATGAAAAAAATAATAATCATAAATAATAAAAAATATTAAAAATAATAATACAAAAAAAAAAAATAATAATAAAAATAATAATAAAAATAATAAAAAATAAAAAATAATCATAAAAAACAATAATAAAAATAATAAAAATAAAAAATAATAAAAAATAATAATAATAAAAAATAATAAAAATAATAATAATAAAAAATAATAAAAATAATAATAATAAAAAATAATAAAAATAATAATAATAATAAATAATAAAAATAATAATAATAAAAATAATAATAAAAATAATAATAAAAAAAATATAATAAAAAAAACAATAAAAAAATATAATAAAAAAACAATAAAAAAATAATAAAAAAAAAATATCAATAAAAATAATAATAAAAAAATTATTACTAAACAATAATTTGACGATGGCATAAGTTTTTTTTAATTTTCGCTCCAATTTATCGAATGGGCCGAAGCTCAGCTGAGCGCTATCTGTCATAAACTCGGCTCAGCGAGCCGAAACTTTGCTCTCTCCTAAACGCGCTTTTTAGGGGCGAAACGAGAGTCCATATTGCGAAGGTCGGGCTGTCTGGCTGTCTGCCTGTCTGTAGAGGTTGTCTTGTCCGCACGACATCTGCAGATTCATTGCTACTACATACTGCAAAATTTTTATCGGACAGATCAGGCAAAACGGAAGACCCCTAATGTTTTTGAAGGACATCGTATCATTCGTTTGACCTCAGAAAATAAAATGAGGTCACGTATAAAATCAGAATAATACATGTATTCACATTGGGGAGTACAGCTTGCACCATGTATTGTAGGATTTGTTGTTTACATTAAATTGTGTTCTAATTACCGGTAGAGGTCGGTAGTGCTTGTACATGGTGTTTTAAAATTGAATATGAAACGTTTTGCACAGTTTACTATATGCGTACAGAATATAATCCTACGTACAAGAAAGCACATGTGTAGCTCATGGTGTAATGTTTCTGCGCTAGCCGGAGAGCACTCCTCCAATTTTCAAGGAATTATTTACGTCATCGCGGAAGGCGTGAAATTTTAACTCAAACTTTGATTTGATATTTTACGATATGGTTTTCTTGGGGCTAAAGCTTTTTATTATTCTTTATATGCATTATGGGGGTAGCTAATTAGCCTGTGCATTTTTGCATTTTTGGTTAAATACCAGAGATTAGGAATTCGAACAAGAATCAATGCACACTTCAAGAGCTTTTCACTACCGTTGCACCAAATGTTGCAAGCCTGCTGGTAGCCGTGTTTATTTACGTGTATCTCCACGAACCTAATTTACTGTTTCAGTATACTCCCTCTTTAATTCTAAGCAACAGTCATACCCCTGACGTGTTTAACACTTGAATCAATATTTGGAACCATTATCCTGCCCGTCCACAGTTTCCGCGTTTTTATACAATTAGCTTTCTCACTAAAAATATGTTCTGTATTTAAGGAACAACTTGGTTTACAGAGAATTTTTAAATGTATATACAAGGTTATAAGCAGAATTGTTTATTTATTTGAAAACTGTGGCTAATATCAAATTTAACAAATACATACATGTAGGATACGCAAAGGAATAGAGTACATGGAAAATGGGGGCCGTGAAAGCTTTTTCAAGCTTTTTTAGTCATTGTTGTTGTGTTTTGAGTTGTTAATATCCTTTTGTCAATGTTGTGCAGAGATTTTGATATTTTTGTACTCCTGAGGTTTTGGATTTGTTTCTTGTTGGTTTAGGTATTGTGGTAGTTGATCTGTGAGGGGTCATGGAGACTTATATTGTGAGGCTAGGCATTTGGATTTAAGCATGGTATTCTATGGATGTTACTTATGTTCTTATTCAGTTGTTTACACATCAGAAAATGGTCGTAGATCTTTACACCTTGACGAAAGGTCTGTCCTGTTTATCTCCTAACAGAAAGCAAACCGTGCTTAGGTCTATGATGGTGTTGACTTTTTGATTGAACAAAAAAATTGGTTTATCTCACCAGCCTCTCCTACAGACCAAAGGTCAAGTGTTTTTTGGCGAAAGGTGTGCTAAGTCTTGTGTGGATCGGGAAGGACTGTTTGGAAAATTAACATAATTTGTAGTCAAGCACCGTAAGCATGCCACCGTAGATATGGGTTAGAGGTTTAGTGTTTGTTTGTTGTTCTAGTTGCATGATATTTGGTCGGTTTTGTGGTTTCGTGTATTAATTATTTAGACGTTTTGTGTGCCTTTTAGTGTATTGATTATTGTGAAGATTTGAGTGTTTTTTGTTTATGATGATTTGGTGTTTTTCTTTGTCGGCTGTTTTGTCAGATATGTGAAAGAATGGGCCACAGTGCTGATTGATAGGTTTGGCTAGAGGGAGTTAAGGTTTGGGTTAGATTAGAATATGGTAGGGTTTAGATTAACATCCGTGCTTCTTACTTTTGCTGAATACACAAAGCTGCATGTGTACGTGATCCAATTATGTTGTTTTCCATTGGCAGAGGTTCCCGGACCATTCTGGAGGAGTTAATAAAGCCACAAAATACAATCCGTAGAGAGCAATTCTTGGGATACACGTCAGACACCGATCACAGCCGGCTGGAGTATATAGTTTTATTTATATCCTCATCAGAAATAAAAAGAACTGCAATTGAGTGAACCATATTATGGATGACTGCACAGATCCCAGCGATGTTGCTGGCAGAGCCAGGGTAACCGTAGTGTCTAAGGATGTGTGGAATGACATTATGGAGGCTCTATCGATGGAATCCAGAGCCGATTTATGAAGAGAAGGCTTGTATGTTGCGAGTGTGGCCGCGTTGTGGTCGTGAGATTGGTAGGAGGATTAAGTTTGTTAGATTCATGGTTGATGAGCTCATTTCCACCAAAAGTGGCGTTGAGAGCAATCGAAGGATTTGCTTAACGATCCAATCGCTTGTCAATTTGGCGGACTTAGTCTATCCCGTTTCGCGACGAGGCGGCTTGGTTCGATCGGGAGATGAATCGGGCGCGGTAGGTTCTGAATGCCCTTGTTGGCCCTGTGGATAAGCTATGCGAGATAATTCCAGAGATAGTCGGTTGCTCGGATGGGCTGGACGACTTCGTGGGCAGATACAGGGTTGCTAGACTAGATGGCAGGATACTCCATTCTATGATGACGTTCAATGAGTTGGACGATGGAAGCGTCTTCAGGATCCTAAAAATCGTCTGAAGGCCGGACAGGAGAGTGCTTTCAGCAGAAGACCAGATGAGGATGTTGTGTGTGGGCTTAGGAACCAAGGTAACACATGCTTCATGAGCAGTGGTCTCCAATGCCTGATGAACTGTTGTAGGCTTTCCAAATACTTCATGGCCAATATATCCTCAACCGAAACAAGCTGAGAAACGCAGCCCTCGTCGGATCCTATTCAGAGCTATATCAAAACAGATTAAGAATGGCCGAAGTAAGATACATAACAAAGTGACATACCACAAACTGTACCGGGTTTCTCATCCCCTCCAGGAGGTATTCTGGTGCAATGAGTTAGTAGCTTACTCCACTTCCCGGTGAATAACCTCTTAAATTTGGTCTTCGAAACCCCAAGATTTCCATCTCTTATATATCATCTGAAACAGTTAAAACGTGTCTACGTTTGCTGTTTTAAGCAATGTTTGAATTAACGGATGTATGAAGAAATTTAATAGGAAACTTTCCTGTTTGTGCATATGCGAGGACGTTTTTGAAGCTCAGACCTCATTGCTTACATGAAACCTATTATTTTTAACAACAACAAGATGGACAAATGCAACTACAGACCTCACGATCCAACCTCCACATCCACTACTCGGTTTGTGTTCTCCACGTTTTAATTTCATCTTTAAATGCGGCATACATACTTTCGGCATTCTCCAGGCCAGCCCCATGCGGCTCACACATAAGTTTGTGTATCTCTTGGTCTTAGTAACATACATCCCCCTCATTTTTACTCCCTAAAATACTACCTTCTTTTTACGCTCAGCACATTTCTCACAAATACGTATATAGACCTCATCCGAAACAAAAGACCTTTGAGAAGCATTGTTGCCCCTTTCTTCCTTTTGTTTCTGTTAGCTGAAGTCCAAGGTTTTCTTCCATCTAATTGAGGGGGGCCTCAGAAGGGATTTCATAGAGAAGATTTCGAAACATGCTCTAAAGAATAACAACGAGATTATGGAGGGTAATATTCATAGGAGTTAAAGGAGTGTATTTATATTTGAATGTTGAAAGGATTTGACTGCAGGATTGTTTCTTTGTGTGCTTCTGTAGCAACTTGTTAGGTTGTGTCCGAGGCTATTGATAGGGTTTTTGCGGATTTTGGATTGGTTTACCTAGGTGGACTTGTTTTAAGATCGGTGTGGTTGATGGCAATTTATAGTGATAGGTTGTGGTTTATCGGCTGGAGGAATGGGACTCCTGGGTTGTTGTTGGTTTACGATGTTATCGCAGGTCACAGGTTTGGTTTTGGTTAGAGTATAGTAAAGTGTATGGACCAATTCTAGCTCCGTCACTTTTGTCTGAACAGGCAAAGCTGCGCGTGTACATTATCTAACCTTTCATTATGTTGTTTCATAATGTTGAAGCAAGTCCGGCGCCGATCCCAGCTGGCTGAAATATACTGTTTTTTTATATCCTCATGAGTAATAGAAAGGGACGCAATGACGAGGAATATCTTATTCAGTGCTGCAAGGGTACCGGCAGTTATACTGGCAGAGGCAGGATAGACTTTGTGTCTAGGGATGTATGAAGTGACATAAGGGAGGCTCTGTCGATGGAATGCATAGCCGACTCCAATGAAAGCCTTTTCCAAAAGGATAATGGCCGGGTTGTGAATATGAGACTTGGCAAAAGGATTGTGTTTGTTACATTAATTGTTGATGAGCTTATTTCGAGCGAAAACATGGTGGAGAGCAATACAAGCGTGATAGTCAGGTTTAAATAGATTTGCTTGATGCTGCAATCACTCGTCAACTTCAAGGTACTGTGCTATCCTGTCAGTGACGAGTCAGCTGGGGTTGATCGGAGGTTGAATAGGGGCGGTGGATTCTGAATGCCCTTGTTGGCCCTAAGGATAAGGTTTTCGACATAATTCCGGAGTTAATTGGTTGTTTATGAGGGCTGGAGAAGTTCGTGGGCATATACAAGGTTTTTAGTCTTGATAGGAAGATACTCCATCCTCTGATGGAGTTTAATGAGTTTGACAATGGAAGCGTCTTCAGGATTCTGAGAATCTTTAGAATGCCGGACAAAAGCGTGCTTGCAGCAGGCAACAACATGCGGAATGTTGTGTGCGGGCTTAGGAACCAGGGAAACCCATGCTTTATGAACAGCGGACTGCAATGCCTGATGAACTGCTGGAGGCTTACCGGGTACTTCATGGCAAAGGACTACGAGAGGGTCCTCAACAGAAACAAACACAGAAACGCTGCCCTCATCAGATCCTATTCAGAGCTTGTGTCTCAGGTGTATGACGAGGGAAACAGGGTTGTCACGCGTGCCGAGGTAAAGAGGAGCATAGGTGCTATATATGTGGAATACAACGACAATGACAAGCAAGACGTGATTGACTAAATTACCAGGATGCTGGACACGTTGCACGAGGAGATCATAAGCGAACCTGGGCAAAATGCGGAGGGGGGCAAAAAGGGGTGGTCACAAGCCAATAATCACAGATCTGGTTTTCTTCAGCCTCAGGTCGACGCTGCAATGCCATGAGTGTGGAGAAAGAAAGCTATCTATTGAGCCCGCAATGTGTCTGTCTCTCCCAGTTCTTCATCTCAGCCGGTATAGAGACGATGTTGTGCTTTTCTACATACAGCCCTCTAGGTCTCCTGTAAGGATCCATGCAGATGTGACACTGAACGTAGGGGGGCTTAAGGAGCTGCTGAGAGCAGAGTATGTGGCATTGGAAAAGGTTGTGTGTTTGTGGTACGACGGAAGCAGAAGCATGGTTGAGCTGGGCCGAATATGTGAATTCTTTGTTGGCAAAGATCACCAGGCTTGTTGAGTATCCTCTTAATGGTTTTATGTTAGATGAAACTGGGTACCGGGTGATTGGGGTATGCAACCATAATCATGACAGAGTCACATCCAGCGGGCACTATGTGAGCTGTGTGCGAAAGAAGTGTTATCTTTGCAATGGCCAAAGTATAAAAAGTTTTGATGGAGTTGAAAAGAAGCATAAGTATGACCTTTTTCTCGAGAGGTGTGATTAGATGAAAAGAGGTAACAAATCTTCATATTAGATATGGAGTGTACAAATGACGATGAGGGTGAGTACATGTAGGCTGTAGGCGGCCGGAGCTAGCATACCAAACTTATAGATTTATATATATATATATACTTATTAAACTAGCATACAAACGGCAAGGTGTACATAATTTATAGCGAAATAGTTTGTCCACCAGAGCTTATCGTTTTGTCGACTAATCACTGGCAGATGTTAAGTGATACCAGCTGTTAAGCACAAATGCTTAAAACGAATAGCCGAAAATTCCATCTCATTTATTTAATTAGAATTTGTTTTCCATTGTCGTATACCGATGTAATTGTACTTTTAATGAACAATACGTGGACATTTAATAAATTTTTGTGAATAGGCAAACGTATTTTAGAATGTTCTTTTTAGTGTGCTAAGGAATTATCAATATTAACGAGTTAGTGCTTTCAATGAAAATTGAAAAATATGATAATAGTTTCATAAGTGTCGGATGTCACAACATTCATGTGCATAGTATACGTCAAATTGTCAAATGGCGTACATATTTTTCCTTTCTGTATGAGGAACATTGACTTGTGAATGGAATCGTGTCTAAAGAACATATTTAGATTAAATTATATAGTAAAAAACAAACTTGATAAACAGAACAAGAATCTAGAAACTGTGTAAGCCTCTGAACACAAAATTAAAAATGTCTTCATATTTCTGAGATTTATGGATTTAACACAAGAATGCTAGATCCAGTTTACACGGGACTCCATTATGTGTGACATTATCCAAATAGGGGTTTAAAAATGTAACTGAAACGCAGAGTAGAAACAAACGAAGGGTGTCCTTTCGTAATTTACTTCTCGTGTTTACAACAGGGTCCAGCAAACTGTCAATAATTTGTCTCCTCACAGATTATGAAGAAATTTGTATCCCATGTATTATTGTTGATTTTAAATAAACAAATAATTTTCAATATCTTACAAGCATAATTTTATTGAGTTGCATTTCATATTTTGACCTCTCATTGTCTTTGGAGCTCCCTAAATCAAATACAAAACGTTTTTATTCAAGAATTAATTATAAAGAAATTTTATTACGGAACTTGGCTGATATCATAAAAAATAACAATAAAATGAAATTTACTATAAGATTATAAATACTTGCAACCAGTGTCGCAACGTGGAGAAAACACTCAATAATCTAAGAATTTACAATGCACTCTCACTATAAGGGATGCCCATTGAACGCAAATTATTTGTTTCTATAAAAGAGTATGATTTATGGGTAAAGTTAAATCAATGGGATGTACAGGATTTAAGACTGGATATCCTGATATCTCGCATCCGAGATCCCTAATTGACGTAATGCTCTAAATAGTGCTGTCCAGTCTTGAAGTTTATCAGTCTCAGTCTTTTACAGTCTTTTATTTACAGTCAGTATTACTTACAGTCAGTCTTTATGCTAAGCATATCAGTACAACTCAGACTCACAATCAGTCCCAAGGAAATTCTTAGGTCAAACTCCCACTCAGTCCCCAAGGATACAAAATGGCGCCAATTTCCATCCTTGGGCTTAAATAATGGCGCGAAAATTTACAATTGCTTAATATTGTATACGCGCGTTGTATACATGCGTCTTTTTATCAGTCTCAGTCATCATTTAAAATAACTAACTTAAAATGTTTACCTCGCCGATATCACTTACGAGGTAATTCAATTTTTCAAACGAATTGAATCTATATAAAGACTCGTCTTCAAGACTCTATATTGCATATATTGTTTTTCCGGTTTGTCTGTTTGAAGATTACTACTAACCCAATTATACCAAACAATTCAAACTTAGAGGAGTAGTTTTGTAGATTATTTTTAAAAGTTAGAAGCCGAAGCAGATTGGGTCATCTGTTTGCCCTTAGAACAGGGTAACCATAATCATTTCTCCCACGAACTCTAGCCCCTATTAGGAAATCGTTTTCCAGACTGTCTGATTATTTTAACCTGGCTAAGCATTTAAGGTCACATGGTAGAAACCGTCGTGTAAGATCCGCTTTTATCAAAATGTCAAATTCTGCATTTTTCAGAAAATGTTTTTACGCTAGATTGTAAAAAAATTAATGGGTTTTGCAGTGACACACACCGATGGCCTCTGGGTTGAAAATTGTGGATATGACCCGTCAAAGCACCCAGGAAGGTTGGAGAAATTACAATTCAAGGACAAAACTGACGAAGTAGTAGTAAAAATGTATTTTTGGTCTGTCCAATTTTAATGATCCTACTTCCATAAATTATTTTCAGAGAGCTGTCCTTGTAGCAAACTTCGTAGGGATTCACTTGAGTGTAATGTTGCCTTTCTAACACTACGTCAACAATTACAATCCGAGCCGAAAATTGTTTTTAGTGCAATTCATGAACTTTGTCTGGCATTTCTCAGCGCACAATTTTGGACCCAGTCCCTCCAATACTTCAACCTCCTTCCGGTTTTACATACGATTTGGGAAGTAAACTTGGGAAACAAGATTGTCCAAGCCTTTTACAAATGACATTATCATTAAATGTTTGGACATTTGTTACAGTTGACAATCGGATTCTCTTATGATTCTCTACATATGTACGTAATATTCTTTACTTGTTACAATTAACAATAAAAGCATGCTCTATTGCTGCTCTTTACATGCATACATTAATTTCATCATTTTATATATATTTCTCTGAAATATATGCACGTACACATACCAGATATTATACTCCAAATATGGGTTCAAAATGTATATAATTTCATTACTCTCCCAAATTACTTATGAACCTCATGCTCGAATTAACAGCGGATAAAGTTATGTTGCTTGTCGGATGTGAATGCTAATATGACAAGTGTCAAAATAAAGTTTCGCAAGTGTCAAATTTCCCTCATGAGCTGTTGCACATTTAATAAACAATTTTGTACACAATGCATTATTGCAATCTCTATAATTATTGCAGAATAATTTTCAAAACCACTGAAATTTCCCCATGTCATTATAGCCTTAAATTGTATTTTAATACAAAACACACTCTCACATCCTCCTATTGTCAGTTCCATAACTCATGCCTAACTCAAACTATCAAATATCTCAATTATTTACAATCAGGAAAAAGTGGTCGTATCCGAATCGAAAGATACGCACGAAATTCATTATGAAGTCAGTTTTAGTTTTATATCTTAATTTAAACCGAACTGCTTATGATTTCACTTATCCAGAATTAGCAACTTGTAGTCATTTGGTTAATTGTATAATTCGTTTAATTTATTAGGTTTGCAGCTAATATCACTTTTATGTTCATGCTCATGGACATTTCAACGAACTGGGTTGAGTCCCAGTTTAGTAATGGATACCGAAACTGGTTCAAATTCGCTCCTAGAAACGTTCCACTAGATCCGCTGGTAAGTTATTGAAAAAAAAAGTTTTTGCACGCAATTATCAGCCAAGCTTCCATAGACAAACGCATGTTGTGAAAACAAGTTTTTAGTATTAATTATCAGTGCTTGCCTGACGAATCCCCTTGTTTGCGCATGACTGATTACTGCTCTTCACATTGTACTTTTGATTTGGAACCAGACAGAGTCATATGTACACCCAGCCCATGCGGCTGTCCACAGCCCCATGGTCTCCAGAGCCTATAGATGAGAACGCAAGAAACATTCATTAGTCTAATTGTAAAATAGTGTCGCTTATTGAATGAGCGTTGATTTGAAAATACTATTTTTATAGTGTCGGCCTTACTTCAGTATGTGCGATTATGATCGTAGATGTTGCAGTGGATACTGTTTTGCCGCAGTCGGGTATCATCCGGGTTACAGAAGGTGCTTTGAGCCTCCCTGTAAAATCCCCTGTTTAATAGGTGACTGCAAAATAACATTGGGGCTCATCAAATGCGCTATTGAAGGTTTATCGTGTAAACGAGCTCATTTTAGTTTTTTTATTTCAACCCAATTGAATCAGAACGTCCCACTCCGACCAAAATGTAGTTTAAATAGAAACAACACTGTAATGTCAGTATCAAAGTACTACCAAAAGCAGCACATTTTGTCTTTAAACGTTCATATTTGGACAAAAATCCGTAATGGCTTATACGAGAATATTTACAAACACATTACTTTTATAGTAAGGGTTGAATGTCCAATTCATGAAGTACGTAATCAGATTAGTAATCGTCTTTTACAATTTGATGTTTTAATATTATAAACCGTTAACTCGGTACTATGAATTTCACGATACGGTCTTTGTTTAATTTCGCAGACCGGGCTATGTCGTTGAACTTCGATTTCGGGTCAGACAGATGTGGGTAAAACTTTAGGAGCCACGGGCGCCCTCAACCCTGAAATATCCCACGGGGAGATGATTTAGTTTAAAATACGGGCCGGGCAAACTTTGCAAGAAAAATAAATACAAAATACCAGGGGTCGTGTTTTTTCAAGTCTCACCGGAAGATCATTTCGCTGCTGAATCATAAGTTCTTGCAGGGAAGTCCTCAACGGTTTTAAAATCTGCTGGAAGTAAATCTCAACGACTTTCAAAGTTCCTGCTGAGGAAACAAATTCCCCACAACAATATAAATAAATTAATTTATTTTCGCAGAATGCTTAAAAATATGAGGCGTGCGAAGGCTCATTGAGTTTAAGATATTCAATAACTTTAGGTTTTCCTCATACTATTAATAATGATACTGGTAGCAATCTTTCCAACTGTAAGGTCTCTATTCCCAATTTTGTGACATGAACACTTTCCAAAATATCATATGAAGAATACAGTGTCCTCCCAGAAACCAAATTTTCGTCTGCATGGGAATTACTTCCACTAATTGTAAGTATTCGGTTTTTATCCTTTGAGGTTTTGCTTGACTCTATTTTTTCATTTTAAATGTTCAATTTAATATTTCAATTTATTTAAAAAACAAAAATTTGTACCGGAGTAATCGTTTGGAAGTACAGTACACTCTAGGACCCAAAAATCGAATTGAGAATCTCGTTGCTTCAATTTTTCAACCCGGCCTTGTTGCTATTACAGAATTCCTTAATGTGGAAGAAACAAATTTTTATAAATCTCGAGATACGGAACCAGGTGACACTCCAAATTTCGTTATTCCTATAGAAATTGGGGATCCACAAGATTTTCTCTTTAATATTTTTCCAATGCATCAATCCATGGTGAACACATGGGCTGAAATATTCCCGAGCTCCTTCGCCAACCCAAATGAAATATTCCATTGGCACATGTCTTTTAAATTTGTATACGATACTAATATTCACACTAGACCAATGTTTGTTTACTATTACTTAAGAAATGAAATCAGCAAGAAGATTTATTGCGGAAGATTTATCAACCTCTAGGTAATATCAATTTGAGGGCTAAATTATAATTTCTGATTACAATTTGATGGCAAACACCGGCAAATATGCACCCCAAATGACGTAGCTGTTGCGGTACTGAATTAGAATAAATATGTATTGTTCAAAATTTATTTGAATTACTGTGATGTCTCTAACGTGCTTAGGATTTTGAATTTCTTGCAATTCAATACGTCACCTCAAATTTTAAATTACGTTTTTCTTCGAAATTGAATTTGTTGGAGTTGATTCCCTGTGAACGGCTAAGAGTAATGATCCAAAAATTGTTTAACAAAACATAAAGTTTATATTTATCTGTAGAAGTACTAATAGTTTTTCGACAAGATTTAAGAACGGAACTTTATTATGATTGCTCATGCTTTTCACTTTATTTAAACCTGCGCAATGCCAACTAGTGTGACATATGAATATAGGTATATGGAACCATTAGAAAGGGTACATTTTCCCTCTCATCCGGAAAATTGTTTAAATTATTTCTTAAAATCAAGGTAAAAGAGTTGAAGTGCGTCAAATTCAAGTCAAGTCAAGTTTAGGCAATTTTGTAACTTGAAGTTAAATTATAATATTAACTTGAATTTTCAAGTTCAAGTTCCATCAGGTTCGAGTTAATAATTTATTACTTGATCGCAAAATCAAGTCAAGTTCAAGTACATCGAATGGAAGTACCTGAATACAACTTGAGTACAACTTGAGTTTTTGACGCCGAAAAGCAATGTAAGTATCCTGGATATAAAATACATAATTATACGTATAATTATAAATATTCACAAATACAAGTGCTGGTTACATTCATCAGATGAGTGCAACACTAATATGTAGATGCCAAAAATAATACTGCTAACCTCTCAATTACGGAAATTTAGCAAAAATTAGACTGCATTAGATTACTTTAAGTTATTAAATGAGATTGATTGGGTAGCTCATAAGTTTTCGGATATGTGCAAGGCGAATATTTATAATCATATTATTGTCATATACTCGTTAGTAAGATTGAGGTATGGGACACTCGTCCGAAGGTGCTGAGAAAATCTGAAGTTAATTTAGACCTTTATCTAGTGATTCAGTCGTGTCTCTGCATTTTTCCCTCGTGTCGACATCCCACAATCTCGTAGATGCCGCAATTTATCCTCTCATCCAGCCACAACGGCCACATTGGTCTCGTGTTTTATTCACACCCATGCCACAGTTCGAAAACTTCTTAGCAATTTTAAAGTAAAGAATATCATCCGAGTGGTGTTGGGTTTAACCTAAGTACGATCTAACCATTATCAGCTAGAATAACTAGACAAAAAATTTCCAGCATTATGTATTTCTGTACAAAACAAATACTTGAAAAATCAAGTTCAAGTACAAGTTCACGTTCAAGTCAAGTTATGTGTACAACTTGAACGTCAAGTTAATACAGTAAAACTTGTCTATAGTGGTTTCTCTAGGGGAAAGAAAATTTGACCACTATTAACAGGGACCATTGTGCCGGATATAGTGGTCCTAACCACTATATACAGTACTTCAAATTAAATAATTCTCACGCACGATTAATGCATTAATGGTTGCTCAGTATATTTTATTAGCAATTACATTTTATTAAAGTAATTACTAATTTTGGAATGCTTTAGACTTTTAATATTGTTCCTTGCGAGAAATTCTTGATAACTTCGAAAACCAATCATATCGAGCACACTTTAGCACCACTCAAAGCCTGGCTGAGTTCTACTTTCCCGGCCACAAAATGACCTTCCACCTTCCACTCATCCATTTATTAACACTATAATGCATACGTAACTTCCACCAAAATTCCACCTTACACCAAGCTTCCATTTGACCTTCCACTTAGTTTCCATTTGACCTTCCACCTAAACTTCCACCAGACTTTCCACTTGACCTTCCATTTGACCTTTCACCATTTTCCACCTTCCATTTGACCTTCCACCATTTTGCACCTTCCATTTGACATTCCACCATTTTCCATCTTCCATTTGACCTTCCACCACTTTGTACAAATTCGGCTTAAAAAATAGCCCTCTGTAGTCTCACCTGTGTACTATAAAGTGCAACTCTGCAAAGATACTTCAATGCCCTCTTTAGTATTACTACCTGCTGCCAGTATCTGTTTTGCTTCGAGTCTATTCATTTGAAATGTCTCTCTTGAATCAGTTACGGGATGTTAACATTGGTTTTACCGATTGTATCCGTAAAATTGACACGGATGAGAAAGCACTTGAGCTTTTTAAGCAGACTGGTGTAATCAACTATAGAAGCGGAAAGTGCCATTGTGGAAACAAGTTTCTGTTACAAAATCGAGATCCAAGCATGCGTTCAGGTTTTCGTTGGCGTTGCGTTGCATTGTGTCATAGCGCGGCAGTAAAAATTAACCCTCTGAAAAACACGTGGTTCGAAAAAGCTCATTTACCATATTTGCAGGTAAATTGATTTTTATTGAAAGTTGATTATCGCTGTGCTTGTATTTCCGTATTTTTAAACCAAAATATTTCTTGCTTTACAATGGTGCCAGAACTTAGAGATGCTGCTGCATTGGTTTTTTCGGCTGAACATGGAAATGACCCTGATTGATACTAAAAGCAGTAAAAAATACATCATAGAGTGGCGATGTTTTGCCCGGCAGGTTGTTAATAATGTTTAAAAATTATTTTTATAATTATAATTATAGTAGTAATAAACAATATAATCTAACAACGGCTTCAAATAAATACAGGACTATTAGATATTTAATTTTTATTTTGTGTAGGTATGCAGTATTGCAAATGAAAATAATGTAAAAAAGATAGGCGGACCTGGACATTTCATTGCAATTGATGAAACTCATTTATTTCGGAGGAAACATAACCGTGGTCACCGAATAAAAGGCGAAAGCGTGTGGGTTTTAGGAGGTGTCGATCGAAACACAAAAGAAAGATTTTTATGCCGCGTAAACAATCGAAAAAAACGAACAATGTGGCCCATATTAAAGCGCTTTGTAGCACCACAAAGTATTGTCCTTACAGACGACCACAAATCCTACAAAGGAATTGATAGCTATCTGGGGCTGGATGCGCACGAAGTAGTAGTTCATAAGTACGGTTTCAACAATCCGATGTTTCCAGACATTTATACGAATACCATAGAGTCAATTTGGCGACCTTTAAAAATTCTAGCAAAGCGAAGTGGAACTGATGGTAACACGCTTTTGGTATCTGCCAATACTAAAAATATACATATAAAATCTTAATGAAGATGATCTTATATTTCAGAAACAATTGACCTATACATACACGAGTTTCTCTACAGAAGCAAACTACATTTGAAATTTGGCAAACGAAACTTCGGAGCAAAATGTTTGCATTTCATGGATGATGTGAGGAAGGTTTATCCAGGACCAAATAAAGTTATTTATAAGAGGTAGTTAACCTTTTTATTGAAATAAAATGGAACATTTATAAAATTACTGTTTACAACCTGTATTCTTGTGTTTCTTTAACACATCTCCCCTTGTAAACTCGTTATGACACTTTTCTCAAACATGTTTCTTCCCTACGTCGTGAAAGCGCTTCCGGTGTCGGTACAAGGCAGTATCGTTCTTAAACACAGAACCTGCGATTTGAAGATAAATTTTATGTAGTTAAATTTTTTGTTTTTATGCTAATGTAGATTATAAGGAGACGTTAGTTGGAAGGTCAGGTGTATAGCTCCTCACGATTTCGAATAGATACTCGAGTTTCGAGTACGAGTACGGGTCGAGAACGGTATCAACTTAAGATTGGTACTTGTATTTGTCTGTCGAGTATCCGTTTTCGTACTCGGACTTGAGTGTATTTTTAACAAGAATCAGAGCGAGTACAAGTACGTCCAAAGCACTTAAACCAAACTACGAGCAGTTCGGGACATGAATTCACAAGTACTTGAACCCGTACTTAGATTAATACGCGATATTTAACTAATTTTCTAAAGCATATCGGCAGTCCGCATGTAATAGGACCGCATCCACATATCCTTGATTGCATAAAATTGTAGTTATTCCGAAGGGAAAAAAGGGTTCAAAATTACTACGAATTGCATGAAACGTTGCACCTACAGTACAATGCTGACAATGAGTCAACACTTGATTAAGTTGCAATAAGTTATTATTACAGCTGCGAATGGAGTACAATTGCAGTTATTAATTACCTACCGCAGTAAAATATGGAACCGAAAAATAGTTCAGAATTAATGGAGGTTGAGAATGCGATTGATCTGACTGGAGAGAATCCAGTCAATGTAACTGGTAGTATCATATCTCGATCTATAGTTCCTAAGCATTTTAATCTTGTTTAGGAAAATTTTTATTGATTGATTTTTAAATTTTGTGTTGTTAAAAATTCCTTTTATGTTAATTTGCTACTTGTATTCTACGTCCATCTCTCTTTAACAAAAACTAAAGTCTACAAAACTATTTATTTCATTGAACTTGATATTCAAGTACGGTTCTAGTACGAGTTCAAGTACAGGTCGGTTGGTATAAACGTTTTATGCTCGTAAGTACGGACCAACTTTGTTACAAATTGTTTCTTAATTGTTTACCAACAATTAAGAATTATAATACCGTTTTCCGAGGGACGGATTTTGTACTCGCACTTGAAGACGCAAGTCCGGGTCAAGCGGAAATTCGGCCCGACAATTCTAGTATGGTTCCAAGTACGAGTACGGTATGGATTACTACTCAACCCGAGAGGAGCTATAGTCAGGTGAAGGTATATAAAGTATTTCTATTTTCAATAATATGATAATGTTTGATAGTCATACCACAAGAAGTGCAAATAAACATTTTTCCTTTGACATCATCTTCGGAATCACTTGAAATAATCGAAAACAATTTAGCCCTTTTGCCTGCGTTGGTTTTCTCTCTCCAAACTGACGTCTGCTGCTCAAAACAAGCTCTGGAATTTTTAAGGGCGCGTTCCTTCTTCAGAATGGACAAATCTTTTGCCACTACGGTTTTTTCCCGGACCGCAATCGATGCTTCCTTCTGCTTCAACTCGTCAAATTTTCTGTCTATGTAGAACAATGTTTTGTAACTTTTGGCGTCCTTTTCCTTGTTTTCGTTGCAATCATCTTCTCCCATTTTCTCCCTCTCGTCCTCTGTCCCACTTTGCCTTTCTTCTCTCTCTTTTTCCATCTGCCTACATTCTCTCTTTCTCCCTTTGCCTTTCCTCTGTCCATCGCGCTCTGCACTTCCTCTCTCTCTTTCTCCCTCTGCCTGTCCTCCCTCGCTTTCTCCCTCTCGCTCTGTCTCTCCTCTCTATTTCTCTCTCTGGCTCTCCTCTCGCTCTTTCTCTATCTGCCTCTCCTCTCGCTCTTTCTCTCTCTGCCTCTCCTCTCGCTCGTTCTCTCTCTGCCTATCCTGTCTATCTTTCTCCCTCTCCGCTCGTTCTTTCTCTCTTTGCATGTCCTCTCTCTCTCTGGCTCCCTCTGCCTCTCTCCTCACTCTCTCTTTCTCACTCTCCTCTCTCTTGCTCCCTCTCCTCTCTCTCCTTCTCTCTCTGCCTCTCCTCTCTCTCCTCTCTCTGCGTCTCCTCTCTCTTTCTCCCTCTGCCTCTCCTCTATCTCTTTCTCCCTCTTCTCTCTTTCTTTCTCCCTCTCCTCTCTCTCTCTTTCTCTCTCTCTCTCCTCTCTCTCTCCTCTCTCTCTTTATCCCTCTGCCTCTTCTCCGCATCTTTCACCCTCTTTTCTTTCTCTTTCTCCTCCGCTATCTCTGTCTTCATCCGTTTTGCCCTCTCCCTCTCCTCTCACTCTTTCTCCCTTTTCCTCTCTTCTCTGTCCGATTGCTTCCGCTTTCTTTTCCGTTCCAATTTCTCTTGTGCCTTTAAAGTTTTTTCAATTTCTACTATGTTCCTCACAGCTCTATTTCGTTCTTCTATTTTCTTATTCACATTGAGGAATGAGTTGCTTGCTTCTTCAGCCTCTTTACAATTCTTGTCATTCCATGCTTCTAGAGCTTCTTCAAATCCATGATCGTCATATACATGCCGTAGTTCCGGGTCAGAGAGGATTCTGTAGGCATCTGTGATAGCTTCGAACTAAAACAAAATAACTTTGAAAACAAAACCAAAATAGAAATATCTTGAATTCCTTGTTCAGGTAGGATATTTATGGAATTTTTGTGAACTATTCGGTTCTCATATATAATATATATTTAATCGATGAACTAAAATCTAGCCCTAATCTAAAATTCGTGAGTTTGAAGGAATTTCTCTCTGGATCTCTAACTACCGTTTCAACTATTGCAATACATACAAATGTTCATGCTATGAGCTTTTTTAACTGTAATAGTCAACCTTTAATTTAATTTCAAATGTGAAAAATAAATCAACCTTTAATGTTTGCTTAGCTCGAATACATAGAATTGAATAAATTATTATTTAGTAACGTAGTGTTGAAGGGTTGTAGGATAAATAGTAACTCTAGTCTAACAATGAAACTTCACAGTTCTTTAACACATATTGTTTCAATCCAAATAACATATTTTTAGGGGAAGGTTCAATAGAATTTTAACATTTCAAAAATACTGACAACGTAATATTACTAAATGGTTGCATTTTATTTAACATGATTTCTAACAAAAACTTATTAATGATGGAAAAAAATAACATTGCTCACAAAACATTTAAATAGATTCGAACATATATTTTGGTGAAGAAACTTGATGAATTTATAAAATGGAAGTTACTTATGAATTTAACCCATATCCTAACAATTCTCAATACTCTAATGATTGTATGAACGAATATAGTATTCTTTTCCTTACCGTCAGAAAATCCTTTTCTCCGTCTTTCAAAAGTTTGGCCCATAGCAGCCTCTTTGCTACACCAATCTGCCGACTCGTAGCGTTCTTCGAGATCTGAAGGACCTCGTATAAATCCTTATTTTTCCTGCCAAAAATATATAAAAATGTCCATATTACACAAATTGGTACGGGAGCATAAAGCATTCCGACAAAACAAGGCTAAAATAGTAAGTCACAATTATCAATGCTATCTAGGACAGATTCAGAGTTACAGGTATGTTACTTTATAAAAGAGACTAAACGGAAGATTCTACCAAAATTTTGCACATGAAAAATATGAAGCGTTTTTAATTTTATCAGAACACAATTTATTAAACATAATAAATGTTATGCCAATAAATACTGACCTGTTCATAGCTGCGATGTGCTCTGCCTGTCCAGCAAGAATGAAACTGCAAATTCCTTAACAACTAACCATGAACCACCAACTATAAGATACGAATCGTGGTGCGACTTACGTTTCCAAATAAATTAAATCATTTTAGCGTTCCAATTTGCATATCTATATGCAGGGGGCAATTCCGTAACTAGTAATTCGAAAACTAGACTACAGATGGCAGTTGCGTATGGTGGAAGGTCAAGTGGGATTTCGGTGGAAGGTCAAGTGGAAGGTGGAACATATATTCGAAATTTCTGGGAGATCAGGTGGCAGGTCAAGTGGCAGGTCAAATGGCAGGTCAAGTGGCAGGTCAAGTGGCAGTCAAGTGGCAGGTGGAAGGACTGGTGGAAGGTGGAAGTTAATTTTGTGGCCGGGAAAGTAGAACTCAGCCCAAAGCCTCAACATAAGAAATGCATGTTATAGAACGTGCATGACGTTTTTGAAGTTGTCTAACTTCGCGCGATTTAAATTTACACTGATGTTTATTCGGACCACTGTATGCAGAGTTGAAAGCCTGCATTTCTATACGAATGGTCAAAAATCCCAGTCCATAATTGACAGGGGACCACTATATCAAAAACTATTATAAGCGGGGTGTAAGCAATGTTAAAAGATTCAAGTTCAAGTCAAGGTCAAGTCAAGTTGTCTAAAATAACTTGACTTGAACGCAGCTCTGTACACTGTGACCGAAAGAGAGAAATGTAATTATCGAAATAAAATCGAAATCGCAAAAATACATGGATTCAAAAATAGTGCAAATTTTTGAAGGAGCTTCGCATATTATGTAGACCCGCATTCTATAAATGTCTTTGTGGTTAATCTTAATGAGTATCAACGAAACATATACACCAAAACTTAATGTAATATTGCAGTTGTAAGGGAAGACATGTAAAAGTGATTGTGAGACCTACTATTATTGGTGCGAAGTTCCGTAAAAGTATCTGTTTCATGTTTATCAAACTGGGACGTCGTAGTATTTTTCATGAGTAACAAAACTGGAATTAGTTCAGTAGTTAATTTAAACCTATCCGTGTTTCAATACCATCGAAAGTTTCAATACCTCAAATATCAGACTAAGGATTTGAATAAACTATAAATAGTAATTGTGATTATGGATATTTTTAAAGACACATTTTTATTACGTTGTATGCACACAAATGTGTATTACAGTATTTAAAATGGCACATCCCTTTGACATGCCTTCGTGCATTTGTGTGGAACCAAAATTAGGATGTTAGTTTCATAAGTACCGCATGTCACCACATGCATACACACAGTATATATATGTCAACTCGTCAAATGGCGAAAATATTTTTCATTTTTCTGTATGGAAAACATTGACTTGTAAATGGAATCGTGTCTAAAGAACATGTTCGGAGTAAATTATACAGTAAAGTGCAAACTTTTGATAAACAAAACAAGAATCTAGAAACTATGTGTACGCCACTGAACATAAATTTAACAATATGGTCATATTCCTGAGTTATTTAGAGGCCTAATTTATTCTGCCGTGTAAAGTCATTAGCAGGAGGAGCGATTAATTAAATGAATTTATTGTGACATTATCCAAATAGGGTAACAAATACGAAAATGTAACTTCAAATTAAATAATTCTCACGCACGATTAATGCATTAATGGTTGCTCAGTATATTTTATTAGCAATTACATTTTATTAAAGTAATTACTAATTTTGGAATGCTTTAGACTTTTAATATTGTTCCTTGCGAGAAATTCTTGATAACTTCGAAAACCAATCATATCGAGCACACTTTAGCACCACTCAAAGCCTGGCTGAGTTCTACTTTCCCGGCCACAAAATGACCTTCCACCTTCCACTCATCCATTTATTAACACTATAATGCATACGTAACTTCCACCAAAATTCCACCTTACACCAAGCTTCCATTTGACCTTCCACTTAGTTTCCATTTGACCTTCCACCTAAACTTCCACCAGACTTTCCACTTGACCTTCCATTTGACCTTTCACCATTTTCCACCTTCCATTTGACCTTCCACCATTTTGCACCTTCCATTTGACATTCCACCATTTTCCATCTTCCATTTGACCTTCCACCACTTTGTACAAATTCGGCTTAAAAAATAGCCCTCTGTAGTCTCACCTGTGTACTATAAAGTGCAACTCTGCAAAGATACTTCAATGCCCTCTTTAGTATTACTACCTGCTGCCAGTATCTGTTTTGCTTCGAGTCTATTCATTTGAAATGTCTCTCTTGAATCAGTTACGGGATGTTAACATTGGTTTTACCGATTGTATCCGTAAAATTGACACGGATGAGAAAGCACTTGAGCTTTTTAAGCAGACTGGTGTAATCAACTATAGAAGCGGAAAGTGCCATTGTGGAAACAAGTTTCTGTTACAAAATCGAGATCCAAGCATGCGTTCAGGTTTTCGTTGGCGTTGCGTTGCATTGTGTCATAGCGCGGCAGTAAAAATTAACCCTCTGAAAAACACGTGGTTCGAAAAAGCTCATTTACCATATTTGCAGGTAAATTGATTTTTATTGAAAGTTGATTATCGCTGTGCTTGTATTTCCGTATTTTTAAACCAAAATATTTCTTGCTTTACAATGGTGCCAGAACTTAGAGATGCTGCTGCATTGGTTTTTTCGGCTGAACATGGAAATGACCCTGATTGATACTAAAAGCAGTAAAAAATACATCATAGAGTGGCGATGTTTTGCCCGGCAGGTTGTTAATAATGTTTAAAAATTATTTTTATAATTATAATTATAGTAGTAATAAACAATATAATCTAACAACGGCTTCAAATAAATACAGGACTATTAGATATTTAATTTTTATTTTGTGTAGGTATGCAGTATTGCAAATGAAAATAATGTAAAAAAGATAGGCGGACCTGGACATTTCATTGCAATTGATGAAACTCATTTATTTCGGAGGAAACATAACCGTGGTCACCGAATAAAAGGCGAAAGCGTGTGGGTTTTAGGAGGTGTCGATCGAAACACAAAAGAAAGATTTTTATGCCGCGTAAACAATCGAAAAAAACGAACAATGTGGCCCATATTAAAGCGCTTTGTAGCACCACAAAGTATTGTCCTTACAGACGACCACAAATCCTACAAAGGAATTGATAGCTATCTGGGGCTGGATGCGCACGAAGTAGTAGTTCATAAGTACGGTTTCAACAATCCGATGTTTCCAGACATTTATACGAATACCATAGAGTCAATTTGGCGACCTTTAAAAATTCTAGCAAAGCGAAGTGGAACTGATGGTAACACGCTTTTGGTATCTGCCAATACTAAAAATATACATATAAAATCTTAATGAAGATGATCTTATATTTCAGAAACAATTGACCTATACATACACGAGTTTCTCTACAGAAGCAAACTACATTTGAAATTTGGCAAACGAAACTTCGGAGCAAAATGTTTGCATTTCATGGATGATGTGAGGAAGGTTTATCCAGGACCAAATAAAGTTATTTATAAGAGGTAGTTAACCTTTTTATTGAAATAAAATGGAACATTTATAAAATTACTGTTTACAACCTGTATTCTTGTGTTTCTTTAACACATCTCCCCTTGTAAACTCGTTATGACACTTTTCTCAAACATGTTTCTTCCCTACGTCGTGAAAGCGCTTCCGGTGTCGGTACAAGGCAGTATCGTTCTTAAACACAGAACCTGCGATTTGAAGATAAATTTTATGTAGTTAAATTTTTTGTTTTTATGCTAATGTAGATTATAAGGAGACGTTAGTTGGAAGGTCAGGTGTATAGCTCCTCACGATTTCGAATAGATACTCGAGTTTCGAGTACGAGTACGGGTCGAGAACGGTATCAACTTAAGATTGGTACTTGTATTTGTCTGTCGAGTATCCGTTTTCGTACTCGGACTTGAGTGTATTTTTAACAAGAATCAGAGCGAGTACAAGTACGTCCAAAGCACTTAAACCAAACTACGAGCAGTTCGGGACATGAATTCACAAGTACTTGAACCCGTACTTAGATTAATACGCGATATTTAACTAATTTTCTAAAGCATATCGGCAGTCCGCATGTAATAGGACCGCATCCACATATCCTTGATTGCATAAAATTGTAGTTATTCCGAAGGGAAAAAAGGGTTCAAAATTACTACGAATTGCATGAAACGTTGCACCTACAGTACAATGCTGACAATGAGTCAACACTTGATTAAGTTGCAATAAGTTATTATTACAGCTGCGAATGGAGTACAATTGCAGTTATTAATTACCTACCGCAGTAAAATATGGAACCGAAAAATAGTTCAGAATTAATGGAGGTTGAGAATGCGATTGATCTGACTGGAGAGAATCCAGTCAATGTAACTGGTAGTATCATATCTCGATCTATAGTTCCTAAGCATTTTAATCTTGTTTAGGAAAATTTTTATTGATTGATTTTTAAATTTTGTGTTGTTAAAAATTCCTTTTATGTTAATTTGCTACTTGTATTCTACGTCCATCTCTCTTTAACAAAAACTAAAGTCTACAAAACTATTTATTTCATTGAACTTGATATTCAAGTACGGTTCTAGTACGAGTTCAAGTACAGGTCGGTTGGTATAAACGTTTTATGCTCGTAAGTACGGACCAACTTTGTTACAAATTGTTTCTTAATTGTTTACCAACAATTAAGAATTATAATACCGTTTTCCGAGGGACGGATTTTGTACTCGCACTTGAAGACGCAAGTCCGGGTCAAGCGGAAATTCGGCCCGACAATTCTAGTATGGTTCCAAGTACGAGTACGGTATGGATTACTACTCAACCCGAGAGGAGCTATAGTCAGGTGAAGGTATATAAAGTATTTCTATTTTCAATAATATGATAATGTTTGATAGTCATACCACAAGAAGTGCAAATAAACATTTTTCCTTTGACATCATCTTCGGAATCACTTGAAATAATCGAAAACAATTTAGCCCTTTTGCCTGCGTTGGTTTTCTCTCTCCAAACTGACGTCTGCTGCTCAAAACAAGCTCTGGAATTTTTAAGGGCGCGTTCCTTCTTCAGAATGGACAAATCTTTTGCCACTACGGTTTTTTCCCGGACCGCAATCGATGCTTCCTTCTGCTTCAACTCGTCAAATTTTCTGTCTATGTAGAACAATGTTTTGTAACTTTTGGCGTCCTTTTCCTTGTTTTCGTTGCAATCATCTTCTCCCATTTTCTCCCTCTCGTCCTCTGTCCCACTTTGCCTTTCTTCTCTCTCTTTTTCCATCTGCCTACATTCTCTCTTTCTCCCTTTGCCTTTCCTCTGTCCATCGCGCTCTGCACTTCCTCTCTCTCTTTCTCCCTCTGCCTGTCCTCCCTCGCTTTCTCCCTCTCGCTCTGTCTCTCCTCTCTATTTCTCTCTCTGGCTCTCCTCTCGCTCTTTCTCTATCTGCCTCTCCTCTCGCTCTTTCTCTCTCTGCCTCTCCTCTCGCTCGTTCTCTCTCTGCCTATCCTGTCTATCTTTCTCCCTCTCCGCTCGTTCTTTCTCTCTTTGCATGTCCTCTCTCTCTCTGGCTCCCTCTGCCTCTCTCCTCACTCTCTCTTTCTCACTCTCCTCTCTCTTGCTCCCTCTCCTCTCTCTCCTTCTCTCTCTGCCTCTCCTCTCTCTCCTCTCTCTGCGTCTCCTCTCTCTTTCTCCCTCTGCCTCTCCTCTATCTCTTTCTCCCTCTTCTCTCTTTCTTTCTCCCTCTCCTCTCTCTCTCTTTCTCTCTCTCTCTCCTCTCTCTCTCCTCTCTCTCTTTATCCCTCTGCCTCTTCTCCGCATCTTTCACCCTCTTTTCTTTCTCTTTCTCCTCCGCTATCTCTGTCTTCATCCGTTTTGCCCTCTCCCTCTCCTCTCACTCTTTCTCCCTTTTCCTCTCTTCTCTGTCCGATTGCTTCCGCTTTCTTTTCCGTTCCAATTTCTCTTGTGCCTTTAAAGTTTTTTCAATTTCTACTATGTTCCTCACAGCTCTATTTCGTTCTTCTATTTTCTTATTCACATTGAGGAATGAGTTGCTTGCTTCTTCAGCCTCTTTACAATTCTTGTCATTCCATGCTTCTAGAGCTTCTTCAAATCCATGATCGTCATATACATGCCGTAGTTCCGGGTCAGAGAGGATTCTGTAGGCATCTGTGATAGCTTCGAACTAAAACAAAATAACTTTGAAAACAAAACCAAAATAGAAATATCTTGAATTCCTTGTTCAGGTAGGATATTTATGGAATTTTTGTGAACTATTCGGTTCTCATATATAATATATATTTAATCGATGAACTAAAATCTAGCCCTAATCTAAAATTCGTGAGTTTGAAGGAATTTCTCTCTGGATCTCTAACTACCGTTTCAACTATTGCAATACATACAAATGTTCATGCTATGAGCTTTTTTAACTGTAATAGTCAACCTTTAATTTAATTTCAAATGTGAAAAATAAATCAACCTTTAATGTTTGCTTAGCTCGAATACATAGAATTGAATAAATTATTATTTAGTAACGTAGTGTTGAAGGGTTGTAGGATAAATAGTAACTCTAGTCTAACAATGAAACTTCACAGTTCTTTAACACATATTGTTTCAATCCAAATAACATATTTTTAGGGGAAGGTTCAATAGAATTTTAACATTTCAAAAATACTGACAACGTAATATTACTAAATGGTTGCATTTTATTTAACATGATTTCTAACAAAAACTTATTAATGATGGAAAAAAATAACATTGCTCACAAAACATTTAAATAGATTCGAACATATATTTTGGTGAAGAAACTTGATGAATTTATAAAATGGAAGTTACTTATGAATTTAACCCATATCCTAACAATTCTCAATACTCTAATGATTGTATGAACGAATATAGTATTCTTTTCCTTACCGTCAGAAAATCCTTTTCCCCGTCTTTCAAAAGTTTGGCCCATAGCAGCCTCTTTGCTACACCAATCTGCCGACTCGTAGCGTTCTTCGAGATCTGAAGGACCTCGTATAAATCCTTATTTTTCCTGCCAAAAATATATAAAAATGTCCATATTACACAAATTGGTACGGGAGCATAAAGCATTCCGACAAAACAAGGCTAAAATAGTAAGTCACAATTATCAATGCTATCTAGGACAGATTCAGAGTTACAGGTATGTTACTTTATAAAAGAGACTAAACGGAAGATTCTACCAAAATTTTGCACATGAAAAATATGAAGCGTTTTTAATTTTATCAGAACACAATTTATTAAACATAATAAATGTTATGCCAATAAATACTGACCTGTTCATAGCTGCGATGTGCTCTGCCTGTCCAGCAAGAATGAAACTGCAAATTCCTTAACAACTAACCATGAACCACCAACTATAAGATACGAATCGTGGTGCGACTTACGTTTCCAAATAAATTAAATCATTTTAGCGTTCCAATTTGCATATCTATATGCAGGGGGCAATTCCGTAACTAGTAATTCGAAAACTAGACTACAGATGGCAGTTGCGTATGGTGGAAGGTCAAGTGGGATTTCGGTGGAAGGTCAAGTGGAAGGTGGAACATATATTCGAAATTTCTGGGAGATCAGGTGGCAGGTCAAGTGGCAGGTCAAATGGCAGGTCAAGTGGCAGGTCAAGTGGCAGTCAAGTGGCAGGTGGAAGGACTGGTGGAAGGTGGAAGTTAATTTTGTGGCCGGGAAAGTAGAACTCAGCCCAAAGCCTCAACATAAGAAATGCATGTTATAGAACGTGCATGACGTTTTTGAAGTTGTCTAACTTCGCGCGATTTAAATTTACACTGATGTTTATTCGGACCACTGTATGCAGAGTTGAAAGCCTGCATTTCTATACGAATGGTCAAAAATCCCAGTCCATAATTGACAGGGGACCACTATATCAAAAACTATTATAAGCGGGGTGTAAGCAATGTTAAAAGATTCAAGTTCAAGTCAAGGTCAAGTCAAGTTGTCTAAAATAACTTGACTTGAACGCAGCTCTGTACACTGTGACCGAAAGAGAGAAATGTAATTATCGAAATAAAATCGAAATCGCAAAAATACATGGATTCAAAAATAGTGCAAATTTTTGAAGGAGCTTCGCATATTATGTAGACCCGCATTCTATAAATGTCTTTGTGGTTAATCTTAATGAGTATCAACGAAACATATACACCAAAACTTAATGTAATATTGCAGTTGTAAGGGAAGACATGTAAAAGTGATTGTGAGACCTACTATTATTGGTGCGAAGTTCCGTAAAAGTATCTGTTTCATGTTTATCAAACTGGGACGTCGTAGTATTTTTCATGAGTAACAAAACTGGAATTAGTTCAGTAGTTAATTTAAACCTATCCGTGTTTCAATACCATCGAAAGTTTCAATACCTCAAATATCAGACTAAGGATTTGAATAAACTATAAATAGTAATTGTGATTATGGATATTTTTAAAGACACATTTTTATTACGTTGTATGCACACAAATGTGTATTACAGTATTTAAAATGGCACATCCCTTTGACATGCCTTCGTGCATTTGTGTGGAACCAAAATTAGGATGTTAGTTTCATAAGTACCGCATGTCACCACATGCATACACACAGTATATATATGTCAACTCGTCAAATGGCGAAAATATTTTTCATTTTTCTGTATGGAAAACATTGACTTGTAAATGGAATCGTGTCTAAAGAACATGTTCGGAGTAAATTATACAGTAAAGTGCAAACTTTTGATAAACAAAACAAGAATCTAGAAACTATGTGTACGCCACTGAACATAAATTTAACAATATGGTCATATTCCTGAGTTATTTAGAGGCCTAATTTATTCTGCCGTGTAAAGTCATTAGCAGGAGGAGCGATTAATTAAATGAATTTATTGTGACATTATCCAAATAGGGTAACAAATACGAAAATGTAACTTCAAATTAAATAATTCTCACGCACGATTAATGCATTAATGGTTGCTCAGTATATTTTATTAGCAATTACATTTTATTAAAGTAATTACTAATTTTGGAATGCTTTAGACTTTTAATATTGTTCCTTGCGAGAAATTCTTGATAACTTCGAAAACCAATCATATCGAGCACACTTTAGCACCACTCAAAGCCTGGCTGAGTTCTACTTTCCCGGCCACAAAATGACCTTCCACCTTCCACTCATCCATTTATTAACACTATAATGCATACGTAACTTCCACCAAAATTCCACCTTACACCAAGCTTCCATTTGACCTTCCACTTAGTTTCCATTTGACCTTCCACCTAAACTTCCACCAGACTTTCCACTTGACCTTCCATTTGACCTTTCACCATTTTCCACCTTCCATTTGACCTTCCACCATTTTGCACCTTCCATTTGACATTCCACCATTTTCCATCTTCCATTTGACCTTCCACCACTTTGTACAAATTCGGCTTAAAAAATAGCCCTCTGTAGTCTCACCTGTGTACTATAAAGTGCAACTCTGCAAAGATACTTCAATGCCCTCTTTAGTATTACTACCTGCTGCCAGTATCTGTTTTGCTTCGAGTCTATTCATTTGAAATGTCTCTCTTGAATCAGTTACGGGATGTTAACATTGGTTTTACCGATTGTATCCGTAAAATTGACACGGATGAGAAAGCACTTGAGCTTTTTAAGCAGACTGGTGTAATCAACTATAGAAGCGGAAAGTGCCATTGTGGAAACAAGTTTCTGTTACAAAATCGAGATCCAAGCATGCGTTCAGGTTTTCGTTGGCGTTGCGTTGCATTGTGTCATAGCGCGGCAGTAAAAATTAACCCTCTGAAAAACACGTGGTTCGAAAAAGCTCATTTACCATATTTGCAGGTAAATTGATTTTTATTGAAAGTTGATTATCGCTGTGCTTGTATTTCCGTATTTTTAAACCAAAATATTTCTTGCTTTACAATGGTGCCAGAACTTAGAGATGCTGCTGCATTGGTTTTTTCGGCTGAACATGGAAATGACCCTGATTGATACTAAAAGCAGTAAAAAATACATCATAGAGTGGCGATGTTTTGCCCGGCAGGTTGTTAATAATGTTTAAAAATTATTTTTATAATTATAATTATAGTAGTAATAAACAATATAATCTAACAACGGCTTCAAATAAATACAGGACTATTAGATATTTAATTTTTATTTTGTGTAGGTATGCAGTATTGCAAATGAAAATAATGTAAAAAAGATAGGCGGACCTGGACATTTCATTGCAATTGATGAAACTCATTTATTTCGGAGGAAACATAACCGTGGTCACCGAATAAAAGGCGAAAGCGTGTGGGTTTTAGGAGGTGTCGATCGAAACACAAAAGAAAGATTTTTATGCCGCGTAAACAATCGAAAAAAACGAACAATGTGGCCCATATTAAAGCGCTTTGTAGCACCACAAAGTATTGTCCTTACAGACGACCACAAATCCTACAAAGGAATTGATAGCTATCTGGGGCTGGATGCGCACGAAGTAGTAGTTCATAAGTACGGTTTCAACAATCCGATGTTTCCAGACATTTATACGAATACCATAGAGTCAATTTGGCGACCTTTAAAAATTCTAGCAAAGCGAAGTGGAACTGATGGTAACACGCTTTTGGTATCTGCCAATACTAAAAATATACATATAAAATCTTAATGAAGATGATCTTATATTTCAGAAACAATTGACCTATACATACACGAGTTTCTCTACAGAAGCAAACTACATTTGAAATTTGGCAAACGAAACTTCGGAGCAAAATGTTTGCATTTCATGGATGATGTGAGGAAGGTTTATCCAGGACCAAATAAAGTTATTTATAAGAGGTAGTTAACCTTTTTATTGAAATAAAATGGAACATTTATAAAATTACTGTTTACAACCTGTATTCTTGTGTTTCTTTAACACATCTCCCCTTGTAAACTCGTTATGACACTTTTCTCAAACATGTTTCTTCCCTACGTCGTGAAAGCGCTTCCGGTGTCGGTACAAGGCAGTATCGTTCTTAAACACAGAACCTGCGATTTGAAGATAAATTTTATGTAGTTAAATTTTTTGTTTTTATGCTAATGTAGATTATAAGGAGACGTTAGTTGGAAGGTCAGGTGTATAGCTCCTCACGATTTCGAATAGATACTCGAGTTTCGAGTACGAGTACGGGTCGAGAACGGTATCAACTTAAGATTGGTACTTGTATTTGTCTGTCGAGTATCCGTTTTCGTACTCGGACTTGAGTGTATTTTTAACAAGAATCAGAGCGAGTACAAGTACGTCCAAAGCACTTAAACCAAACTACGAGCAGTTCGGGACATGAATTCACAAGTACTTGAACCCGTACTTAGATTAATACGCGATATTTAACTAATTTTCTAAAGCATATCGGCAGTCCGCATGTAATAGGACCGCATCCACATATCCTTGATTGCATAAAATTGTAGTTATTCCGAAGGGAAAAAAGGGTTCAAAATTACTACGAATTGCATGAAACGTTGCACCTACAGTACAATGCTGACAATGAGTCAACACTTGATTAAGTTGCAATAAGTTATTATTACAGCTGCGAATGGAGTACAATTGCAGTTATTAGTGAGGCCTAATTTATTCTGCCGTGTAAAGTCATTAGCAGGAGGAGCGATTAATTAAATGAATTTATTGTGACATTATCCAAATAGGGTAACAAATACGAAAATGTAACTTACGCACAGAACTTAATAGAAATAAACTAAGAGTTGCATTCGTAATTTGTTTCTCGTACGTACGACAGGGTCCAGGAAACTGTCAAAACTTTGTCTCCTCACATAAAAGCAACAGATTATGAAGAAATTTTTATCCCACCCATTATTGTTGATTTAAATAAACAATTATTATTTCAAATTCCTTACAAGCATAACTGTATTGAGTATCATTTCATATTTTAACCTCTCATTGTCTATGGAGCTCCCTGATTTGAACACAAAACGTTGCTATTCAAGGATTTATTATAAAGAAATTTTTTATGGAACTTGGCTCAAATCATAGAAACAAAATAATAAAATGAAATTTACTACAAGATCAAAAATACTTGTCACCAGTGTCGCCCCGTAGGGAAAACACTCAATAATCTAGGAATTTACAATGCACTCTCACTATAAGGGATGCTTAATGAACGCAAACTATTTTCTCCTATAAAACAGTCTGATTTACGGGTAAATTTAAATTATTGGGATGTACAGGATTTGAGACTACATATCCTCATATCTCGCATCCAGGATCCCTAATTGACGTAATGCTCTAAACAGTCTACTATATCTCTGTAACGACTCTCCTGATAGTGACACTCCAGAACACGCCCGACATTGTTTACATGCTAAAATGTACTTTTATAACTACACCCGTTGTAACGGCAATTCCCGTATAACGTCACATTTTTCTATTCTCTGTCTGCACTTGCAATATAGCTTTATAGCGTCAGTTCAAAAATGTAAACCTCGTCGATAATTATTCAGGTTTCCATACGAATTGAATCTGGCAGATGAACCATCTATCAAAGTGGCTTTGATATGGCGATGTGGTGAGAATATTTACTGCTGGGATAAATCGCCAGCCACAGGCCTTGGCAACGAGCGCTTTCTCACAGTCTAAAGCATTTGTTTAAGGTGGCTGCGGATTTAATTTTCTGTAATATTCGTGTGTCATAGCACCCCCGGAATTGGTGTGCCAGCCCAGAGTGATAATCTCCATAATTTCCTGAAAATTTGATTTTGTAATGTATTTGTGCAATGTTTTTAAATTATTATAGCTATTTTAGAATATCGAGGAACTGTTTTTTATGTTTGTCTAAACCAACCCAATTGCGTAATATAAATTAGTATCTTAATTATTCTGTCGAACCATCGGGTTTTTGATAATTTCTGCAAAACAAATTCAACCGAAATAAGTGATTACAATATTCCTAGGCTCATTTAATGCATTACCCATTTATCACAATCGCGTGCAAAATTTTGGCTTCAAAATTAAAGAAACCTGTTTTTAAAGCAAAACTTTAACAATGTTTCTCTACAGAACATCAATGAGATTTGGACCGTCCAGTGCAGTTCTAATTACTGTCTTTTGTTGAAAATGTCGACAGCAATATACTTGGGAGCCATTGCTCTTAAAAGTTAGCTTAGAGTTGCACGTCTTTTTAGTAAAAGTTGTACAACTTTATTCAAAGAAACCTTAACCTAGAATGACATTATCGTTTAATGACAAAATTGTTCCTATCGTTGGGATGTCCCTACAGGGTTAAATAGACTATATCTATATATAAACTTACAATGAACGAATCCTTGGAGCACAAAAATATCTTGATTGACTCGATGTCTCGTTATAGGACCTTGTACACCTTTAAAATAAGGAAAAACAAATTCGTGTTGATAAAACTTCATGCACAATTTTATTAAAAATGGAGTAAAGTGCACTGGCTATTCTCAAGTTCACTCGCACGTTAAACCATGTTTTCTGTATTTGGATATGCAATTCATTGATATATTCACAACATATGCTTTTTATTGAGTGTTTTTCTTTAAGTTTATTCAAAAACCTCTCGATGAAAAACCCTCTCCAAAAATGTAAGTTTGGCCGATATCACTTATGAGGTAATTCAATTTTTCAAGCGAATTGACTCTATATAAAGACTCGTCTTAAAGACTATACTGCATATATCGTGTTACCGGTTTGTATGTTTGACGATTACTACTAAACCAATAATATCGAACAATTCTAATTTAGATGAGTAGTTTTGTAGGTTATTTTTAAAAGTGAGAAGCCAATTGGCTCATCTGTTTGCCCTTAGAAAATCAAAGGAGGTCACTTTTAATCATGCAAGTACAGGGTAGCCATAATCATTTCCCCCCACGAACTCTAGTCCCTATCAGCAACCTGGCTTAGTGTTTAAGTTCACATTATCAAAACCGTCAAGTAAGATCATCTTTTATCAAAATGTCAAATTCTGCACTTTTCAGAAAATGTTTTTACGCTAGCTTGTAGCAAATTTAATGGGCTTTCCAGTGACACACCTCAATGGCTTCTGGGTTGAGAATTGTGGACCTGAACCGTCAAAGCACTCAGTAACGTTGGAGAAATTACGATTCAAGGAAAAAAACTGAGGAAGTAGCAGGAAAAATGTATTTCTGGTCAATCCAAATTTTTTATGGTCCTACACCCATAAATTATTTTCAGAGAGCTGTGCTTGTAGCAAATTTCGTAGGGTTTCACTTGAGTGTAGTGTCAACAATGTAAATCAACAATTACAATCTGAGAGCCGAAAATTGTTTTTAGTGCAATTCACAAACTGTCTGTCATTTCTCAGCGCACAATTTTGGACCCAGTCCTTCCAATACTTCAACCTCCTTCCAGTTTTACATACGATTTTGGAAGAAAACTTGGGAACCAAGATCGTCTAAGCTTTTTATAAATGACATTATCATTAAATGGCTGAACACTTGTTACAGTTGACAATCGGATTCTCTTATGATTCTCTATATATAAGAACTTTATTGTCACTGCTTTCCATTGAAAGTAGCCATTACTGACTCAGTATACTATTTTACAAGGTATTCATTATTAATATAATATTGAAGTGTTTACAGATAAAATAATTAAACATTATTATAAAAATGATTGTGGCATATTAATGCACCATTTTTTAAAACTATTGTAACGATATCATTAATAACTGATAAAGGGATTTTAAATCTATGTATAAAATTCATGAAAAATTTCGATATTGTCCCTCTACCACCAATGTAAAGACCAATGGTTTCAATATCTTTAACATCAAAATTAGATTTTAAGTAAGGAATACATGGATCATAAATCGATTTCTTCTGTTGATTCACTTGGTCTGCTTGGTTAATATGATCTTCCATTCTGATAGTAGGGTCAATTTTAAACACTGTTTTAGATCTCATGTCCACTTCAAATATATCTACCCTTCTACTTCTTCCATCTGAGTCTTCACAAAATACTTCTTCAACCTTGAAACCTCCTTCTCTCAACTTTGTTGCCAACAGGGTTCTGATGGTATGATGACGTGTGTTTCGAAGTAGTTCTCCTCTGGAACATTTGCCAAGGATGTGACCTAAGGTTTCATACTCGCTGCAATAACGGCAACGGTTATTTCCTTGACTAAATCCAGGATTGGAACGCACTGGTAAAACATTAGCAGTCATTTTAATTGCATTTGTCCATTCTGAGGTAGAGAAGCCACGTTTATTCGTTAGCCATGAATTTGCAGGGGGTATTCTGCAAATTGTTGTACTCCTTTACCTTTAGTAGGAAGATTCATCCATTTGACAAATTCACGAGATTGTAGTTCATTTCTGATTTTCTTGCAATTCTTAATTTTCTTTTGTTTTATAGAGGGTTGTGTAATAGATTCTTCAGCTCTATCCATGTAATAACTGAGACTACGTAAAGATATATCTGTCGGAGGAGGAGAGCAATGATCATCTGTAGTATGCATTTCTAGAGATGTTATAAACTCTTCTGAGAGTCCTAATTTAGATAAACATTCCTGTTTTTCCTTTTGAAGGTCTCGAAGTAATTTCAAAACCTGGATATCTGAATGTGCAAGGTAGCTTCTAGCATTGTATGATTGGATGTACGCTTCCCAAGTGGCTTTAATTAAACCGAGTCCTTTGAATTTCTTATTGGAATAGAGCATGGCATCAGGCGTGGAATTAGGAATCTGTAGTATCTGCTTAGTTGCACTTTTTAAAATCTTGTCCACATTTTCTAAAAATGAATATGGGATTTTGCCAATCGGAGCATGTTGAAAAGGAAATATGAGAATGGGCCATTTGAATTCATTAATAATGTTGAACTTTTGATCTGCATTTAGTAAGGGAGAAGATACCAAGGTTTCAATTTGGTTGTGAAACTTCTTCAACATTTTCTCACTGTCAAATTTTATTTCATCGTTGTATGATGTTCCCAGATATTTGATCATGTCTTCTTCTTCTATACATTGAATTGTCACTGATGAATTTATTACTAAATCATCTGTACATAGTTTTCCGTTAACTAAACTTTTGCATTGCGATTTTTGTGCATTGATACTAAGTCCCAATTGATCATAAAGCCCCAGAAATGCTTGACTTAAAATAATAGATGAGCTACGACATTTAGCTGACAGTTGGGAATCATCAGAAAAATTTTGAAAAGTTTCTTTACTACATGTTTGATGAAGTTCAAACCCATACTCAGATTTAATTGAGGATTCATTTAATTCTTCTACTTCATCGTCAACTCCGATGTTGTATATCCACGGGGAAGTAGGAGCACCTTGCTTTACTCTGCAACGGAAGTAAATTTTCTTTGTTTTTCCATTAATGGTACTGATTTGGGTGAAATTATCCTTCATCAAAGTAATTTTCAAGTCTTTTAGTTTTGTCGGAGCCCTTCGGGATGCTATTCTGTTTTTAGCGTGTTCGTGTCCAATTTTATCAAATGCTTGCGTTACATCAAATAAAGTTGCAGTGTAATCTAATTTGTCATTTTTTGCCTTTTGCAAACAAGCAAATCAAGATGGATGTATTAGTGAGAGTACCGTGAGTATCAGTAAAACCTCTTTGATAATCCCTGAATGGTACAAATTTACGAAGTTTTTCATCTATCACCTTTTCAACTGTACGTCTTAATACTGAACAAATGGTTATAGGCCGAAAATTCTTAGGGTTGTTTTCATCACCTCCTTTATGAATTAGTGCAGTTTTGGCTTCCCTTATAAATCCTGGTACGAAATTGTATTTCAGCATGTAAGTAAGCGTCTTTGCCAAAATTATGGAGGAATCTTCTTTTGTAGCCTTAATCCATCTGGGTAAAATTCCATCTGTTACAGCGCAGTTTTGAGAGTTTAATCTATAGATCTGGTGTGCAATCTCTTCTGGATAAATTGTAAGTTCAAAATTATCATCTAGTTGGATTTGTTCGTTAATTGTTACTGGGTTTAGTGCAGGACGACACTTGTTATTAGGGGTTTCCCATCTACTAGTAAATTCTTGATAAAGATCAGCAAGGGGGATGGTACAACCTTTGTTATTCTTTTCTCTGATCACACAATCCACCGCTTTTTTCCTCTGGTTATAGTGTAACCATTGAGCCATGTCTCGTTGGCATTTAGCATTGCGCTTTTCTCTGTTTCTTTTATAAGCTCTTTGGGGGTTACTAGATTCTTTATAACATCTATCAACATTTTGAAATCCTTGTGTTTTTCGAAGACGATAAAATCTTTTGGCAGGATGCTCTGGTCCTGAGAGTTTTTTCTCACATTTGTGTAATAATTCTTTGTATATTGCCAAGATGTTTTCAAGCATAGCATGATTCTGTTCATCATTTGAAAGCAATTCTTCTAAATCATGAAAAATTACTTGCAATTCGGTTTTAGGATGACTTTTCGAACAGGAGGTAAGTTTTGTTGCTCATTTATGTGAAGTTCATTTGCAATATCTGCTCTATTGACTTCTGGATGGGATCTAGTAATGTGTCCTTTGCATCCTCCCTGAGTTTTGCATAGTTGTCCACATATTGGACAAGGCCATATCGTATCTTCTGGATGTTGTGAGGAGTAGTTATCATGAGTGTTTTGTATTAAGGTATTCAGTCTATCTTGATTCTGACTATCTCCCATTTAAACACTTTTCAAAAAAGTAGGAAAATTGTGTTGTTAAATTACTATTTTTGAAGAAAAAACATTGAAAACATTTTTTTCCCCTTTCTTTTCTTTTTAATAAAAAGATATAAAACTTATCTCTCTACTTTTTAGCATTATGTGACTTTTCCCCTTTTAACAAAATTTTAAATATAAAATTTCTTTTCCAAAATACAATATGGGGACTATGCTGGATAAAATTTTTATCCCCAAAATCGTGTTCAGAAACAGTGAATTACCCTTGTGGTCTACTTATTTTGTCCCATTAGGTCTCATTTATGGTATAAATTGACCAACTTGTAAGAGCAAAAATAATTACGTGTTCACTCTCTGACTATTCACAATATGTACGTAATATTCTTTACTTGTTACAATTAACAATAACATGCTACATTGCTGCTCTTTACATACATACATTATTTTCATCATTTTATATATATTTCTCTGAAATATACGCACGTACAAATGCCAGATGTTATTTTTGAAATATCGGTTAAAAATATATATAATTTCATTACTCTTCTAAATTACTTATGTATGAACCGCATGCTCAAATTAACAGCGCCTAAAGTTATGTTGTTTGACGGATGTGATTGCAAATTTGTCAAGGTTCAAAACAAAGTTTTGAAAGTGTCAAATTTCCCTCATGAGCTGTTGCACATGCAATAAACAATTTTGTACACAATGCATTATTGCGTTCTCTGTAATTATTATTGCAGAATAATTTTCAAAACCACGGAAATTTCTCCATGTCATTGTAGCATTAAATTGTATTTTAAAACAAGTCACACTTTTACATCCTCCTATTGTCAGTTCCATAACTTATGCCTAACTCAAAAAATATCTCAATTATTTACAATCAGAAAAAAAGTAGCTGCACCCGAACGGAAAGATACGCACGCAATTCATTATGAAGTTAGTTTTAATTTTATCCGTTAATTTAAACCGAACTGCTTATGATTTAACTTATCAGGAATTATCAACTATTAGTCATTTTGTTAATTGTATAATTCGTTTAATTTATTAGGTTTGCAGCTAATATCAGTTTTATGTTCGTGCTCATCGAAATTTCAACAAATTTGGTTGAGTCCCAGTTTAGTAATGGATACCGAAACTGGTTCAAATTCACTCCTAGAAACGTTCCAATAGATCCGCTGGTAAGTTGCAACAAAAAAAACAAATTGCTTTTGCAAGAAAATATCAGCCAAGCTCCCATAGCCAAACGCGTGTTGTAAAAATAAATTTTTATTAATTATCAGTGCTTGCCTGACGAATCCCCTTGTTTACGCATGACTGATTGCTGCTCTTCACATTGTACTTTTGATTTAGAACCAGACAGAGTCAGATGTACACCAAGTCCATGCGGCTGTCCACAACCTCCATGGTCTCCAGACCCTATAGATGAGAACGTGAGAAACATTCATTAGTGTAATAATTGTAAAATAGTGTAACTTAATCAATGAGCGTTCATTTAAAATTACTATTTTTATAGTGTTGGCCTTACTTCAGTATGTGCGATTATGATCAGGAATGTTGCAGTGGATACTGTTTAGCGGCAGTCGGGTATCATCCGGGTTACAGAAGGTGCTTTGAACCTCCCTGTAAAATCCCCTGTTGAATAGCTGACTGCAAAATAACATTGGGGCTCATCAAATGCGCTATTGAAGGTTTATCGTGTAAACGACAATTATAATATATACGATAATTATTAACTATTATTCTTACCTAATCTTATACGAATTATGTAAAAACGAACGCAATAAAATTACTGTTGCATTGTAGAGTGTAGAAACGAAAGCATTTATTAACACTGGAAACTCATCACTTGGGGTTAATTTTATGACTCCGCGAAGGGTCCAATGTGATGAATACCGACCGATCTTAAGCCTGTTGAGCAATGCAAACACGCTGTGTAAACCAGTGATGCGACCGATTACGATTATAATCGAAATGTTCGATTTCGAATACGAACCGAATCGATTAGCCAAGAGCTATCGGTTCGGTTGCGTTAATCCGAACATAATTCGAATGGTATGAGCAATCGAAGTTGGTTTATCAAACCGATTAAAGTTCGAACCGATTAGTTAAACTACAAATCCAATTTCGATACCGATTCTGTTTTTAATCGCTTTGTATTCGAAATTGGTTTTTCGAACAATCGAATTCCCGTCACGGTTTAAATTCCATCAACGAATTATACACCCCACGGCATTCTTATCATGATGAGAGTAACCACTTGGCTGATGAGGAATGTAGTGAGGAAGTACGAGTCTCAACCTCAACACTTTGAACGTCTTGAAAATTAATTTTCGTAAATTTAAAATTACATGGAAGCAAATATCATTAATATTGTCACCAGTGACGCTGAAGGCTGTGAGAATACTCCACAACGCCGAAAAAACCTATCCGTTGCCCACAATCATTTTACGTTAAAAGAAAATCTGCATCATTGCAAATACTTCAAGTAAGATTTTATTGCAAATAAGCTTCCTAAATATTTTGAAATTACTTAATAGACATATACTTATACTGTAACCCTCCACTAGGGCTTCTACTGGGGCAATTGTTTGTCCCGGCGACAATTCTGTCCAGTCCCGAAATCCTCCGGACAAAAACGTTCGTCGCCATTCAGTCCCGAAATAAAATGGGGACAAAGATTTTGTCCCGAAACTGTGCCGATCCCGGTCCCGTCCTGAAAACTTCGGGACGTCAAGTCCCGAAAGAAGCCCTACCCTCCTCCATAGTATTCTCAAGGTGTCTAACGTTTAATGGTAGGTATTTTTTTTAGGTAATTTTATTTATACATAGATCAAGCTTTGTTAAGTTGTAATCCGGGACCACGAGCAACTTTGATTCGTTTAAGAAATAAACACCCAAAAGCAATTAGTTCTTAGTCAATTGTATGAGACAATTGACGCGACAGTTCGGGCCGAAAGAACACTTCGTCGCTACGTATTCATTTTCAAGAATTGTTAAATCTTACGACTTTGTTATCTAAATAAATTGAGGAATGGATATACTTAACCGATTAATCGAAAAAACCGATTCGATACCAACTTCGAACCGAATAACTCGAAGGAAATAACAATCGATACCTAGTTTTGATATTCGATTCGAATAAATTGTTCGAATTCTTGATTTACTCGATTTGGTTTTGTAAAACCAACTTCGATTTGAAGGCATACTTCGAATCGGTAATCCGAATTCGAATACGAACCAACATCGAGTTTTGAAATAATCGGTTCGATCGCATCACTGGTGTAAACAGTGTATAAACCGTATAAACAGTATAATAAATAATCATATACACCAAGCGTGCAATTCAATGTTTTTCAATGAAATTCAATGCTTGTATCAAATACGAAAGGCAATTTCAAAATTTATTAATCAGTATTGGATTGATGGATCAGGACTAGTGCTCGGACCAATTCAGTTCTGAATTGGGAATTTTCGGTTCAGTTCAATTCAATTCAATTCACTACTTTTTCAATTCAATTCAAGATGAAACTGAACCGATTGATTCAGTTCATAACATTGAATTGAACTGAATCGTTTTCTTTGAATTGCAGTTCAAACAATTCATTCTGCCCCGTACATTTTGATACAAATGCATCGTTTACAAGCTCTCCAGATCCTTTAAGTAATAATTTTGACCCCTGATTTAGCTTTCTTCTGTTTTGCGGTTAGAAAACCCTGCCGTCGTTTCTAGAAAGTTTATTTTTTAAGCATATCGAAGGAATGCGTTGAGTTTCGATTCGGTTCAATTAAATTCAATTCAAAATTTTGAACTGAACTGAATTGAATTGGTTTTTACTGAATTGAATCGAAAATCCAGTTTCAATTCAGTTCAGCAGGTGAATTGAACTGAATTGGAAAAAACTGAATTAAATTGAACCGTTCCGACCACTAATCAGGACTGTATTTACTCGAAAGCAGTGCTCGCACTGTGTTAGTGTGACAATAAAGCCATTACATTACATTACATTACATTAATAGTATTTGCGTTTGAATTGACTCCATCCGCTTATCGTACCATATTTTAAATTAACTGAAACTTGCTGTTTGTAATGTCCCATTGCCTTTTGAAGCGAAATTATGTATATATGTCTATATATTGGGTTATAAAATATTTGAAAGCTTGGAGTACGTATAGTAAATTATATTGACCCAAGTAAAACACTAATTCTAGGAGTTCAAAATTTTACAATGCAAAAACAACTTTTTGCTGATGACCAGTTTTGAAAGTATTGACTTGGTAATATTAAATACTTTAATGTTGCATCTTTACAATAGTTTAAAGTTATAAATAATAACTTATTTTTCATAAAATTGTCTATTTTAACATATTGTTTTGTGATTCAGTAAGCAAAATTAGTGCATACCTAAAGCTTTTGTCAAAAAAATCGGAGCATTGAAACTGCCCAATATGACTCAAATTTCCAAAATGCTCTGGCATTTTAAGCAGGCATAATATCGAAAATGCCATGGCATTTTTAATTTTGCAACCTTGATCGTACCATACTTGTTGGTTGTAATTCTAGAATGGATCTGACGTTTGAAGAGAAATTATGTATGTTGCAGGACGGCAAGAGATCAGGAATTTACACAACAGCTGGAGTTCAATGATCACAATAAGCATAAGGTTAAGAGGGTTCGACCTTACAAGTCACAATTTAAAGCTAAAATGCTGAGGAATTCTATTATATGCTCAGGTATGTTAATTAATTGCACGCTGTAAATCTTAGACATAATGATAAATTACATTGTTGTATTTTAATGCTAAACACAGTTGCTGATTAGTATCAATTTGGCATAAGTTTAAAAACTAACTAAACTCGTACAATATTGCAGCACTCCAGGAAAACCAAACAGAAGAAATATACATATCACAGACCAGGGCCCTATTTCATAAATATTACAATCCGACAATTACAAGTGAAAAGTGACAAATTATCAATTGTCAATTGAAATATGATTTCATAAACAGTAGTGTGACAACGACCAGTGACAGGAAAAATCGACTGACAAGGACAGGAAATTGTAAAAGATTTACAATTATTACGTTCCTTCTACCAGCGTAATTACAAGGGATTTACAATTGTCGCTCAAAAGTGACAGTACCTTAAACCGCTGTCAAATTGTAAATAGTTTATATATTTTTTTATATAATTGGATATAAAGATACATATATTGTATATAAATAATATTGATTTAGACAGAATTTAAACAGTAAAGTATGAATTTTTTACTCGATACAAGTAGTGAAAGTGAAGCAAATTATCAAACTCGTAAAAGAGGAAGGAGAAAATTTAAACCCCGAATCAGTTTTGGAAATCATAATTGGTTCTACTTTATCGAACAATTCAGAATACCCAAAGGCACATTTAAATATATTCTGGGTAAAATTGGTGAAAAGAGTTTGCATAAAACTTCTTGCAATTTTGGCATTAACGCCCGAGCAACAGCTCTTGCCTGCAATGACATGGTTTAGAAACGGGTCATATTTCCATGGGATCGGGCTTCATCACGGTTTATCAAACTGAGTGCTTGAATTGGCTTACTGTATATATGACACTTCCCGGGTCTTAGATACTACTCCTCAGTGACAACTTGTAAATACGCATCAGTAATTACGGTTGGTTTGAGAATTGTTTATGAAACGCCTGTACTTGTAAATTGTCAACAATACAATTGTACTTGTTATCAAAGGTGTCCAAAAGGTTCAGCCTACCTAAAATACTATATATTTTTTGCAGCTTTGCCTTCCCTACATATTAGCCTACATTATTTATCAAAAATAAATTGCCTACCTATTTGCCTACATATATACTCCTGTAATGTTTCTGCCTATATTTTAGCCTATAAAGGCCTATTTGTTAGCCTATAAAGACCTATTTTTAGCCTATAAAGTCTTATTTTTTCAACTAAAAATCATCTATGTATGTACGTGCAATCGCAACACATGCAAAAATCGAACTACTAAAATGTCACGTATTTGAAGAATATTTTTGGATTTATTTTAAGGTTAAATCAAATAATTGCTTGAGAAATTTGTCAATAGATTATTAAATATGTCTATTTTTACCTTCGCAAACTGCCTGCCTTGTTCCTAAATAAAAAGTGAACTCTTGCAGCTCCTTCATATAATATAGGAATAATTTTAGCGGTAATTACTGCACCCTATTTTACTACCTATAATTATTTGGATTTTGCATCCTGCCTATTTTTATCCTATATATAGGCCTATAAATAGGATAGGTGGACACCTTTGCTTGTAATATTGTCATTGTCGGGTCCTATTGTTTATGAAATAGTGCCCAGGAGGACCATTGGAAATAAACTGATAAAATCCTGAAACAAACCGGAACAAGCGGTGCAACAAACTGACCGCTCAGACAAATTCACGCATTTTATAAATAGGAAGGATATTTGTGCGATAGGCCGAGTCATTTGGACATTTTTGCAATACTGACAAAAATCATTTAAATAAGTTATACGACATTATCTTCAGCGAAAAGACAACTCGACACTCAAATGTCTCTTTCTTGAAACTGGTGATCGTGTACGTTGTACACAAACGTTATTCTACTGTAATTTGGGTTCATCTTATTCCCAAAATCCAGTTAGGATCAATGTTGAGCAATCTGAAGCCAGGAAACCAGCAGTGACCAGTTTTGTTTAATCTGGGGCCAAGAAATCAGTTGTAACCAATATTGCTCAACTTAAAGTCAAAGGCTAGTAGTGACCAATAATTATTAGAATTTGAGCCTTGGAACCTCAAGTATGTGTGCTTTATATATAGTACATCATTTTGATTCACTGACTAGTGAATATTAAAATGTCTATGGGATTTATCTTTTGCTGGATTTCCATTGCCAACCAGGTCGAGCTAGTCCAAACTTATATGAGCGCTGGGTAGATTACAAAACTTCATTTCGATCCTCAGAGGGCATCAAGCTAAGGCTATTTGTACGAGTAAAATTATAATAATTGGTATGTGTACTTTATCTACGTCTGATCAATGGACACGCCAATGTTTTGTTAGTATAGTTGTTACAACTCAATTTGTCAAATAAACTTAATATCATAATAACAATATTTCAAACGGTTCATTTCAGCCTGCAAAATATGTTAACATTGAGTGCCATATTAGAATTCAATTACATTTATCTATTTGCTATTTTATTATAGACTTTGGTTTAAATCAGATATATGTATCTATGTATATACATGCGACCACCACCAAAACATACATATGTACATATCAATTAAATTGTAATTCCCTGCTAGTTACGTCTAGGAAATAATAACTTTCTTGTAACAACAAACATTTAGTAAAGTTGATTTTTAGCAATATTGTTTTCGGCGTCTCTTTCTGTCTTTATGAATAAAAACGCCAGAAGGTTAGGTAAGAAGTAACTACAGCAATATACAAGTTCGCACACTGTTGTCCCTTTTGTTGACATTATGAGGAACGGCAAGAATCCTCCGGAACGTATGGTGTGTTTTCAGGATAAACAACAGTCCCAGGTTTATGGTTATCTCCGTTTTGCCAAGGTTTACATGTCTGGACGTGTTTTCCAAATCGTGTAAGATTTTGTATTTCAAGCTTCAAGCTTTCGTCCCAAGCAATAATGTTCATTACTTCAGAGTAACGTTTATTTGCAAATTTTGGAGGTGATTTTACTAAGGGATCCCAAACGTTGTCCCTGTAAAAGGTTAGATATTAATTAGTAACTGCATTGTTCACGCTAATTGCCATAATTTAACTGGTCTCCGTAATAAATTAATAATAACCATTTGATTTCTTCTATCCCAAGCTTTTCGTGCATGACACTCAGTTCAACAAAATGACTTACACAGTGTGCCAAACTGTTTACGCGAGGGTAATACATCAGAAATACTAAACACATTTCATTTTGTGTGCTCAATCCTCCAAGGACAGCCTGTGGTGGCATCCGATTTGATGATTCATCTGTGCATTCTGTAGTCAAGTAATAGTTTAGTACATATACTAAAGTTACTTAATTGAATGCTAATTTACTTACCATAGGTCAAATGATCGCCTTTGAAAATTTTTCGATACTCTGGTAATAACCGATTCTGCTGGTAATTGAAGTCGTAATGGTTATCGTAGGATATCCATGGAAGCTCGGTCCCGTTTCTAAATTGCCGTAGTTTCATTTTGCGACCTGTATGTACAAAATAAATAGAAGTCTTTGTAAATAAAACTGACAATACTCCTTAGCGTAAATTGCACTCCCTATTTCTAATCTACAAGAATTCCTCTTCACGTGGGTCCGGATTTTTGTATACATCTGCATGGAATATAGTGTTTGATTTTCTCTGCTGAATCTGATGTCCCTGGTAGGAAGTACAAAATCCGTTGATGAAAAACCCCGGTAACAATAGATTATCCCCACCAGACGTCCGCATATTTAAAAATCGCTTTTAGAAAGGCCAGCATAATTACCAGCATAATTCATGTGTCCTTAATTAATGCGTCCTCCTTTAAATGTTTATGTGGGCCTACCCTGTTTGCTACAAATTTTACATAATGTAATCCCTTAAGAGCATATGATATTAAAAAGTTGAAACTTTCAAGTAACATTGAAATATGCTAAAAGCTCATAAAATAAGACTTTTTAACTTTAACTATTATTTACTTTAGTAAAATCATTCCCAAAGACTTAACATGTAATATTCACATTATTCTTGTTACACGTATATTATACTGACACAGTTTAAAGTGTTTGCCTTCATTAAGAATATGAAAAGAGTTTCGTGTACTTTCGGGGTCAATTTTGCAGGGCAAAATACATGATGGCGGGGTTTTGTAAGGAAATTTAAAAAATAACCATAACTTCTGATACAAAAATAGATTTGATCTTTTTTATATAAAATGTGGTTTATACGTTTTCCTTTAGAGTTTCTACCGGCGAAAGAAAAGTCCGGCCGGGCACAAAATTGGACCGTCACGAGAACATAAATATTGTCCCCGAATAAAATTCAGCAAGCACAGACGCAATGAAATTATTCACACATAATATCTTTATAGAAGTGGCCGAAAAACTTCTCCCTTTAAAACCAGGACGGGAAGGCGACCAACTGGAAAATTGTCAGCTAGCCCAATTTTTGGGACATGATTTAATGATGATTTTCTTAAGTTTAGTCACTACACGAGATATGTTTTGTACCCTTCAAAATTACTACTTCAAAATTAACCGAAAATTCATACACCCGTTTTAAATCAAATTCAGCCGTTGTAAAATCACTTGAAACCAAAGGTACACATCCTTCCTCGAAGGATAGGGCTTATAGGCATATAAATAGGATAGGCTTTAAATTTGAGCTTCTTATGTAGGAAGGATAGGGTAGTAACTGAAGTATTCAGCGTGCAAAAATAGGAATAGGATAGGCAGCGTTTTGTACTGCAAGTATAAAGGAATATAGGCAGTACTTGGTTTCATACAAATGTTGCCTAAAATATAGGAAGGAATCCTGGAATTTAGTGTATACAGTAAAACCTGTATATAATGGCCGTTCATATAGTGGTTTCCTGTCAATAGTGGTCAAATTGGGCTTCCCGGTCCCACCTCCTATCCTTTATCATAGGGAATTCCCTCCATATAATGGTTTTCTATATAGTGGTAACCTGTTCATAGTGGTCTAATGAGCATGCCCCTTCAGTTCAAAATACAGCTTAAAGTACCTGTATATAGTGGTCAACCAGTCAGAACGAAAGGATACAACTCGCGCAAACCCGAACCAATGACACAGCTGCTTGAGTTTAGTGCAATTAAAGGCATTTTGGGGCGTTTTTATCTCCAGCCGTTTCATACTGCATGTATTTGTACCAAATCAATCGATGGTTCATTGACTCTATTATTAGTCCTTTGAAGTATTTAAATTAATTAATGGTTACTTTTAATCATCTTAAAAAATTGTTGGTAGCTTTAAAAGATCTCAGATGATTAAATCCTCCTGAGGTAATTCGACACGAAACTTCGTCGAATAAATATTTTGACCCAATTTCTCTATGGAGAATGTCTCAAAAGATAAGATGCTCTGAAGATCACTGCAGTATTCTTCAAGATTCCCTTGCAAAGTTGAAAATTCGAAGTCTCAAGCAGAAGTAAATTAGTGAATATTTTTAAAAAGTGTAAAATTGCTGGTTGTCAATAACGTATATGCAATTCAAGCTGTCGGGTTCCTGCTCGTATGCCTAGATTTGTATGTGTTTATATAGTGACTTTTGACCACTATATACTTGGTATACTATACAGTGGTCCCTGTCTATAGTGGTCAAATTTCGGCGTCCCTCGGAAAACCATTATATACAGGTTTTACTGTATGTATGTCGGATAAGAGAGTTTTAAGAAGATCCCCTCATACTGCTATCATCTCCTGTCATCAAATAGTGTAGTGACGGACCCACCCTTGATGATGACGTCAGCAAGACTGAACGCACTCCAGAATCGCCCGAAAATTATGAATACCTTACCTTTGTTAGGTAGAAACCATTGCGATACGATTTTCGCTGGAGGAGCCGTGGGTAACACATAATTTACTAACAAGATATGCACAATTTTTGGGCGATTCTGGAGTATTTTCAGGCTCTTTCACCATTGTAAATTCAGTGTGGTTTCTGCGGTTTCAGAACGAGTATTCATTAGTATCGTCGCGGTTCATTCTTCTCAACAGCTTTAAAATATTTGATTTTCTTTTTCTGATTGCTGCTTAGTTTTTTCATTTTGATATGTTTGAGCAATGTTTAATTTTCCATACAGACTATTATGTCGAGTCGGAAGTGGTTAAAAGATGAATGAACAAATTAATTAATAAACTTATTGCTTGGTAATAATTTTGATTCAAATGCGGAAATATCAATTATTAATATGTTGCTTACAATATAACACATTGTAATTACCTTACTGAGGTAGTTGGATTTTTGAACTGATTTAAGGAATATACATAAGTAATATGGGGACGCAAAAGGATCGCTGTTCATACACAAAATGAAATTTATAGGATAGGAATAGGCATGTATGCTGCTATTGTATCCTATATAGGAAATAGGTAGGCAGCTTGAGCAGGCTTGACAATCCTATATTCATATATAGAGGGATCGAGAGTTTTCCATTACTTTAAATAGGATATGTAGGATGTAATCTTAATTCCCATTTGCAGGAAGGTTATAGGAAGGCGGACACATATGTGCATCTTTGCTTGAAACACAAACAGAGCTGCTTGCTGGTAACACGCAGGGGTCGGATTTTCGTAAAACTGTCTGGAAGATCATTTCTGAATTTCCCTGCTGAACATTATTACCCTGCTGGGAGGTACTCAACGATTTCAAAAATCTCAGCTGAAAAAAACGTCAACGATTTTCAAAATCCCTGTTGGCAAAAATAAATCCCTTCCCTTTGTCCCTTTGATATTTCCCTGCCCGAAATGTGGTTTCCCTGTGAAATATCTTCCCGTCTTCCCACAAAAATCCGACCGTGAAAAATACCCGTCGGGTTGGGTTACCTAAAATTAAATACCCGATTATCGGGTCGCCTGAGGGTACATGCAAGATCCGCACTTGCAAATTCAGGTCGAGTTATAGTGGGGGTCAAATAAAATACCTGAACACTTATCTTCTCTATCTACTCTTATCTTTTATCTCACGTTGTATAAAACTACATTTTCATGACATTATTCTGATTTATTTTTATTTTAATTTTGATCGTAAGTAACTATAGGAAGTATTACGCCTTTGTAATATAATGAATGATATGGGTACTGCCCATACTCCCCAAGAGATTTATACTAATAAAATTAATTCAGTTTAATTCAATATTACGCCCAGCTGAAGATAGCAATAAGTAATATAATTAGCATTAAATTTGTCGCTTGAAACACTTCAAAGTTAAGTACGGGTTCAGCTTCGGGTAGGGTTTATATCGGTTCCGAACTTTAGGTAATTTTTCAGGTACGGGTCGAATCCGACGGAGCAAGTTCGGGTCAAAGGGAATTTTTACGGTCGGGCTTTTAGGGTCGGTTTTAGGTGCGAATCCTGATTTTTAGATGTCTGAAAGCAGTTTTGAACACAAACTTCTTGAACAAATTCATTCGTAAGTTCAAAATTACGGCAAGTCAACACTACATTGTTCCTGAGGTTATTTTTAGTTACTTGAGTAGTAAATATATTTGCACGTATGAAATGTATAATTTTTGTATTTAATGTCATAAATGTTACTCTATAGGCCAAAGGTATCAAAATGACTCAGCCTATCCTTTATCCTTCCTATATGGGGAACACCAAGCGTACATATAATAAACCTGCATTTCCTTGACAAATAGGATCAACGTATTCTACTCTACGTTCGTCTATCGTCTCCTGCATCTACCGACAGGCTACTTGAGGTCATTCTATGGTTCACTAATTAAACCCCTGCCTTAAGTCAACGGGATTGAAATAAAAAATTTATTTTATAGAGTTTATCCACTCTTGCCGAAGTTTCTAACATCAAAAGAGTTTGTCGATCTCGCCTTGGTTTGCGCTGGAAATCGTGCTGAAGTTTTACAACTCTGTTGAAAAGAGATGTTTTACTTACGATTTCACTATTTAAATACCAAAAGAAACATTTTCCAATGTCTGCAAAATAACCCAATTAAGACAACATAAATCTATTAGTTGACTGAGAACATATCGTGTTTAGAAATCCTAATTGTAATTCGAATTATTCTAAATATTTTAGGTAAACAATTTTCACTTAAATGGTAGATGTGGCCTTTCCACTTACCGAATATTTCAAACTTTTAATTTCAATGTGCAGTGAATATCAAGGCAAAATGACACAACTTTTACATTTACTGCACACTATACCATATACATTCTGCAAGTCTCAGGGGCAGACTATTGTTACATTTTTATGCTACCCGTGCCATATGCCATTAATTGAAAATTACAAGATTTAGTAGCACATACATATATGCCTGTAATTTTACAAAGGCTGAGCCTACCTATTTTGTAGACTAGGATTCAAGTGTATATTTTTGCACCCAATTTGGCCTACACGCATCTTCAATAAGATCCTTGCCCCCTATATATAGCCTAGAAATATGCTTATCATCAGTAAGGAAGCCGCAACATAATAAACACCTCTTATACCGCACCTCAGAAGCTGAATTACTGATTACATTGCCGGCTCTTGCTATAAGGTTCTGACAGCCACATGGACTTGATAAATATTAAAGTTACATGTATAGTTACTTTATAATGACTGTTAAATGAAGCAATCACCAAAGCTGGTAACTAATACGTCCAATGAGATGCGCTTTCATAATTAGAGATCTACAATAATTTAAACTTTACCTGCCAAATGTGAATGTAGAAAAACTGTAAAGACATTAATTCCTTCGTTGGGAATGCGACTCTGAGTACAAGGGCTGCCACAGTGACCTGCAATAACATAGTTGGAAGAATTCGGTGGAATTATCATTGTTGGAACGGTTTCATGCCTGACTCTCAAAATACCAGCGTCGTGTTCCCTAAAACCAAATTATAAGAAAATTCAACATTTAATACTTAAAATTAGAACAACTATGTAGTTCATACATGTAATGCCTAGTAGTTACACGTCAGATATTCCGGTTGAGTAGCATTAATCTAAAACGTTTCCTTCTCTGAACCATAATATGGACAATGGTAAGAAATATATATTTGAATTCAGTCTATAATATTTACAAGCAAAATTTCTTGAATATTACGTGTACAGCCATAATTTCTTGATGATGAATTGTCAACTAGCTATAGGAAACGAATTGTTAGTCTTACAATAATAGTTCACGCCGTATATGAGATTACTTATCCCGGCGAAGCGAACTATTAATATTAAGACTTCGAAGTAGGTCTTGATACGGGATCTATAGCCGTTTACGGATTTGTGTATACTCTGTAAGTATGTAATTTCCCCTGTGAGGCACAAGCCTTTTACTATTTTCCAATATAATGACATAATGAGATTTACAATTACAAATACAGTATGGAGGACGTGTCCTTTGTACTTGGGTAGAAAAAATGAATTACTTCGTGACACCCTCAATCAACCATAAACAGTAGTACTATAGAATTTCCTATCCCGCTGGCCCTAAATGGCACTGAATTATGCCTAATTGTAAGTTTTGCTAAAGCCTTTTGATTTAAACTAGTTTTCCCATCCTTGTTCTTTTGCTCATAATCCACCAGACCTTCAAAACATAATTTGATGGTCCACCCTACGTAGTCACCAATAGTCCTTGTCGTGTTTAATATGCACAATACAAATGAATGGTCCAGAGTTACCGGAATTATAATTATTATTACAGAACTGTCGTAAAATTTTTGAAGATATTCCGACTACTGTAATTAGATTTCATTTTAAACTTGTTCTAGTATAAATTCAATATTCAATGAAATAGTGTTACCGTAAATTAGTAGTTGTATAAGCAAGAATTCCCGTCTCGTAGCTTATACCCGGCAGTTTACGCGGGTTATCGTAATGTATTTCCAGTAAAAAGTGCTCAGGCAAACCGTACTCATTTAAAGGCACGCCGACGTTGTCAGGTAGATACAGGGGCTATCAGCAAGACACATTTGAATCAATTAAATAAAATGCCCTGCTATATATTAGCTCAAAATTTGGACGGTAAATTAAAAATTATACTTACGTCAGCACCAACAGCCCAACCGTAGACAAAATGTTGACATTCTTGTCTCATGTTGTAAATATTGTTGTCTTCATAGCAAAGACCTCCAGGAGTGCGGAGGATGCTTTCATACAACTGTATTAGATCATCTGATGACGCTCTGCACTGATGGAGGATTAAGTGATGTGTGTGAATTCTGGATTCTGCAGTCTCCAATTTTACCTCAAACTGGGAATCCATAACAAACAAATATCGCACATTATTACATACGTTAGGAATAACATGAAGAACAATTGTTATTATTAGAATACTTAAAGTACTGCAGAATAACAATACCCCAATGATGTGCCTCTTGGAAGTATAAGATGGGCTTTTGTGTGCTGTGCACCAGTACGTTGTATCCCCAGCAGGCAATGTTGTATTTACCTTCATTTCCCACACCTGAGACCTAGATACGTTTAATGGCTTAATTGAGTATACCTTTTTAAAACTCAAAATAACCTAGTGCAGCCGACTGAAAACTACAGCTGCTGTTAATTTACTTACTCTGTAATATTTATTGGAGGAGTTACTGGATTTAATATAATTACAGATGTGCTTCCCCGCTTCTGGTGATGCTCCAAATCATCAGTTATTCCAATAGACCAGATTAATTTGGTTGTATCGTTCTGACAATAAATAATAATTTTATAATTTTTGAAGCTCCCCACAGAACATGTATTGAAACCTTTTTTTAAGACGTTTTCCTTCCGAACCGCATGAAAGGTACAGGAGTTTCAACGTATTCAAATGTACGCTTCCTGACACCAAAAACTTGACCATGAACTTGAGATTTCATGGTCAAGTTCAAGTAATTTTAGATTGCGTATGCCGTAAAGGACGGAAGCAATTTCAAAATCACGATCCAATTTCATGTCATGTCCAGAGTATATTATTTGCACATGCCATAAATCAAAGGACAAAATACAAAATCAGAGTTCGTTTTATAAAGGTCTTGTTTACCAGACGTTGCTCATTGTTAGTTGCAGCGGCCTCTTCATGAAATGAAAGAATTATCTTGGGAATTCACATTGTTGCTTAGAATTATTATTTTCAACTTGTGTAAATAAATTCCAATACAAATTGAGCTTGGATGGCTCTTCACAAAAAGCGTTCATAAATAAGTAAATACTAGTTCATTAAATTTTTAATTAAGAGTACTGGTAATGCTCAAATAGGTATATGTATATATATATATACATACAATAAACATTAAATAAAACTTGACACCGTGTAAAACTCGTTCGATATACTGTGAAAGTCCATTATAAGGGCTCAGCATATAAGGAATGTATCGATATCAGTGATGCATTTGTTTGACCCCAACTTTCATTTACACAATGCTTTAGACGTTTTGTATAAATGAAATTCCTTTATAAATTATATAGTCCCTTATATAGAACTTTTACTGCATTCAGTATACGCTCAAAGTTGTCCTCGAATGGTTTTAAATAAAAAGTAGCAGTAAAATTGTTTTCTGAATGAACTTTGGTTTTCAGTCTGAAGAAAATATATCGCTGCATCAAGTTCGACAAGTTATTGTGGACATGTTTAATTTTTTGTGATACTTAACTTGAATTATCAAGTTCAAGTCACATTCAAGACATGGTCAAGTCAAGTTCAAGTCAAGTTTGAAAATTTAACTACTTGATCAAGTTCGGGTCTTACAAAAGTTACTTGATTACTTGAACTTGACAAGCCAAGTAATTACACGAACGCGAGTTATCAAGTTCAGGTTGTGTCTTGAAAATTACTTGAAGTTTCGTGGTCAAGTCAAGTTCATGTCCAAGTTTTGAAATTACTTGACCCGATCGCAGCACTGATTACGAAGTTGCTTAATTTCAAGAACCCCAAAAAATCTTAGTTTAAAAACACAGCTCATTCCATTTTATACACTGCTCTGCATTTTGAAGGAAAAAGTATTCCATATAATTTGTAAATTTTTTAGAAGGTTGTTTGGTACTGTCCAAAAAATATATTTTTGAGCAACTCAATTTGAAATATGTTTGTTTTGTATTTTGAAATTGTTATATTGGACGAAAATGTTACTTTGAAAGAGATATTGCTCTTTTGATGGCTGCAAACAGTAATAATAATTATTGATATGATAAGAAACTACATATACAAGGGAGTTGCTTATTATGTTTTCATGTATAAAAATCAACTTTAAACACTTACATTAATTGGGAGGTCGTCATTGTCACAAGTGTTAAAGACTCGGCTGACTTCCAACGTCGTATGAGTTCCATTTTCGGTTGCGGAGCGTAGTTGCCAATCCTGACTTATATCCACAACCGGTTTCCAGTTTCCTTCTCCATGGTAATCCTACATCAATTGAGTTGTTACATTTTCGTTAATTTTTCGACTAGGAATTTTTGAGAAATTCATTCTTGACCTGTCCACTAGGACAGGATTTATCATGACAGGAAAAACTTACCGAAATGTAGGGTTTCCCATGTCGAACTCCACCAATAACAATATCCGCATATTCCATACCACCTTGGGGTGAAAGTCCAAATCCCACATAGCCCAGCGTTTTTGCTGTTATGAGGAATGTGATGTTTTCAAAGGTCATATCAGCACGCCATTCTACGTGGTAGTCATCGTCCAACTTTTGAAATCGGTTTAATTTCAAGGTAGCTCCTGGGGAATAAGCGACACAAAATATTAGAAACAATACACACTGATACTGTAGGGATGACATTTCGTCAAGTTTTACAATTTTAATTCAAAAGGTTTCTTATCCATACTTTTCTCTTGAAATACTAAACAATCTATAATCAGAAAGCGAGTTGACTATTTGAGCAGTATCAGTTTACAGAATTGTTTAATATATTCCTTCGAGGGCATTAAAATATCCATCGCTCCCCTTAAATTAATTACTTCCTGCAGATGGTCGTTTACTCTGAAGGTCCGTGAGAGTACAGACGTCAATCGAGATCAATGTAAATGTTACGAGATGTTCTGACATCAAGAGGAATAAAATCAGAGAATCTAACTTTGAGAACCACTCATAAAAATCCTTTTGACACGTGGATCTGCATAAGTTGTACATAAACTCCAGGCCCATCTCAATGCATCAAATCGAGCACTCATCATCATCATTTTACTACAAGTGTTACATCGAGCGTTTGCATACAAATTTAGAGGAGCGCCAGTGCCATAGTTAACTATAATGAAAGTTTTTATAACGAGCCCGAAAGTTTATAGTTCATGTGTCAATAAGGCGGAAGTACAAAGTACTGAAAAAATAACGTACTGACTAATATTTTCCATTTTTATGAATAGACCACCAAGTTAGTTATGAATGTTGTCGAACTAAAATTTTAAGGGAAAGAACTCAATTTTTGTAAGGTTAAAAGGATCGAAATACTCCAATTAGCAAAATAGAGACTAACAAGCAAATTAGTCAAAGGTCTTGAAGGGAAAACTTATGCTGATCAATGTCCGGCGTTAAACTTGACAATCTTGGAAGAAAGGGTGCTGAAAATATTGATGGAGGAAATTTACAAGATACATAAAACAAATGGGGTTTATTCATACTCCGATTCTTACCCGAGGGTCTTACAGAGGTTTATTTATCCCCTTTATTCCTTAGGGATTTCATCGTAAGGAAAATTTGGTACCTTTGAATGTACTGATAGCACTTCATCATCGTGTACTAATCAGGTCATGGGTTTGATCTGTACTGGTTAAATCTGTAATAAATAAAATTAGTAATAACAAATAAATGATATTCCACTGGCTAACGCAAGTAATCCATTGGAGATTTAAATACAGCAAAAGAATTATATGAAATTTTCTAATGTAGTAAGCGTACCAATTCCAAGTAATTTTGAAAATGATCATCATTGAAAAAATCAAGTTCAGGAACTCACACTTGCCTCATTTTCACTTCTGGGAAAATCTTGAAGGTGTCTTGTCTAAAGTGATTAATCTCGACGCAGAAAATCATGTGCATGCTCCCCGGAAATCTGAAAACTGCTACAAAACAGTTTAAATACAAACTCAAAAAACAATTTAGGGGGATTTAAAATTTTAACAATTTCGGCCCTTACGTGATGGCTGATCCAGATGTTTTGGGCTTAAGAAATGTAACAGGTTTTGAAAAAATCGGGAAAATATTTACTCCTGAGGAGTTTGTACATATTTTTGTCTTACACCTTACATAACACAGTTTGTATAAATTTTAGTTTGTTTCATAATAACACTGTACATGCATACATTTGATGTACGCAATTCATCCTAATGCCGTGTGAAATATTTGTATGAGAGAAGAAATTACGATTATTTTACGAATTTTAATATTTTGAACAGAAACTAATAGTTTGGTTATATGTACTTGGATTCCTTTGTTCATATGGAAATGAAACAACTTCAATGGAATGGCTAAACAGTGTCATGGGTGTAGAGGTAGAGAAACATTATTTCCAGTGGAAGACACAGAATGTGGTATACTAAGGGTTGTAAAAACTTACTTGCATTTAAATGTTATCATACATATAAATGCATGATTATACGTTTAACCCAATATACATTGCGATTCTGAAGTCACTTGTGGTTGTACTGGTAGTTTCTGTTTTTATTATTATTAAAATTAATATTATTAAGCACATTGTCCTCAGTTCACAGTGCATCAAAATTATTTGACCGCACATTTCTGGTACAATCTATATATATTTGTATATACAGTGCATATAAGAGGATTTGAATCCATGGCCCATGTACAATAAAAGTATAATTAAAAACATGTCGTTGGGTCCAGAGCGGGTAGTTGGAAGATTCGCAACTGATTATTGAGGTCGGGTTGCCGTCAAGTTCGTGTAAAAAAAATTACTTGAACACTTTATCGTGTTTTCAACAGGAGTGAATAAGTAGCTGAATAAGTCATTAAAGATTTAAGTCGAAGTGAAGTTGACTGAAGACAACACTATAAGCCAGTGTATTAAACAGCGGCTCAATTCAATTTCACTTGCTATGGTGAGAATGATAAATACACCTGTAATAAATATTACTGCGTTTACACGAACTACCAATAAGATTAACATTAACTAAATCCTTTAAAATACCTGAAAGTCTAGAGGTTTCTGGTTGGGTCGGGTTTAAATCGGATCTAAACTTCAGTTAATTTTTTCAGGTACAGGTATTCTATAAATAAATAATGAAAATATCTGACAAGTAAAGTATTTGCTTGGATCCGACTGCACAAGTTCGGGTCGAAGAAATTTTTTACCTGAAATGGCAGGTAAAAAATGCAAGTAAGGTAAGAAATGCAAGGTAAGAAAGAAGGTAAGAAATGCAGGTTTACGCAGCTCGTCTACTTTCTGAAGCTGTTTCTTTCTTTAAAATAATTCACAATTCCAGTTTCCTGAAGATTTATTGGCACCCAGAATGTCAAATGGAACTATAGTTGTAATACAGTTTAGCTACTAACCAAGTGTTTTCAAAATAATTCATTCCAATGATTCATCCATAAACGTGACAATGGAACATCTTGCCCAGGCTTTTGACTCAGCTCTTTCTCTTGAAACTGATTCTTGTTTGGATGTTATTCATAATTCTAGTTTCCCAAAGAAACGTCGCCTTGAACTGCACCTCAAACCATTTGTATAGCTCCCTGCACCCTTAAACTCTCAACGTCTACATATTATCACTCCTTAAATGAAACGACGGCAGGAGACGCAGGCTGAGCAAACAAGGAAATAAAACAGCTTGCGTTTCTTGCCTTGACCATTTCCAAATAATTTCAATGAAATAACTTTCCATTTTACATCCCATACTAGCCCGTAAACATCCGCTCACTTCATTCGATTCCAAATATGTACCCAGCGAGACCCTTAGTATCCCATTTCTCGCTCACTTGATTCCAGCTTCCTCCTTTTCCTATACCTTTTATTATTTGTGATGTATTTATAAGTCATCCGAATTTGACCCTGTTAAATCGTTGCGAAAGACCTACCCTTCAAAAAAATATTCTAGATGGTATCGGAAATCATCAGAAGAAGAAATGATAATTTTGTTGCAATTAGATCTGAATTTGGTGGAACAATCAAGCAAGCATTTAGCGGATTTTTCTGTCCGGCTGGAGTAATTGGGAAAAAGTGTTTTCATGCTTCAAAGAAAGTCTCTCTGGAAATGTTTATTTCAAATTTGAGAGAATAAAATGAACTAGATCTCAATAAAACAGGCCCGAATCTGCGAGGAAAAATCTCATATTTGTATAAATGCTCAATAAATGCTATAATATATCCTATCCTATTTACAATATAGGGGCAAATGTTATAATCAGCATTGTACAATTATTGCATAAAAAAGATTGATAAATATGTTTGTAATCGTGTATTCAACTGCGTGTAAAGACAAAGAAAAAATGGAATGTGCAACCTCCAGCATTCACAATTTCGTGAAATTACAAGTCTAAACTCTGTCGTTCTAAACTTGAATAGTTACCGACATAAACCTTCACTACATCCATATAAACTACGGAATTACAGAAATTTGAACTGCAGAAATTTGTAAATGAGATTCATAAAACGAAAATTTAACCATGCCGTTCGTAATGCTTCAGCATTTATTTTAGTCTATCTGTTTAGTCCCATCTCCTCTCAACATTTTTGAAAATAGTAGGACAAACTTCTACGGTTCCTTGAATCCAATGGAGTTATATTTAATGTGGTTAGGATCTTAGTTTTGATATTTGTAACTACTGTTAACTAATTATATTTATCGCAATGTCTTCAAAAAAATTTCTTGAATATGTTCTGGTCAAATTATTTTAGACAACTTTACTTGAACTTGACAATTTGTACAAACAAGGTATACACGAGGGGTCGGATTTTTATAAATTTCCCTGGAAGATCATTTCCGAATTTCCCTGCTGAATTTTACGTCCCTGCTGGAAGGTCTTCAACGATTTTTAAAATCCCTGTAGGCAAAAATAATTCCCCTACAAGACGTGAAATCCCTTGATAATAACTTGACGTTCAAATAGAACACATAATTTGACTTGAACGTGAACTTGAGCATGATTATTCAAGTATTTTTTGTACATGAATAAGCAATACTTTAAATTTCTTTTGCAGTTATTCAGGTAAGACTTTAATTAGGATAAACACAAGACCAAGCAGTTGACATTCTTCATTAATACGTTTTTGAACCAAGGTAAACTGTTATGCCGGTACTTTCTCTAGAATTAAAATTGGCAATCCATGGCAATCCGTCACTGGCAATCAATTCTTGTGTAACATTTGCTAATTATTTTGAACACATTTCTGCAATTGTTTTCTTTTTACTTAAAATGTATTCTTAAAAACGCTTAATTCTTGAATGGAATCTGAAAGCATTTTGCTCGCTAAGATTGCTAGCAATTTATTAATTATGTAATTAAAAAGTACTATTAACATTCACAATGTAATACACATAGTAAGCCAAGAATATGTCGTAGTGTACAAAATTTGATTACTTCCATGCAGGGGTCGGAATTTTGTGGGAAGGCGGGAAGATTCTTCAACGGGAAAGCACATTTCTGGCAGGGAAATATCAAAAGGAAGGGATTTATTTTTAGGAACAGGGATTTTTAATATCGTTGACCTTTTTTTTGGCAGGGATTTTCAAATTTGTTGGCATGTTTCAGATAAATTTGTTACTGCAACAGGAATCTTTAGATTTGTTCGAACCTAATTTGGCAGGGAATTGACGTCTTGTATGGAATTCATTTTTGCCAACAAGTATTTTGAAAATCGACCTTTTTTTCAGCGATTTTTTAAATCGTTGAGGGCCTCTTAGCGGGGACATTACGTTCAGCAGGGAAATTCGGAAATGATCTCCCAGGGAGATTTGCAAAAATCCGATCCCCTGCTCCATGCTCTGGGTTGAACAAGCCATAACGATCTGTGTAAGAACTTGTGCAAGTCACCTCCCACATACGTCAGTGTCAGTACGCAAAACATTCATATGTCACACAAATGCAAGTCAACACAGATATCCTGTAATCCATGTATGTACAACTTGATTTTCTATAATGTACTGAGTGTGGTCCATAAATTACATTACATCCTCTATGTTGCATTAACACTATCCATAATATGTTTTTGATACTTGCAACAGGGTTCCAAGAGCAGGAAATAACGTGTTTACTTCCGAGAAAGCAACACAATATGAAGCTGTTTTTATTCCGATCATTATTGTTTTTTCAAATAAAAATGTATTTCAGATAATACAAGAATTATTTTATTGACTGACATTTCACATTTCAACCTCAGGGTAGAGCATCATTCCGTGGGATATATTAGGACCGTGGCCGAACGTGGCTCGTAAATGTTTACCCGTACCCGCTTAACCCGAAACTGCAGTTCAACGACAGAGCTCGGCCTGGTCAACAGGATTTAAAAAAGCCCCTAGAACACCCGTAAGTATAATTTCAGCTTGTAAATACTTAGCTAGACATAGAACAGTTGGCTGATTTAATTTTACTGTGTCGCAATCTTGTATATTTCGGCTTTTTGAATGAAGTTGGTAATAGCTGGGATTGCTAATATTGCTACTCATTGTATTTTGCGTCATTTACGCTAACCAGGTCAACCAGTAACTGCTTAAATGTTTTCCAAACTTGTGATATTACAGCTACTTCCTATGATGTATTTCGTTGACTTTGAATTTTGACTAACGATTTAATTTAGACTTTGATAACCACTGGGGATTTTCCGAAATTTATTGTAATCTTATTTCTGGACTCGTAATTATCAATACGTGAATTATTAGCAGCTTTCATCTTTTAGACCAAATAGAATTTTTCCCAGCAATAAATAGCGAAATGAAACTCTAAATAAAAAATCCAAAACTGCAATCGATGAATCGATTGCAACAGAAGCGAAGCGCTACTGCATCGCTAGTGTGAGCTCGATTGAAAGTTTTTGTAATGGCTGGTTGGGTAGTTGTAACGCGAAATGTTCAGAGTAACGTAGGTTGATATAATAACCGTTTATTTTGCGTTTTTTTGGAAATGTCACCAAACTTGCAATTTCTGAGTGGGAAATACATCCCCAGCTCTCATCACGAGTCTTATTTCCTGGTCTTTGTGTGGAAGGTATTTTATACCTTGTCATCATCGAAATCATTTCCTTAATGAAAACGAAATTGTAACTTTAAAGTTTGAAACTTCACTACGTCGACCGTGGTATTTGTTCGTTATGTTGCCAATACTCTACAGTAATGCTGTGGCAGGGAACGTATTTTTCACGTCCGAATGGAACGTTTATCGAAATTTCATCAAAATTCGAATTCGGAAGGTAATCTCCACGATTATAGTGATCAAGAAATTCGTTTGTGCGGTTAAATCATATTTTTACGTAAATTCTGAATATTTTCGACATTTCATGAAATTTAGGGTGGGAAAGGTATTTTCCACGAATTTGATCAATGAATTCGTATGTGCAGTTAATTCCGATTTTACGTAAATTCGGGGAATTGTCAAAATTTCATGAAATTTCGAAAATTGAAAAAGTAAAGGGTTATTCCCAAATCCAGGACCCAACAGATCGTTTACCGCTAGTCCGATCGTTGTATCTCGTCCCGTGCGGGAGCCTTTAGAAGGACAAAATCAAAAACGAGCAATTTTACAAAAGCGCTTCGCTTTAAAAATAACGCAAGCATGCAGTCCTTATTAAAGGGCTCTTTTTGGCCGTTTATTTAAAGTTCCGTGCGTTCATAGTTTAATGGCCTCACACAACGCCCAAAAGGTAACATGCCAAACACTCATTATTAACGATCACTGCCTGTCCGTTTATTTAAAGCGCTACTCTTAGCATAAGCGCGCACGATTTAGCCATACAACATGTCTCTAAGACCAGGCTTGGTTCGCATGCCTTTTGGCTTTTAATTTCTACAATCACATTACTACCTATTCAAGTAATTGTCCCTGTGAAACACGGATTTTACTAGTTATTAATGATCAACTAGTAAAATCCCTGTGCTTCACAGGGGCAATTCGTTTCATATAGCTAGTTAGTAATTCACCGTCAAAAAATTATGGTACAACGCTCCAGCCCACTAAAGTTCTCTCCCAAACTCAATATTTGGCTATACACGTGAAATTTAACTAATCGCTTGATCAATTCAATACCAACATTGTTATTAAATTTTGCCGTTGCATCACTGTATGGTGCTTCACCCCTTAGTAGATCAGCACAACATGCTGATTAAATTTGATTTTTCATGTTATTATAATTTGTATATATATAGCTCAGTGGTACCGTAATAATGTAACTGAAGCTTCAGACACTGGCCGCATTGATTATTTAAAATAGGAAAATTGAAAGGAATTCATATTAGCGCGACATTTTTCACTTCGTATAGTTACTAATGTCCATGGTTCCTACAGATCAATCCTTACTTCCTAATGATATTTTTAGGGGATATAAAGATCAAATGAGAATTTATCTGACGTTATATATATAAATTGTATGGAGGATAAGGCTTGTAATTAAAAAGTAGTGAGCAAATAACTTCAGCAATACAAATTCTGAGAATTTATCTGACGTTAAATATAAAAACTGTTGCAATAAGTACTTTCAATTCCATTCACTTTTTCCTAATAAGAATTCCACACTTATTATACAAATTTCAATCATTAAAATTCTCAACGTATCAAATTCTTCAGTGCTGCAACCGAACGAGTTTTTCTCACTACCAGCCTTAATTTAATCCAAAGATGATTTATGTATAATGTTTACAATAATTATGATTAGCGCTTTTCAGTAAAAATCTAAAATTGCGTAATATTGCGTTGAGTTTCTGCCAGCTATGCTTCTCGGCTTGCTGTATATACCACCGACTTGCTTGGCTATATAGTGAAATAATACAGTGCATAGCGGCTTGCTATATAGTGAAATGACCCGTGAAGGTTTGAATTGTAAAGCCAAGGCCGTATGGACTGGAAGTGGTCAATAATTATTTTAATAATAATAATAATGTGTTTATTGACCGATTCGACAGAAGCCCTTACAGTCACTTGATGTTGTACATATTGTTCCATAATTAGGTCTAATATCTATTTTATAAATAATAAATGGCATGAATTGTTAATTAAATCACTTATTTCTTCTATTTACAGATAGTTTGTAATGATGGGGACTCAAAACTAAATAAAAAATAAATAAATAAATAAATAAATAAATAAATAAAAAATAAAATAAAGCGTATTGTTTGGTTGAGATATTTTAAGAATAATGTTGTCCCTAGTTTAATTCATCACAATGTAGATTAGTTTAATTTATTTCTAATGGCCTTGGCCCACCTTGTGGTTTCAACTGTTTGGTTATTTCGCTGTATTAGTTAGAGTGTCTGTTTCGGAGACATTCGGGATTATTATTGTTGATTGCGCAGTTCAATTGCTCTGCACCAGAACACGTAGAGTTCCTTTAGACATGATTCGGGATTTTCGTTTTGAAAGAACGCATTGACATAGTTCTCCTCTGTTGCAGTTGTTTGGATGTCCATTGGAATGTATTTTGTTCTCACTTCCTTGTACAGGTCACATTTAAACATTACGTGATAAATGTCTTCTTTTCCTTGTCCACATCTGCACCTGCTATTTGTAGACGTTCCGTTATTCTTCCACTTCTCGTTCATTGCATTTAGGTTAGTTATTCTATTTCTAACGCAGACTCTAGGAAGCCTGAATCTAAAGTTCTGAATGAATTTGATCAGGGCCCAGCTGTGCTTGTTATCATAAAATGATTCTCGAAATATGTGAGTTTTTAACATTTTATAGTTTTCGTTCGCAGTTAATTGTAAGTCTTGTACATCTTGGTTTATGGAGTTTATAGTTATTTGTGCGAACAACTTTGTACAATGTTTGAGTAGGTACTCTTTGCTGAAGTTTGAGAATTCGTTGTGAAGTTTCATGTGTTCAAATTCATGCTTCCATTGTTGCATAACATTCAGTTTCGCATTTTCCTTAAATTCCGTTAAGGCTTGATAGCAGGCTTTGGCTTGTGAGGTCGCCATGTCCGAGAACACTGTATTAAATAGAGTTGTTATGACATTCTTCAAAATTAGTGTCCTAATTGACACGGTTCCTGTTTCCAACCTGAGGATGTGACCCGGAGTAAAGTTACTTACTCCTAGTATTCTGCGTAGAAATTTCGTCTGCATCTTTTCTAATTGTTCCATAAATTTCGATCCCCAGATGGTGACACCGTACATTGGGATAATTATTTTAATAATATAGGATACCTACCCGTTTATTTGAAGCTTCGCGCACTACTCAAAAAATAAGCGTGCAAGATTTAGGCATGCAGTTAGTCCCCACGATAGAGTTAGGTTCGTTTACAGTTTAGCTTCTAATTTCCACACTCACACTACCTCCTCTCTTCCAGCTATTTGACCCTGTGAAGTACAGGGCTTTTAATAGTAAAACAATAATTGCTAGAAATCCCTCACACCATTACTTTTCCACGTTTAGCTTCATACTCGCTGCATTTTGTTTGCAGTGCTGGGCCTTCTACTCTACCGACAATAGAAGTAGAGGAAAAAATAGAGTAGAAGTCAAAATAAATGAGCCAAAAAGAGTAGAAATATAATAGAGGTAACGCTAATATCCATCGAGTAGAAGTAGAAGTAACTAGAAGTCGAATTGTGAATTAAGCCATTAGAGTAGCAGTATTTAGCTGTCAAGCCAGCATCCTGTGGTAGAATTGGAAAAAGAATAGACGGACAATACAAGAGCCGATGGTAGAAGGAGAAGTAGCATAACATATACGTATGTACATGTAATTTCATACATGCATACTATACCGTATCATTAAAATCATTATAATACAGGTAACAATGTTGAAAGCATTTAAACTGCCATCTTGTGATTGCAAGAAGAACTAAGGTAAAGAAATATAATACACTTTACTACCGTGTACAGTTTAAACGAACGAAAAGCTTTGAATTGTACTTCAAATACGTTTTAGAATCCAGGAATTAAGCATTACTTTGTACTTAGTAAAAGTAGCGATAGGTATCATTATTGTTGCATTCGAACGGGATAGAATAGAAGTAGAATAGATAGTACTACGGCAGGAAATGTAGAAGTAGAATAGAAAGTATTAGTAAAGGCGTAGAATTAGAATAGAGGAAAACGAAAAATTCTGGAAAGTAGAATAGAATTTATAGAAGCCGGATGCTCGCAATTTGAGGATAGAGGAGAATAGCGTAGCTGAGATACAATCGCCCAGTACTGGTTGTTTGTGCGCTGGCCAGGAACCACTCTAACAATTTTCAATGAATTATTTACGTCATCGGGTAAGGGGTAGAGTTTTAACTCAAACTTTGAATTTGCATCTTATGACGCTGTTTCCTCGGGACTAAATGTTTTCATTATTTTCAGAATGTGTATTATCGGGGCAGCTAATCTTTGCTAATTTTTGCGTGTTTGGTTAAATTTCAGAGAATAAGAATTTAAACTGGAATGAATACACCCTTCAAGAGCTTTTTGCTATTGTTGTGCCAATTATTCCATGCTTTTTGGTAACCGTGTACATTTGCGTTTATCTCCACGAGTCTAATTTGCTCTTTCATAACTACTCCCTCCTTAATTCTAAGCAACTAACCGAAGTGTTTAACACTTGAAGCAATATTTGATGCATTTCTCCCACCCATTTACAGTTTCTCTTTATTTTTACAATTGACGTTCTTCCTGAAAGTATTTTCTGTTTTTAAGGAACAACTGGGTCTAAAGAGGTGAGTACAAGTTTCCAAACAGAATAATTATTTTACTAAAAAAATTGTGGCTAATCTCAATTTAAAAAAATATTACAATTAGGACCCGCAAAGGAAGAGAATACATGGAATTGCTGGAAGCTTGTAGGAGAACACAAATTTTAACAGGATTATTTAACCAGCCCTTTGCGGGCGTCATATATGGCTTCAAACTACATAGGATTTGTGGTGCTGTCATAAATTTATTCTACGCCTGCCGAAACTGGCACGCGGACCCCATCATTGCAGGAATTAATGCTGGTATTGCTTTGGTCTGTGTAATCATATTTAATTAGATATACGACAGCGCTTTTAGCATTCCCAGCAAAATGAAGGAATTAAAGGAAGAGATACATTTGCTAGCAGTGCGCTTTAGCGGTGATCCCTTTTATAAAGTGGTTCAAAGGGTATTAATGTCCATTTCGTATGCAGGGGTCAAAGTATCAAATTTCCACTTGTTGGAGCGCATGGCGACTAAAATTATGAATTATTATTTCGCGACCAGGAACACATTGTCGTTGCTTATCACGTTTAGATAAAAAAAGGCCAAAACTATTGATTTATAACTAGAAACTACAAACTGTAATCTTCTTCTATGTTACTTTGCTCTCTCACCCCCAAAAATCAAGTAAATTAAGCTAAATGGTTGTTAAACAAATATACAGTGAATTTCCTATATAGTGGTTCCAAAGGGATGGCTAAATACCTGCCAATATTTAAAACGTGCCCATATAAAGGGAATGCTGTCAAAGAGGAAACCACTATATAGGAAATTCGCTGTACCTGACAACGTATGGATAATAGCGGTTCAGACCCAAAAGAATCCTGAATAAATTTCTTTCATTTTAAATTTTAATCCAATCTCTCAAATGTTCGTATTTGTGAACTTTATTTCGTTACTAGAGTTACATGCTGGGGAGGATCCATTGCCATGGAGACTATGAAACTCGTCCTGTCGATCTTCTACGCAAATTGAAGGTCCTAGATCTTTTTCTAGAAGAATATTAGAGCCTTACATTCAAACAATAGTGATTCTCAAGAAGAAGATACAAATTTTATGACGCAATGTTCATTAGAAATTCTTCCCATCCCAGTGCTTCCCTTCCCAGGTTCATGTTGATGTCAATAAAAGTCCGCTAAGCAATATCTACATTGCGAGTAACCGCAAAACCTCAATACCGCAATTTATCAAGCGAAGCCCAGTGCACATCAGTATCTGCTAAAATCACTTGTCCGTTAAAATACACCCAGGAAGGGGGTACGACCCAGGATATGATTCCATTTTTTAGATCCACTGGCAGAACCACTCGTTTAATTGTTTTTAAGAGAATGGGGCCGAATAAGGAGCATTACTGAAAGAGTGCCGCATAGGAATTAGCTTTTAAGGATTATCAGCGTCTAATTGTCGAAACCAACACCAGACCATTATTGAGACAGAACATTGGAATGCTTCTCGGTTGAACGAAAACCACGAGAGTCATATCTGTATAATGAATTTAAAAAAATAAATACCAGAAGCAAAATTTAAATCAGTTCCATAAAACAAGAATTTCCTATTTTGACTGTTAATGCTTGTTCTTGTAGCAATTAACACGAATTAACTTCCTCCTGCTATTTTACTTCAACTGCTTGCAACCTGTAACTTCACCTATCTTCAAGATAAAAGGTCTGTATATTCCACGAACTATTTCAGAAAGCTCAAGCCCCCGAAGACAAAGCCGATAATCCCTAAGACTATGATAATTTAAGCCGTAAGCATATACATCAACCCAAAATCTCATCATGAATACCACAACGGTTTCACAGGCTTATACAAACATACCAGCTAAGTAACACTAAGCACAGACACAACTCTGGCCATAGAAACCACAATCCACATCCTAAACCCCAGCCCACATATAACAGGTACAATAAACACACTTACGTGGAGAGAACCAAAATGTATTCAACAAATCCTAAACCTTCCACATGGAGCTCAAGCTTACAAGGTAAAAGGTTGCATTTATTATGAGCAATCCCAAGCTTCTTCAAGTACAAAAGACAACAAAATACCCCTCCTAATACTAAAAAACTTGCATGTATATAACCACTCAAGTCCTAACTCACCAGATACATACACACCACCCATAGAGCCCAACTCCATCAAATGTAAATTACCAATTTTGTGGTTACAAATTACTATTTATTGATGACTTCAAAAACAAAATAAATTTAAAATAATTACAATTGATGTTTAGTTAAATTGTAACAACGAATTAATTATAATGTTCATAATTAATAGTATACAAATAAATCCACTATCCAATAAAAACCGGTTTAAATTAAAAAATACCACCGGCCTTGATAATATTACGCATGCATGGATAGCAATGAATAAAAGCCACAAAAGTTCTTGAAGTATGCATTCGAATTCATAATATCTGGTATTTAACTAAAACAGCTAAAATGCACATGCTGTTAAGCTGCCCCTATAATGCTTATAAAACAATCAAAAGCTTTAGCCCCAAAAAAACAATATCATAAAATATCAAATCAAAGTTTGAGTCAAACTTCTACCCATTATCCGATAACGTAAATGACAACCATCGATCCTCTTTCTATTTTCAGACCTCTAGACATTCCATGGACTCTATGCTTGGACTACTTATTTTCATGTTTTAATAAATGTTTCTTGAATGCAAACTGAAATTTATTTTTATTAGAGATAATCAATGTTTAAAATTTGAATGTTATGTTACGATACCTCGGTTAGAAAAAACCAGACTTCTACCAGGGTTGGAAAACACAAAATTAACGTTTCCGTTTTTTAAATTGTGCTCTAATTGTTTTTGCGTCTTCTCCGTTTCCTGCATTTACGTTTTTGGTGAAAACGGTAAAATTTCGAATTAAACGGTAAAAACGGGTTTTGAAATATTTAAACATTTAGAATGATTGTTCCTAATTCTTTTTAAAGTTAATGCTCATCTCTGTTTAGTTGAAGAATCCTATGAATCCAGTTCTTCATTTTAATGCTGAATTGAGTTTTTGAACAGGCGTGTTTAGGTTAGCATCTCCCCTAGTAAAGTATGCGCATCCATGTGTCCGTACGTTCACTATGCATTTGAATTGGTTTACGGCATAAAAACCACAATATCAATCCTCAAGCCAGTCCTACAACATCCATCACAAACATACAAATAACCGCTGCACATACAATTCTGCTAAATGAAATGACTCCACCAAAGGCCTCCAAGCCATCCTACAACACGAAGCTAACAGCAAAAAACCTACAAAACCTAATACACAGCTCACGTCCAACACAATTCCAACCATAATTCAGATACGAATAGTCAAGGCCCACAGGAAGCCAAAACACTTGGAAATAACAAAGCGTCTGAAGATCATTACCACAGGCGTAACAGCAAACCTTACAAAGAAATCTAAAGCTCCTGCTAAGAAAAATCAAGAAAACCGTAACATTCCAAAGATAACAATGCCCACCATTAACACAAAGCACACAAACACTAAGATCACAGATAAGCTGAAGGTATCGTGAAGCACAGGTAGTGGACTAAAGGAATACAACCAGAGGATATTGAAGTCAGTAAGGGTGCAAGGGCAGAAAAGAGAAGAATGTAATGGCAGAAGGGTACATCCAATACACCCAAAAAAATCAAACGCCAGGGATCTGAAGACTTGACAAGCCCAGAATTATAAAACGATCCTCAGATTTAAAAATCGTAAAGGCAAAGGGAAATACATTCGCAAAGGGGAAGGGTAACAAAGACGAAGAGAAAAATCTAAACATCCCACAAAATAACCATATCCAAATCCAAACCATTGAGACCTTGCCTATCCAAAAAGCACGAGCATACAAGCTATGTCGAATCATCCTTCAACCACAAGACAAGCCAAAGGGAAAACTAAACCTAAGGAGGCACAACAGCCATGCTCTTCGTAACTTCACCTATCTTCAAGATCAAAGGTTTCAAGACAAAACTCCGGCTACAAAAACCACAATCCACATCCTAAACCTTAGCCCACATGTAACAGGTACAATAAACACACCTACTTGCAGAGAAACAAAATGCATTCAACAAACCCAAACCTTTCATATGGAGCTCAAGAGTAAAAGGTAAGAAGTCGCATGAATTATGAGCAATCCCAAGCTCCTGCAAGTACGAAAGACAACAAAATACCCCTCCTAATACTAAACACTTTCATGTTCATAACCACCTAAGTCCTAACTCATCAGAGATATGCACACCACCCATAGAGCCCATTCACCAATGATGTAAATTTCCAATTTTGTGGTTACAAATTAGAATTTATTGATTACTTAAAAAATGAATTTGTAATTGCAATTGTTGATTAATTGAATTGTAACTACTAATTAAATATTATGATTACAACGTAAACTTTAAAAACTTGCATTGATGTTTAGAATTAATGATTACTTAATTAAATTAATCCTTAATTAATTACTTAATTAAGGATTTAAGGAAAATATGATTGACACTTACGATTAATAACTACTTTATGCTAGGATAGCATTTACAATTACAATTACGGAATGATTTTCAACAAAAGTTCAGTTACAATTACAATTACAAATTACTTTTTCATGAATTTTCATATATATATATATATATATATATATATATATATATATAT